>AHAN01001088.1:0-234594 GCA_000260095.1 Tetrahymena borealis
CCAACCCCAACCCCAACCCCAACCCCAACCCCAACCCCAACCCCAACCCCAACCCCATTCTATAATATCAATAAAAAACAAATAAATTTTATTATCTTCTAAATTAAATATGTTCAATTTATTGTTTTGTAATACTTGCATCCAATTAAAGCTATTACTTTTAATAGTCTTCATTTAATAATAATTATAATTAATAATACTCATCAAAATGTTTCTAATACTTTTCGATTGTATAATTGTAATTAATTAAATTGCTATAAAATATATTGAAAAGATGTTTCGCCCATTTTGGTTACAATATTTCTAATCAATTGATTTTTTTCTGAAATTTTAGTATGATATAATATCAAATACAGAGTATAATAATATCATAAAAGAATTTTTATTAAATTGAGTTTTAAAAATATGGAAGGAATAATAAAAAAATAGTTCATAGATTTTAGAGGGATATCATAATAAAAATAGTTTAAAGATTTTGTGTAAAAATGAAAAAATGAAAGAATATTACCAAACAACATTGTTAAATTATTTATAATCTTTAAAAATTAAAGTATAATTCATTTAGATTATAATAAAGAAACAGATAAAATTATATTTCAAAAATCCCTTTATTGAACTAGTCCTCTAAATTAATACACAAAAGAATTTTTTAATTCACCTTATAGGAAAATTATTAGTCCATAGATAAATTTATGAATGTAAAATATTTTTAATTGTATAACAATAGAAAGGAAATTAATTGAAAATATTCAATAATAAAATAATCAGAAATACTCTTTAATTAACAGTTAAAATGGATATAAAACCACAGATAATCTATTGCTCTATTCATAGTGATTAAAAAGCTAGATTCATTAGAATAAAAAATGCTTAATTAATATGTGATAGATGCCTAATAAAAGACATAAACAATTTAGTTAGCGACTCAAAAATTATTTTAGGATAAGCTTTGAATAAATAAGATTAGATCATAGACAATTGGCCTCCCCTTAAAGATAACAACCTTTTAGATCAAATAGAATAAATTTTATAATAACAACCCTCTACAAAAGATCTACTTTAAAGATTAGAGTAAGATTATCAAAATCTCAAAGATAAATTTACACTTTAGATTGAAGATTATTATAAAAAATTTGTTAAAAATATTAACATTTTTGATAGAACATATATTTAAGAATTGTATGACAAATTATCAATGAAAAAGGAATTTTAAGAATCTTTGAGTTAACTAGCATTTAATAATGAAAAAGAACCTTTTACTAATCTAATATTAAAACAATAAAATCTAATGTAACAAAATACTTTATTGCTATAAATTGCAGTAGATTAATATAATTAAACTTTAAATTGTCCTAAAATATTCAGTAATATTAGCGATAAACTTAATATCTTGTTTAAAAAGATATCAGATTAATTTATAGATGATTAAATTGATTTTAGATAATGTACTGAAAAGGAAAAGTTAGAATGCATATTTTTATATGATTGCAACCTTTTATTGAAATAATTAGATTTACCAAAAAATTACTAATGGAAAAATTGTGAGGAAATATTCAATGGAGTTCAAATTAAAAATAAATAAATCACTGTTTCTAAGAATAGTGGTCATAATTTATTTGGACCTATAATTACATAAACTTATTAAACTTAGTAGGATGAAGTATTTTTCACATAAGGATATCAAATGGATTTAATTACTGAAGATAATGATATTCATAAATGGTGGATATATTACTCTTATATAAATCCTTCTCATAGATTTTATCATAAAAAGCAAAGTTCTTTTAAAAATAAAAGTTATTAAAAGAAGAAATATTAATAAGATACAGGATAGTCTTCTTCTTTTAGTAATGCAATAGCTATAGCAGAGAAAATTCTATTGTTGAAAAAATAACTTGAGGAAAAACTTTAATAATAAAACTAAGTGAAATCTTCAATTTAAGATTGATTTACTTTTTTTACAATGAATCTTAAAAGAACAAATAAATAAATTATTTATTAAGCTAATATTTAAATATTTAATGCATCATAATTTTCAAATATTTAAATTATTATTATTTATATAGATGTTTCATATTAAGTAAATTTTTCTTTTTTGAATGTATTTGAATAAACTCATTTATAATTCTATATATCAGTTAAACCTTCTTAGTAAGTTTATCATTATTATCAAAATTACAAACATGTTTTACATTTATTTTTAAAAATAAAAAAATTTTATTCTGCGATACAGCTTAATATTTTTAAATTTGATTATTATATATTGGATAGTGAAAGGTAGAACCCGTTAGGTAAGAAATAAGCATTAATTATATTCCTTTTAAGTTAAAATCTTAATAAAATTGTTATTTAACAAAATAAACTCCAAATTTTATAAATGCATTTAAATTTGTTTAAATTTTTTAATTGTTATTTTTATAAAATGTAAATTTTAACTTTTCATTATTATATTTTTAATTTAAAAAAATAGATGAAGATTTAAATAGAAAGAAGGATTATTTAAAGTTGGCTCTAACTTTGTTAAGTCTTAAAATCTATAAATAATTTTCAAATTTATACTCAGTTGAGTATAATTTATCTTAGATAAAATGAAAAGGTTTTAATATTAGCAAATATACTTGATTTATAAAATGTAAGTATTTATATATTAAATTAAAGATAAACTGTAACAGTAATTTTTTTACATTTTTATAGATAAAATAAATTAGATTGGGAAATTAATCATATTTATTCTTATAATTTAGAAATCACTAATCGTTATTAGCAATTTTATGAGAAAATTGATTAATTTTGCTTGGATTTAATTTGGACTGCTCTTTTATTTAATTTTATTTTTTTTTATCATTTTTAATAATTTATTTGTATTTATTTATTTATTTGAATTTTTTTAATTATTTAATTATTTTATTATTTGTTTATTTTTAATTTATTCTATGATTGCTATTAATCTTTTGCTTAATGTCTTAGCAGATTCTATGATTACAGAACTATTTTAAAATATTAATCAGGACTATCATTAAATAAAAATTTCATCGAGCTTATAAATAGATAAGAATTTATTATTCAATAGAATTGGATTTTTTGTGATAGGTTTTTGATAATTCCACATCATAATAATGATGAGTATTCTAAATAGAATATAAAGATAATATTTTAATCACTACTTTCAAGAATTATTGATATGTATAAAAAACTAACGAGAAACTTTCCCATTGTTATATGCTAGATTTAACTAACATATATTCCTTTAAAAACTTATTTCTTGAAAGTAGAAAATAAATATTACTCTTTTTCTCTTTATTTTTTTTTTTTGAAATTGTTTTTGATTTATTAGTTTTTCCTCTCTTTTCTCTTTTTGATTTTGAGTTTTGTAATTAAAAAAACTTATAAACTCATTTAATATTAATTAATTAAGATTTTCCCAAAAATTCTTTTGGAAAATTAGAAAGATAACTAAGAAAATTTATCAATATTATCTTTTTTAATTTGAAATGAGAAATTCTTTCGTGTTTATTAGTAATTAAATAAATACATATTTTAAAATTAGAAATATTTATCAAGCATATCTAATAAGATTAAGGACTATTAAGATTAAAAAATGAGTTTATAAAAAGCAAAGGAAGTAATAAAATATTTATCCTTAACAAGCAATGAGCAAACATCTATTTTTTAAATATATATAAACAAATAGACAATATAAAAGCAAAAGGAGTTACTTCAAGAAGGAAAATCTTATGAGTTTTCTTAAAAGATTATTATGTTAGCAAACAGGTATGAAATGGATTAAAAAATGAAAAGGGAGGATTTACTTACCTATTTTTTAATATTAATAGAAAGACTACTATGGGTCACTTACAAGAATCTATTAGTTTATATCTTGAAGGCGCAAAAGAGCTCCTCCAATATAAGGATGTTAATGAAGCAAATAATTTGATTCAAAATGTGTTTACCTTATTAACTTCAAATAAGGAATATGTTAATCAGGAACTCAAGAGTAAAATTTAATACTAAAATCTGGATTTAATAGAATAAATAAAATTTAAAAATAGGTGAATTTATGTCTATCTATTCCCTCATCCCCTAAGGACCAATTAAACTTAAGTATGTCAATAGACTTTTGAATGAGTAAAAATATTTTTTAGATTGAAATTTAGTTTTTAGAGCACAGTAAGATAATTAAAAGATATAAGATAATAGACAAATCTTGTAATGAAAAGTAGTGATTATATATTTTATCATAAAATAATAGTTTTTACTTAGGAGATTTAGAAATATGTAAAGAAGTTGCTATAGATTTATTAAATAACAAATTATATCACCTTGCTTAAAAATACCTCGTAAACTTGAATGATGCAGAACTCTCCATTAGTTTCTTATAAAAGTGGATTTCTACTGTTAATAATGAAATAGAAAGCGAATTTTTTATAATCAGATACATTATTGCGTAATTGATATACTTATTGAATAATTTATTTTAAATAATGGTATTTTATAGTAAAATAGGTGGATAGAAGTTAGATGAAGCTCTTGTAATTTTGAATGCTTTTAAAAAGGATACACCATTCTATAATTTTATTTGTAATATTTATATGAAAATAATAACATTTTAAATATTTCATTATTTTTTGAAAAGAATTCCTATTGAGGGCTTGTAAAATTAAGAGTAGAAAGGCTTATTCTAAGTTATCTTCTAAATATAATGATATTTTAAAAATTGATCCAAGTATTCAATCTGTAAATTATTAATTAAATATAATTATTTATAAGTTTTAAATGTTATTATAACTTACTAAAATAGATGCTAAAGAGAATTGCCTGTCTCTACTTTGGTTATGAAAATGAAAGCTCAGGAATAGGGTTTGAAGGAATATTCTCATCTCTTTTAAGCTGAAAAGTTTAAAATGAGTATAGTTGTATTTACTATTTTGGATTTAAAGATAACTAATATTATTTAAGCTATAATTAAGTATTAATTGTTATAAAATTACATAAATAGATCATTATGGTAGGTGTATTTTTATATCTAATTTAAAGATATAAATCATAAAAATCCTTTATATATTTTGAAATTTTATAACATTAACCCATTTCTGAATTATCACTTATTAATATCATTTATTATGAATTATAAAATTTAAAATTGATTTTTATATTAAAAAAATGTTACTATTTACACAAAAATCTAACAGGATTTTAATTTATTCTTATATTAAAAGAAATAGCTTATATGTCTTTAAAAATATTATTCATAATACCAACAAACCTTTAGTTTTTCAATATACTATCAATTTTCATTAATAAAGGGTAAAAGATATCTACTAGTTTACAACATAAATTAAACATAAAGCCTATCTCTATACTTAATAACTAATTTATTCAAAGTTATTTTTATTAATAAAAAATTTATTTTTTATTTTCTAAAAAGCTGAATCAAATTATTATATTTCCTTGTATAATTATGCTTTATTGCTTAATCTAACTATATCAAATTAAAAACCAATAAATAATTACAATCCTTGTTTAGTAATATTATTGTCTTATATATCTATGATTTTTAGGGATTTATTATTAAGATGATAATCAATTTCAATATCTGTAATATCATCCTCAATCATAAATTTTATTATGTAATTGTAATGAGTAGTGTGAGACTAAGTCATTACAAATTTACACAAAAAAATATTACCTAAAACAATATACAAAATTTTATATTACAAATTCATTATACTATATGTATTTGTTAGAACGGTTCTATTTTAACTCTTATTAATATAAACCAAATTATTTACTAATTAATTTTATCAAATATCGAACTTATTAATTTAAATTTGTACAGAATACAATAGGGTAGAAAAATATTTTACAATAAAAAATGATAGAAGACAAATTTAAAAAAGTAAAATCCTTATGATTAAAATAATATTAAAAAATTATTATATTAATCAATTAAAAGTTGATTCAACAAAATATTTTAGCAAATAAATAGATACTTGAATATGGGTAAATACTTTCTAAAATATGTTTTTTACTTTAAAAATTTCTTTAAAACTAAAAGCAATAATAGCATTGGAGATGATTCTATACTAGGAAATTGCTCATAACTTACCACATTAACTTTTTAATTAAAGTAAGATTTTATTTTCTTTCACTTTTCAACTCAAATTTATTCTCTCTGCTTTTTTCTTTTTTTACTAAACTCTATAATTGTAAAAGCAATAATAGCATTAGAGAAGAAGATGCTTGTAGTTTAGGGTCTATAATAGGAAATTGCACATAAATTACCACATTAACTCTTTAATTAAAGTAAGATTTTATATTATTTACTTTCATTTTTCAAAGCAAATTAATTATCTCAGCTATGTTATTTTTTATCTAAATATTTAACTATAAAAGCAACAATAACATAGGAGAAAAGGGTGTTTGTGGTTTAGAGTCTGCACTAGGAAATTGCTCATAACTTACTACATTAGCTCTATATTTATAGTAAAATATTATTTTTTTTACTTTCGCTTTTCAATAGAAATTTATTCTCTCTTGCTTTATTATTTTTTACTTAACTCTTTAAATATAATAGGAGCAATAGCATAGGAGAAAAGGGCGCTTGCAGTTTAGGATATGCAGTAGGAAATTGCTCATAACTTATTTCATTAACTCTTTAATTAAAGTAAGATTTTTACTATATTAATTTTTTACTTAACTTTTTAAATATAAAAGCGATAATAATATTGGAGATGAGGGTACTTGTGGTTTAGGGTCTGCACTAGGAAACTGCTCATAACTTACTACATTAACTCTTTAATTAAAGTAAGGTTTTATATTATATAATATAGTTTTTCAACTTTTAACATGTTATTTTTTACTTAATTCTTTAAAAATATAAGCTATAATAGCATCGGAGAAAAGGGTGGTTGTGGTTTAGGGCTTGCACTAGGAAATTGCTCATAACTTGCAACATTAACTCTTTAATTAAAGTAACATTTTATATTATTTTATTTTCATTCATCTTTCAACACAAATTTATACTCTCTACTATGTTATTTTTTACTTAAGTCTTTAAATATAAAAGCGATAATAGCATTGAAGAAAAGGGTGCTTGTGGTTTAGGGTCTACACTAGGAAATTGCTCATAACTTACTACATTAACTCTTTAATTAAAGTAAAGTTTTATTTTTTTTATTTTCTTTAACTTTTCAACAAAAATTTATTCTCTATTACTTTATATTTTTATTTATCTCTTTAAATAGGAGCAATAGTATTGTAGAAAAGGGTGCCTGTGGTTTAGGATCTGCACTAGGAAATTGCTCATAACTTACTACACTAGCTCTAGATTTATAGTAAAATATTATTTTATTTACTTTCAATTTATAACTCAAATTTATTCTCTCTTGCTTTTTATTTTATTACTTAACTCTTTAAATATAAAAGCAATAATGACATAGGAGATGAGGGTGCTTCTGGTTTAGGTTCTGCACTAGGAAATCTTTCATAACTTACTACATTAACTCTATATTTAAAGTAAGGTTTTATATAATTTATTTCTTTTTCATCACAAATTTATTCACTCTGATTGTTATTTTTTACTAAACTCTTTAAATATTAAAGGTATAATAGCATTGGGGACGAGGGTGCTTGTGGTTTAAAGTCTACTCTAGGAAATTGCTCTAAAATTACTACATTAGCTCTATATTTATAGTATAATTTAATGCTATTTTTTTTTTACACTTTTCAACCCAAATTTATTCTCTCTTGGTTTTTATTTTTTTACTTAGCTCTTTAAATATAAAAGGGATAATAGCATTGCAGAAAAGGGTGCTTGTGGTTTAGGGTCTGCACTAGGAAATTGCTCATAACTTACTACATTAACTCTTTAATTAAAGTAAGATTTTATATTATTTAATTTTCTTTCACTTTACTACAGAAATTAATTCCCTCTTGCTTTTTTATTTTTTTACTTAACAATTTAAACATAAAAGTGATAATAGCATTGGAGAAAAGGGTGCTTGTGGTTTAGGGTCTATACTAGGAAATTGCTCATAACTTACTAAGTTAACTCTTTAATTAAAGTATGATTTATTTTATTTTCTTTCACTTTTCAATGTAACTCTTTAAATATAAAAGGAGTAATAGAATTGGAGAAAAAGGTGCACGTGGTTTAGGATTATCACTAGGAAATTGCTCATAACTTACTACATTAGCTCTAGATTTATAGTAAAATTTTATATTATTTTAATTTCTTTCACTTCTCAACTCAAATTTATTCTCTCTGCTATGGTATTTTTACTTAACTCTTTAAATACAAAAGCAATAATAGGATGGGAGATGAGGGTACTTGTGGTTTAGGGTCTGCACTAGGAAACTGCTCATAACTTACTACATTAACTCTTTAATTAAAGTAAGGTTTTATATTATTTACTTTCATTTTTCAGCACAAATTTATTCTCTCTCCTATGTTATTTTTTACTTAATTAAATCTTTAAATATAATAGTTGTAATAGCATTGGAGATGAGGGTGTTTGTGGTTTAAGGTCTGCTTTAGGAAATTTCTCATAACTTACTACATTAAATCTCTAATTAGGGTAAAACTTAATATTATTTTTATTTTCTTCCACTTTTCAACACAAATTTATTCTCTCTGATATGTTATTTTTTACTTTGTCTTTAAATATAATAGTTATAATAGCTTTGGAAAAAAGGGTGCTTATAGTTTAGGGTCTGCACTAGGAAATTGCTCATAACTTAATATATTAACTCTTTAATTAAAGTGAGATTTGTTTTATTTTTTTCACTTTTCAACTAAAATATATTCTCTCTTTCTTTACTATTTTTTTTAATTAACTCATTAAATAAAAAACCAATAATAGCTTTATGGTTTAGTTATTTTTTAAAATTAATTTTTGATATTTAAAATTATAGAAAAGAAGATTTATTTGCTATATAATCTTAAATAATGAGAATAAAGAGATTAGTAAAGATGTAATTAAGGTAAAAATTAAAAAATTTTATTTATATAATACTTTTTTTAAAATATAAATTTGATAGACAATAATGAATTAACTAATAAAAGACAGAAATTCAAATTAGAAACAAATTATTAATTTAAATAAAAGGATTCATAATCTATTATTGTAAAAATATACATTTCAATATATATCCTTTAAAATATTTAATAATCAAATTTAAGATCACAATTTCTAAATTTTCTTATCACTCAATTAATTTAATAAGTACTGAAATGGAGGTAAGAATTTTAACTTATTAAATATGAAATTAAGTTTAGATGAACAATTTTATCTTCTCTAGGATTACCATATTGTTATAGAATTCAATTTTTAAAATAAAAGCTTCATTATCTAATTTTTAATGATAGTTATAGTAGGTAAAATTATCTAATTTGAAAATCATTTTACTTTACAGAAATTAAATGATAAATTAATATTATAGGATAGTCATAAGAAAAGAGTATTAATAATAAAGGTATAAGTATACTATATTCTCTTTAATTTAAGGGGTGGATTTTTAAAAATAAAATTTATTAATTTTCACCTTTATTTTTCTAAAAAAAGTTTTAGGTTCAGATATAAATGGGTCTTAATTAAGGCGATACCACAGAGTTTGTATATTTAAGTCTAGATGAATGCTTCTCCTTTAAAATTCCTTCAGATTTTTTAAAAATCTATATCAATCACAATTTATTAATTCCATTTATTAAGGATAATAATTTAGAAACTTTAGTAAATATTTACACTCTTTATTTCTATAGGAATCGAATAAGAAAATCTTAAGACTAATAATCATTTAGGAATATCTATTAATTAGTAATACTATAAGAAAATAGTATCTATTATGAGGTAATTAAAAAATGAAATTATTAGGAATTAGGATTTATGATGAGATAATTAGATAATGACTTTACAAAACATTCATGTACTTTGAAAATAAAAGTATTTTATTGTTTTTAAAAAATTAAGAAATCAATTATTTTTATTGTTTACAATCATTTATACAGCATTAATTATAAATTAATTAATGATTTTAGTTTAGAACCACACAAATTTCATCAATAATATTTAATATTAAAGGATTAATAATTTATCTTAACGTACTCGCAACTCATACTCACTCTACTAATTTCTCTATCCATATTTTTATTAGTAGCAGTAATATTGATGGAAGAGAGTTATAAACAGTATAAAATTGTATTAAAATAGTAAATTTAGTATCTAGCCATAAGAATTTTAAAATATTTACTTCATAATTGAAGGAGTTATTCTAATTATTCTACTAAAATTGTACAAAATTAAAATAATTATGATCTATGAAATGCTTATATAATCTCTAATAAATATTTATAAATAGCCATTGATGGATTAATAATAATTAATTCTAATAATATGAAAGCCAATTAAATAACTCTATAAAAAATTTAATTATTTTATCCGCAGTTTTTGGATTTAAAATACTATTATGCTATTAATCTAATATTTTATTTCTATTATTAGGAGCCATGCAATTTATCTCACTTAAAAAGCTAATTTATCTAAATAATATCATAGAAACTTATTGTTTTGAGCTTATCTATTTTATTTTATTGGAAATATAAATCCAATACTCAATAAAATCCTTAATTATTAATTTTTTACTTCTTATTCTTAAAAGCCATAAAAATATTTTAAAATTATTTACCTTAGTATTGCCATATTCTTTTAATTTAGGGTGAATTATTGATCCCTCTATAAAACTTTAAAAAATACATATTTTTTAACTTGAATAAGAATTCATATTTGATTAGAGAGGGAAATTAAATAAAAATATTTTTGTTAGCTTCTTCTAATATCTTTAAATAGATTATTAGTTTAAAGAAAATTATCAATATTTATTATTTACAAAAATTTGATTAAATTGGATTAATAATTGATAAAACTAGAAGAAGCATTAAGGACTGAATATAGCCATTAAAGAGTTAGATAAATAGAATTTTGTAAATTGTAATAATTATTATTTTAAAATAAAAGGACACCAAAAATATATCTATCTTTACTGATATTACTGAATAAATGAAGTACTCCTTTATTTCTGATGAGGAAATTCAATAAATAAATGAATACGAAAAAAGAAAAAAAAAAACTTAACCAGATAATTCAACCTCTCATATAAAGCAGTCAAAAAGAATAGGTAAATAATTTTTATTTTGAAAAAAACAAAGAAATGAAATCATTTAAGAGGGAAAGGGATATTATTCACTTTCTTTCTTTTTGTTGTATCATTTTAAGTAAATTATTTTATAAATTAAAAAATATAATGATATCAATATAATTATTGTAATAGATAATAATAAAAGAAAAACCACAATAATAATTTCCTATTTATCATTTAATTTTTTGTGAAAATTACTATTTATTTATATCTCTTTTAAAAAATTATTATAGCTTAGGTTTTTTAAAAAGACCAATAAAAAATGTAAGAGGCTGATAAAAAGAAATAAGAGAAAGAAAGAAGAATTGAAGAGAGAATCTATTAAATGTCTGAGGAAAAAAAAATACTAGAATAAATTTCAGACTCTTATGAATATAACAGAAGTTTTTTTTATAAAATTTGGTAGTTATCTTAGCTTCCTCTTCGATTATCTATAGATAAAATTTCTGAAGAAGTTCTAATCCCTATAAAAATAAATTTGAGCTAAGATGAAAAATAAATAGCCTTATCACAAGAAAATTAACTTATTATAGGTAGGTCAGGAACGGGAAAAACTACTACTGCTATGATAAAACTAACATCGATGCAAATGAGTTATGATAAATACCGAAGTATTGATCATAGTGATGATTTGCGTGTATGTTTTACTACAGTATCAAATTTCTTGAAATTTGATGTTTAAAATTTTTATAGAAAAATAATGTCTATCCCAACTAAATTAGATTAATAAGAACCAAATAGAATATCATAGGTTAATACATGGCCTCTCTTCACTAACATTAGATAGCTGATTTAACTTATAGATGGTGATCTAGCTATTCCTTTCTTATAAAGAGACTATGAAGGTAGTATTGTGTAAAATAACCAAATGGAAATTAATTTGGATGATAGACTAAGAGTAAGAATAAGAAATAGCGAAGATATTTATACTGAAATTGGGATAAGAGGGTTTATTGATTAATTCTGGGAAAAGAATAAATAGTCATTTGATTGTAAGAAAATTGACCCCTACGTAGTATATTCTTAAATTAACTCATATATTACTGGTAATATCTTTTAATTAAAATTAATTTATCTATTAATTTGATTTGATTAAATAACTATGTGTTAGGTCATCCTTTAAGTCATACATTTGAGATGAATATGATTCCACAGGATATGTATAGATCACAAGTAGGAAAGAATAAAACTCATATAGATAATTCTCAAAAGGATAAGATCTATAAAATATGTAGTATATACTAGCAATGGAAGATATCAAATAAATGCTTTGATTTTAATGATCTTGTGAACTATATCCTTCAGAATGTTTTAGAAGTAAATTATTCAAGTAGTTCTTTTTATATTTTTAAAGCATTTTTATTTTTTAGGGCAAATATTATTCATCACAAGGGTTCTTCCACTATCTATTTGTAGATGAGGTGCAAGATTTAAATCGTGCTTGTTTATACTTGCTGAGCTTACTGACAGAATAATCTGTCTATTTAGGAGGAGACACAGCTCAAACAATTAATCATGAAAATGCTTTTAGATTCACTGATTTAAAAGAAATTTATGAACCAAAAGGCAGAGACAAAGATATTTAAGTGAACTACTTGCTTTAATAAAATATTAATTAATATCAATTAACTCAGAATTTTAGATCACATGGTTAAATTATTGAGCTGAATAACACGATTGTAGGATTATTAGAAATATTCTTCCCCACTTCAATAGATCGTTTAAATCCTGAAATATCCTTCAAATAAGGGCCAAAGCCTATTCTTTTAACTTCAAGAACTCATTTATATCAGTTTTTATCATAAGATTAAGATAATAATTAATAAGTTGATTACTTTGGTAGACTTTAAGTTTATATAGTGAAAGATCAATAATAAAAGGAATAATTAAAGATCTAATTAGCTTTTGATAACAAAAAAGGATAGATCTTTACAATCCTTGAGTCAAAAGGCTTAGAATTTTAAGATGTAATCACATATAATTTGTTGGGCTCTACCTTTAAGTCCTCTTAGTGTTGGAATGCTCTTAATCTTCTTAAAATACAAGATAAGAAGATTAAAATAAAAGAATTTGAAGTTACATTTTCATGTAATTATTAAACATGCTTGTTCAGTAAATAATAATTTAATCATATATATATTTCTATAGGTAAGGTAGAAGAAAATTTTGAAGGATCAACATTCTCCATTAAATAAGGAAATGAATATGTAAATATGAAAACATTTGAGAAGAAAGAAAATGCGGATGCTTAGATAATTAAAGAATATAGTGAAGAGTTCAATAAACTTATTAGTGAATTAAAAAATGTTTATGTTGCAATTAGTAGAGCTAGATCTAGAATATTCATTTATGAAGATAACATATTTGTAGGTAAATAGAAAAAGAATCCCATAATCCAATTTTTTGAGAGCTTAAACTTGCTGGATAATAGAGAAATTAATGCAGATTCTATCAAAATTATAATTGTGAATATCTTATTTTACATTAAATAACGTAGTGTATTAATTTATATTTTTTTAATTTTCAATTTAGGCTGATCATTTAAAATACATTAAAGATAATGAACCCATCTAGAATAATAGAGAATAATTTTTATCATTAGCATCATAATTATTAGAAAGGAAATAATTTTTAGATGCTGCATACTATTTTGAAATTGTAGGGGATGAGATAAACAGAAAAATGTAAATGGTTATTTAAAAAAGGTTGTTGATTTTATATAAATTTTATAAAAAAGCTGTGTTGCCAAGGATAAAATATTCAACACCTATAAATTCATAGAGTAGCATAGTGAATTGTATGAAAAATAGAAGAGATAGATCTTAGAGGGATAATTAAATAAGGATATTAAAATCTATAGCTAAGTATAATAAAATTTTATGGAAGCTATAGAACTACTATAAGGTACAAACTAATTTGAATTGATGGCTTAAGTTTATTATAAGCTAGGATAATACAATGAAGCTATTAGTGCTTACTAGAGGCAGAAATAATTTATTTTAAGTCAAGAGCATTGCATTTTGAAGGATAAAAAAATCAAAGTAATTAATATGCACATCAAATAATTGTATTTTATAAAAGCAGATTTACTGGAAAGAACTAAAAATGATCCTGAAATTTCTAAAAACTATGAAGAACTAGAATAATTTTTAGAAGACGAAAACGTAATGGATGGAAAAGTTTTGCTCTATATTTCGTTCAGATTATAAAATGTACAAAAATTGTTCTAAAATTTAATTAGATTTTAATAGAAAAATCTGATTGAAAAAGATGATTTAATTAGAACTCTTCATTACTATTATCCTATTATTTTATAATAAGAATTTTAAAAGATAAATGAGGTTTTAAAAAATAATTAAGAAGCCATATGCCCATAAGAAATTTAAAAAAAAACCTAGGTCTCAAATAATAATTAAGAAAACTTTGAATCATTAAAAATAAAACTAGGAAAGACTTTAATAGATCTCATCCAAAATTTCATTATTCCTTTTGAAGAATAATTCCTAAAAATTGCTCGAAGTAGGTAGAATCTGGAATATTTCTAGTAATAGATAAAATTTTTTGATACTCTTGCCAAGACATAATAATTAAAATTAGTCGATTAAGGTCAAAATATTATTAATGGTAAGAATCTAATGATGGTATATGTCATGCTTATTCATTTTGATTTTATTCAGCAGCAGAAATAATTCAATCAAATTCTCTAATCACAAGTTCTCTCTCACTTTATTTTCATTGAGGAAATATATAGAAACAAACGTGAAGATAAAAAAATATTAAAAGTTTTTGAAGAAATAGTATCTACTCCATGGATAACATCAGGAAAAAATGAGAAAAATAGTTAAATCAACCTAAGTAACTAATACTTTTATGTTTTTCTTGGTTAGTATTTAAACTTAAAATAGCATAAGCTAATCTTGTATCACAAAAATTACTTTGAGTTTACATTAAATGCTTGCAAGAAAGTATAAAAGGATCTTATTATATCTCAGGATCTGATTAAACCTATAGATTAATATGATCAAATGCTATTCTTCTAATATCTTGTTAATAATTTAAGTATTTTAAATTACAGTAAAGAATGCTTCTAAAAAATAAATAAAGAGCTTACAAATTAGCTAATTAAATAGAAGATTTATAGAAATACACTGAAGTATTAAAAAAATGTACAAGATTTTAGTATTTTTGACAGCGTTGTTGATCCTCTATATGATTTTATTAATCTTAAAAAACCTTAATCCCTAAAAATTTAAGAATAATTTACTCTCTGCTAAGATAACTTCTTTTGCTTCCTGTATTTTCTTAAATATTCACATGTAAGTAATCTTACTGACAATAGAAATATAGAAAAGATTATGTTTATAATTAACTTCATCCTCAAGTTTAACTATAGCTATAAGGAGATAAATTCATTGTTAGGAGAGCATAATTTATTATTAATAGATGCTTTTTGCTCATGCTTTGGGTATTTTATATTTTTTAATTTCAGAATATTTTTTTGATTTTTATAATTGAATTAAAAAGGTTCATTAGCCCATATCCTGCAGACTTTAATTGTGATGAAAATTAATCGAATTACTGGGACTTGATAGGATGCTCAGAACATTATTTAGTTTGTTAAGACAGTGCTATTATGTAAAATTAGCTATTAAAATATGAAAAATATACTTCTCCTCTTATTTTACCTGAGTATTCTAAGTTGAAAATAATTAATAGAAAAATAGCAATTCTGACATGCTAAAAGTTGTTAGTAAATTTTATTTTTGATTAAAATTTGATTAGACATATTAATTTTTTATTTTATTTAAATAGGGTGAAGCTACAAAAGAATTTATATCTAGATATGCCAGTTATTTGATAGCAGAAAATGGAAACAAAAATTTTTATACTAAACCCCCATAAGTTTAAATAATGTATCCTTTTTAGATACTTTTTCTAAATGAAACACTATAAATGCTGGTATTAGGTATAGATAAACATATCAGTATT
The DNA here is from genome assembly GCA_000260095.1 of Tetrahymena borealis. Lineage (NCBI taxonomy): Eukaryota > Ciliophora > Oligohymenophorea > Hymenostomatida > Tetrahymenidae > Tetrahymena > Tetrahymena borealis. The sequence goes on from AHAN01001088.1 coordinate 16,183, forward strand.
CTCAAAGAAAATATTCCTAAAAAGCATGCAAGGGAGCATGAAATTGAAACTATTACTTAAATTATCAACTAATATAAAAATAATGAATAGATGGTGGATTAAGATAAGGATAGGCTTTAGTTTTTCTAATAATTATTAAATGAAAAGTAAAACAAATAGAGTAAACAGTAATCTAATTATTAAATTCATTAAAAATAAAAAAATATAATTTCTGATTAATAAATTAATATTTTCAAAAACTAAATTATATAATATGGGCTAATAATTGATAGATATAATAACTAAAATCATACTTATGAAGCAAAAACGAAGATAGATTAGTTTTTATTAGACGAAGCAATTAGTATCCTTGCACAATTTTTGTAAAAAATTTAGGAAAAGGAAAAGAAGAAATAAATTTAAGAAGAAGCAAATAAGGAATCCTCCTATATTCAATTTACAGAATTGAAGATTAAAAAAGGAGAGAGCTAAGTAAACTAAACAAATTAATTTTAGATATTCTAAGAGCTAGTTAAATAGTCTGAAGAGAATAGCAATAATACCTAATTTAACTATGATGAGGTTAATTATGAATAAAATACAATCTAAAAAGCAGGCAGTGAAAGTAGCTAAACTATATCTAACATATAAGATGAAAGTGAAGAAGAAGAATAAAATAGCGAAGATGAAAACGATATTTAAGCAGAAGAGATAGATCAATAAGATAGTATGCTAGAATTTTGCGATGATATACTCTATGTTATCACTGTGCTTAGTATGAGAAATTAGAAGAATGTTATTTCAAAATTGCTGCCAAACAATAGTGATAACGAGATTGTATACTTTACAAATTTATGCTTAGAATTCTTTAATGCTAGACTCAATTAAAATAGAATTTAAATTGGATTAAAATCTCTTAAAATTATTTCAGACTTCAAATCAAACATAAATAAAAACTCTTAGGTAATTTATAAATTCTTCTAATTATTATTTCTTACCATTTTCAACTAATGAATAGTTTTGTTAAATAGAATATTTAAAAACATTAATTATTTAAAATTTAAAAAATAGATTAAAATATTATAAATTGGCTTAGTTGATATTCTGTAATTATTAACTATAATGTATAATCAAAAATAAGATAAAAATTAAAAATAGAATAATACTAAATTGATAGTACCTAATGGGTTTGAAAACTTCTATACTTATTCTAGTCCTAACATTGTTATTGAGATATAAAATCAGGTTATGGATTTAGGTGAAGTAAAAAGCAATCTTTGCTATTATTTTGACTAACTTCTTGATATCTTCTTTAAACTGGAGTTACAGCCAATGTCATATATAAGAAATAGTATATGGAATAAAATTACTTACATTCTAATTATATTTTTGAAACAAAATACTTATTTACTCCAAAATTAATAATTTAAATAAAAATTAACCAAATTCCTTGAAAGTTTTATCCTTAAAAACTCCCTAAAAAAATCATAAGAATTTATAAATGCAGATGAAATTCAAGCAAGTTTTAATAAAGCTTAGAATTAATATAAATATAAAAATCTATCGTTTTTGTTTAAAAAATTTAGAAGTAGATTCTATAAAACTTTGTTAAGCTTACTCTAAAAAGAAACGGGCAAAGATTAGTTTGATCTTAAATAACTCTTTAATGCAATTAGATATTCATAAATTTAATATATTTTATTTAATGTAGACTCTAATCATATTTATTAGGTAGAATTTAAAAACCATTCTTAAGCCTATTATGAATAGTAAGACTAAAGTAAAATAAATGAAGAATCTAAAATTATTGAATCAGTCTATTTATTAATGAGCAAATAGTAAAATTAAAAGGAGAAAGATCAAGTATCAGAATAGGATTGTATTTAAGAGTTCTATAGGCCAGATTTTGTTTCATTTATCAATTAACATGTTTTCTCTTCTTAAAATTATTTTATAAATTATGGTGAAAATGTTATGAATTAATTACCTCAGTTCTAGATTTATTTCTTAGAGTGTAAAATTCATATTCAGAAAGTTAGAAAAATCTTTTTGTAGGAACTTAATTCTAATTCAACGAATTCTAGTGAAAAATTTATTTACTTAATTGAAAAATTAATAGAAATAGATAATATTGAGAAGAAATATCATAAAACCTTAACTCAAAGGGATTCTTTTGTTTATAATAATAATAATTTTGAAGAAGAGTTGAAACTTATCTCAAATGAATGCATTAATTCAATGACAAAACTATACATAAATTATCTTAACTATCTTGCAGAACCACAAGAAAAGATAGAAAAGACTAAATTAGACTCAAAGGCATTCATTTAAGAGCAAATAAACCTAACTATTTGATAAAAAATGATTTATAGCTTAGAGTAGTCTTAATTTTTTAGAATTGTAAAAATATTAGATACATAGATTGTTTTAGAAATAATAGTAGAACCTTTTTGTTATCATTTATGTTAAGTAATAATGCTTTATTTTATTTCAGGATTTATTAATTTTTTAATTTGTAAAATTATTAATTCTATTTTAATCATTTTTTATCATTTATTTTTAAATTACGAATACTTTATAACCCAGCTAATTAATTTAAGTTTATTTTAATCTATAATATATTTATAAATCTAAAGTACTTTTTTATGATGGAAACCTAACAAGTATTTTAAAAGCTATTATTTATAAGATAATTATTGCTATCAAATTAATAGGGAAGGAAAAGAAATGGTAACGTTTTAATATTTTTATCAAAAATTAGTCATTTTCAAGTACACAAAATTTAAAAATTTCAAGATAAAACCTTCTATATAGTCCCCCTATATTCACCTTAAGTAGCATCTAAAAATATACAAAAAGAAAAGAAATCAATGTACATTTTTGTTTTATAAAAAGATATTATTAATTTTAAAAAGTACCACTCCAAATATCCACCTTACTCATCTTCCTCACTTTTAATATTATTTATCCACTCACTTCTATTTCTCATTTTACTTGATTCTCTTAAAAACTAAAATAATTGATCTGATACTCATTAAATTGCTGGCACAATTAGGATTCCCAGATAGTGGGTGAGGAATAAATATTTTTTAAAATAAATTTTTATCTCTTCTTAAAGAAAGAGCATGAATATTAAGTTTAAAAAAAATACAAATGTTGAGATGTAAAATATATTTTTAAATAACATTTCAACTACAGAATATATTCTTGTTGATAACCATTCTTGTTCAAGATTATTATCTTTCATATCCCCCTTAACTCAACATAATTTATTTATTTCAGAATGAATAATTTCATAAAATTATAATACATAAAATTCTATCATCTTATATTTAAAAATGATCTTTATTAAGGATACTTCAATTATCAAAATAAATATCTTTGTATTTTAAATCATGAACACTTAAATATGAAGAGTGTTTACTAAATTTATTAAAGATAATGCTTTCAAGCTCCTAAGTATTTTTTGAATATTAATATTTTATAGCTCTCCTTCTATTCATATTCTTATGAGGAAATAGTATAAATTAAGTTGGTATTAATTAATGAATTTACATAGATTTCAATGTTCTAAAAAATAAAAGTATTTTACTTATTATGCATAAAATTTTAATTATTAATTATTCAGGTTGATATGATCAAATTAAAAACCATAATTTATTATTCGAGGAGTAAAACATCGCATAAAATTTCAATAAATATTTGTATCGCAATTATTAATAATTTACCTTGGTGTAATTACCACACAAAACTCAACACTACTTATTTCAATTTTCCTATTTTTATTAGCAGAAGTAATATTGATGAAAAAGGATTAAAATTTATAAATTTTATTGAAATAGTAAACTTTGTATAGAATTAAAATAATTTTTTTATACATTCTAAATATTCTATAGAATTATTTATTGTTTAAGTATTCCAGAAATAAATTTGTTTACTCTATTTCAAATTCTATTAATTTTCTGAGCTTATTAGATCAATTTATCTAATATTATATCCACTATATTAAATCAAGAAACATATCCTTTTACTAGTTAAAATAGTTTATTATTCTTTAAAATAGAAATAATATAATCTTTTTGTTGTAATAACCCTTCTATCTTTACTTTATTTTGGTTACATTGCATATTCTTTGCTATTATTAAGAATATGTTTTTAATTTCTTAATCAAAAGATAACTGATAATAAATGACCTATTCTTCTTAATACACGAATTAAAATGACTGACACTGATTATACTTTAATATAAGTATAATATTTTTTTAAATAATATTTTATTTGAAGGTAAATTTCCAAAAATTATTCCTCCCTTTGTTATAAATTTAAGAATCATTATTTTAGAGTATCTTAATTTAAACTTTTCTAAAAATGGCAAATCTCATCTAGAATAAATCATTTATCTGGATGGTGAAATAAGAAAAATATTAAAGGGTTTGCTTATCAGATTTAGGTATGTAAACTTTCTTAATTTTGATTTAAAAAATATTTTTACTGATAATTATTCAAGATTATTATCTATCATATCCCCCCCTCCCCTCCCTCTACTAAACAGAATTATTTATTACAGAATAATATATAATTTCATAAAATTACTAACATTTAAAAGTGATCTTTGATAAAATATTTTTAATGATTTAAAGAGGATAATTTTATTATCAAAATAAATATCTATGTATTTTAAATCATTAAGTCTTAAATATGAAGAGCGTTTACTAAATTTATTAAAGATATTATTTCAAGCTCCTAAGTATATATTAAACATTAACATTCTATAGCTCTCCTTCTATTCATATTCATATGAGGAAACAGTATAAATGAAGCTCCTATTAAATAATTAATTTACACAGATTTCAATGTTCTAGAAAATAAAAGTATTTTATTACACCTAAAACTTTAATGATTAATTATTCTGGTGGGTATTAACAAATTAAAAACCATATAATTTATTCGAGGAGTATAACGCATCAGATTTCAATTAATATTTGTATTCCAATTATTTATAATTTACCTTGGTATAAATACTGCACAATACTCAACTCTACTTATTTCATTTTTCCTATTTTTATTAGCACAAGTAATGTTGATGAAAAAGGATTAAAATTTATAAAATTTTATTGAAAAAGTAAACTTAGTATTAAATTAAAATAATTTTTTAATATATTCTAAATATTTGATGGAATTATTTATTATATTAGTATTCCACAAATCAATTTTTTTACTTCATTTCAAATTCAATTAATTTTTTGTGCTTATTAGATGAATTTATTATATATATATCCATTACTTAGATTAAATGAAAAAACATATCCTTTTACTAGTTAAAGTAGCTTACTTTTCTTTAAAATATGAAAGAATATAATATTTCTGTGGTAGTAACCCTTATATATTTACTTTATTTTAGTTAATTTACTTATTCTTTACTATTAATAAGAATTTGTTTTTTAATTTCTTAATCAAAAGATATCTGATAACAAAAGGCCTATTTTACTTAATTCAGGAATTAAAATGACTGATACTGATTATACTTTAATATAATGTATAATATTTTAAATAATATTTTATTTATAGGATAAATTTCCAAAAATTACTCCTCCCTCTGTTATAAATTTAAGATTTACTATATTTTGTATTTTTTAATTTTCAATAATAGAGAGGGAAATTAACATTAAAATATTTTTATTTCTTTCTAATTCCTTTATATTGAAATCTTGTTTTGAGATACTTATCCAAATTTTATAAAACACAAAATTCATAAAAATTAGATAAAGAATATCAGGAAAAAAATAGAAGCTAACGAAAGACTAAATCGAACTGCCAAAAAGTTAGATAAATTAAGTTTTTATGATTAAATAGTTTTTATTTTTAATTAAAAGTAACATTAAATCTTACCTATCAGTCAAACAACATGTAGAAGTAAATATCTTATATTTTAACAAAACACTACTAAAAAAGATTTCTAGTTTAAATTATCCTTATACCTAGATTTGATTCTAATATTTTAACCTTTATAAAAATCATTTTTAATTAATTTAATTTTAAAATTAATAGCTTTTAAGAAAGTACCAGTCAAATCATTGACTCTATGGTCTTTACTCCTTATATTGAAATATAATAATCCATCGATTAAATATCTAGATATAGAATAGAAATAAGAGATAACATATAAACACCAGATCATCAAAACAATTCAAATTCACAATAATTGTCTTAAAGAATGAGTAATTAAATTTTTTCTCTAAAATTTAAGAGGGAATATGATATTAATCTTCATTTCGTCTTACATTTCTTTTTAATAAATTATATTTAAATAAATGCATATCAATATGATTTAGTCATTTATCTTTTATGTAATAAATAATATTTTAAAATATTGTTCAGCTGAAATAATGGCAATACAATAATAAAGAGAGTTAGAGGCTCAGTAAAGGAGAGAAGAAAAAGACAGAGAAATAAAAAAAAGAATAAAATAAATGAAAGAGGAATAAAGAGTTATAGAATTACTTGAAGACTCATATTTTGATAACAAACATTTGTTTGATTCAATCTGGCATTAATCTGAACTTCCCCTTAAGCTATCTATTTAAAATATATCCCAAAAATTCCTAATTCCCATCAAAATAAACTTGAGTTAAAAAGAAAAAGATATAGCTTTATCACAACAAAATTAGCTTATCATAGGTAGATCAGGAACAGGAAAGACTACTACTGCAATGATAAAACTAACTTCCATGCAAATGAGTTATGATAAATACTGTAGTATTAATCATAATGACAATTTGCGTGTGTGCTTTACTACTGTATCAGATTTTTTGAAGATTGACGTGTAGAATTTCTATAGAAGAATAATGCCTTTTAATTCTCAATTAGGTTAATAAGATCAAAATAAAATATCATAGGTTAATACATGGCCTCTATTTACTAATATAAGATAGCTGATTTTTCTTATAGATGGCGATCTAGCTATCCCTTTCTTAAAAAGAGACTAAGAAGGTAGTATTGTGTAGAATAACTAAATGGAAATTAATTTGGATGATAGACTAAGAGTAAGATTATAAACCGACAGCTAAAATACTTATACTGAAGTAGGAATAAGAGAATTTGCTGATTAATTCTGGAGAAAGATTAGAACATCAATTAATTCCAAGAATATTGATGTTTATATTGTATATTCTTAAATACACTCTTATATTACTGGTAGTTAATTTTACTTTTAACTAAAATTAATTTAATTATTTATTTAATTAAATAATTATGTATTATAGGTCATCCTTTAAGTCATAAAGGTGAAAAGAATATGATTCCATTATAAATGTATCAAAGATTAGTAGGAAAAAATAAAACACACTTAGAAACCTCTTAAAAGGATTAAATCTATTAAATATGCCTGTAATACTAGTAATGGAAAATTGAAAATAGATACTTTGATTTTAATGATCTTGTGAATTATAACCTTAAGTGCATTTTAGAAGTAAATTATCAATATTCATTTTTTTAATTTTTAATAACTTTTTATTTTTAGGGTTAATATTATTCATCATAAGGGTTTTTCCACTATCTATTTGTAGATGAGGTTTAGGATTTAAATACTGCGTGTTTATACTTATTAAGCTTGCTGACTGAACAATCGGTTTATTTAGGAGGAGATACTGCTCAAACTATTAATCATGAAAATGCTTTTAGATTCACTGACCTAAAAGAAATTTATGTACCAAATGGCAGGGATAAAGATATTGAAGTGAACTAAGTACTCCAATAAAATATTTAGTAACATATATTATCTCAGAATTTTAGGTCACATGGTTAAATAATAGAACTGAATAATGTGGTTGTATAACTTTTAGAAACATTCTTTCCCACCTCTATAGATCATTTAACACCTGAAATATCTTTTAAATAAGGCCCAAAACCTATTTTGTTAACTTCTAGAGTTCATTTATAAAAATTTTTATCATAAGATTAAGATAAGAATGCAGTCGTTGATTACTTTGGTAGACTCTAAATCTATATTGTTAAAGATAAAGATTAGAAGAAAAAATTATAAGATTTATTGAAATCTGAAGGTAAAAAAGGATAGGTATTTACAGTACTTGAGTCAAAAGGCTTAGAATTTTAAGATGTAGTAACTTATAATTTATTTACTTCTACTTATGTTTCTACCAATTGTTGGAACGCTCTTTAACTTCTAAAGATATAAGATGAAAAGATGAAAATTGAAGAATTTAAAAATAAATTTAAATGTAAAATCTTAGTATTTAAATTTATATTTATTGTTGAATATTCTTTTTTTTTAGGTCAGGTTTAAGGAAATTTCGAAGGGTCTACATTCTCTATAAAATAGGGAAATTAATATGTGAATATGAAAACTTTTGTGAAGAAAGAAAATTATCAAGCTTAAATAGATAGAGAATACAGTGAAGAGTTCAATAAACTTATTGGTGAACTAAAGAATATTTATGTTGCTATTAGTAGAGCAAGATCTAGAATATTCATTTATGAAGACAACATATTTGTTGGTAAATAGAAAAAGAATCCAATCATCCAATTTTTTGAGAGCTTAAACTTGCTGGAAAACAGAGTTGTTAATGAAGATTCCATCCAAAATATTATTGTAAAAATTTTCAATTTTAATTTTAGTTTAAACAATTTTTTTTTAATTTTATTTAGAATGATCATTTAAAATACATTATAGATAATGAACCCATTAAGAATAATAGAGAATAATTTTAATAATTAGCTTAGTAATTATTTGAAAGAAAATAATATTTAGATGCTGCTTATTATTATGAAATTATAGGTGATGAATTAAACTAAAAAATGTAAATAATTATTTAAATATAGAATTAGATTTTATTTAAATTTTATAAAAAAGTTGTATCGCCAAGGATAAAATATCCAGTACCTCTTAGTTGATAGAGTAAAATAGTGAATAGTATGAAAAATAGAAGAAATAAATCTTAGAAGGATAATTAAATAAGGATATTAAATTCTATAACATAGTATAATAACATTTTATGGAAGCTATAGAACTACTTTAAGGTACAGACTAATTTGAATTAATAGCTTAAGTTTATTATAAACTGGGATAATACAATGAAGCTATTAAAGCCTACAAAAAACTGAAATAATTTATTTCAAGTCAGGAGTAATACATGGAAAAGGATAAAAAACTCAACCTTTTTAACACTCACATAAAATACCTGTATTTTCTTATAGCTGATTTACTAGAAATAGCTAAAAATGATACTGAAATTTCTAAAAACTATGAAGAACTAGAATAGTTTTTAGAAGGTGAAAACATAGCGGATGGAAAAGTTTTGCTTTATATTTCGTTCAGATTATAAAATGTTTAAAAATTGTTCAAAAACTTAATTATATTTAAATAGAAAAATCTGATTGAAAAAGAGGAATTAATTAGTACTCTTCATTACTATTATCCTATTATTTTAGCATAAGAACTGTAAAAGATAAATGAGATAGCAACCAATACAGCTAAAGAAGACTCAAAGTAATTAAAAATTAAATTAGGAGAAACATTAGTATATCTAATCAATAACCTCATTATTCCCTTTGAAGAAGAATTTCTCAAAATTGCTAAAAGTAGATAAAATATGGAATATTTCGATCAATAAATATAATTCTTTAATACAATTGCTAATACTTATGAATTTAAATAAGTTAATTAGGATTAAAATATTATTACAGGCAATAATCTAATGATGGTTTATGTCATGCTTATTCACTTTAATTTTATAGAGTAGCAAAAATAATTCAATCAAATCGTCCAATCACAGGATCTCTCTCATTTTATATTTATTGAGGAAATCTATAGTAATAGAAATAATAACGAGAAAATAACAAAACTATTTGAAGAATTAGCTGCTATTACTTGGATAAAATCAGGAAAAAAAGATAAAAAATAAATCCAGTTCCGTTACTAATATTTTTATGCTTTTCTTGGTTAATAAAAAAACTTAAAATTATAAAAGTTAACCTTACATCATAATAATTATTTCGAGTTTACTTTAGACGTATGTAATAACGTTTAAACTCATTTTTTTATACCTTAAAATGAAATTGAGAATTTGATATTCTTCTAATTTCTCGTTAATTCAGTAGGTGTTATTAATTAACAAGGAATTCTAGATTTGAATAAAGAAGATAGATATTTGATAAAAAAATAAACTCTAAACTAATTACTTCAAGATAGAATTTATCAAAATACTCTAAAATTCATTCATAAAATCAATTAGCTTAATATAATCGAAAATGTCATTGATAATCTATATAAATTTATTCAATTTGAAAGCAATAAATCTTAAAAACCTGAATAATAATTTGCTTTTTGCTAAGATAATCTTTTTTGTTTCTTGAAATATCTTTAAAACTCAAACCTAAGAGAAATGATTAAAACAGATTATGTAGAAAAGATTATGTTTACAATCAACTTCATACTAAAGTTTAACTTTGATTATAAGGAATCAAACTCATTGATAGGAGAGCAAAATTTAATTTTTATAGATGCTTTTTGCTCATGTTTTGGGTATTAAATATTTTTATTTCAATAACATTTTTTAATTTTATTATTAAATTAAAAAGTTTCATAAGTCCATATCCTGCAAACTCGGATGATAGTGATCATATATTTAATTATTGGAAGCTGATAGGCTGTGCTGAACATTATTTAGTTTGTTAGGAAAGTAGTATTATGAAAAGTTAACTTTTAAAATATGAAAGATATACTTCTCCTATTGTGTTACCTGAATATTCTAAAGTGAAAATAATTAATAGAAAAATGGCAATTCTATTATGCCAGTAGTTATTAGTAATATTTTTAATTATATTTTTTAATTTTTATTTCATCTATATTTACTAAATAAAATAGGGTGAAGTTACTAAAAATTTTATTTCTAATTATGCAAGTTACTTAATTATAGAAAATAAAAAACAATCGTTTTATTAAACATCTCCATAATATTAAATTACTTATCCTTTTTAGATACTCTTTTTAAACGAAACTCTTAAAAAGTTAGTATTAGGAATTGATTAACACCTCAGTATACTCAAATAAAATATTCCTAAAAAGCATGCAAGGGAGCATGAAATCCAAACTATTAATTAAATTATCAGCTAGAATAGGAATAATGAAAATATAGTTGACTAAGAAAAGGCTAGGCTTCAGATTTTCTAAAAATTATTAAATGAAAAATAAAATAAATAGAATAACGAAAAATCTAATTTAAAAAGAATCTAATAGGATTACAAACAAAATATGATTTGTGATAAATAAATTAATATTTTCAAAAATTAAATTATAGAATATGGGCTTCTAATTAATAGATATAATAAAATAAGTAACTCTTACAAAGTAGCAACAACAATAGATCAGTTTTTATTAGAGGAAGCTTCTACTATCCTTGCTAGATCATTGAAGCAAATCGAAAATAGTTTAAAAGACAAATAAATTTAAACCTAATCAAATCAAGAAACCTCCCATACTGAATTTTCTGAATTGAAAATCAAAAAAGGAGAGAGCTAAATAACCTAATCTAACTAGTTTAAAATATTCTAAGAACTAGTATAATAAGCAGAAGAGATTTATGAAAATGCCTAACAAGAGGAATTTAATTTTGATTAAGACACAAATTAAAATACTACAAGTGAAATTAGTAAAATTCCATCTGATGCATAAGAGGAAAATGAAGGAGAATAAGATATGGAAGAGGAAAAGGAAATTGAAGATGTAGATAATCAATAAGAAAACATGCTAGAATCTTGCGATGACATTCTCTATGTTATCACCATACTTAATATGAGAAATTAGAAGAATGTTATTTCAAAGTTGTTGCCAAATAGCAATGATAATGAGCTAGTATAGTTTACTAACTTATGTTTAGAGTTCTTTTAGGCTAGATAGGATTAAAATAGAATATAAATTGGATTAAAGTCTCTTAAAATTATTTCAGATTTTAAATCTAACATAAATAAAAACTCTTAGGTAATTTATAATTTTAATATTTTGTGGCTTTCAACTTAAATAACATTAATTAATTAACACATATTTTTAAAATTAAAAAAATAGATAAAGATATTATAAATCGGTTTAGTAGAGATTCTATAGTTATTAGTAACAATTAATCATCAAAAATAAGAGAAAAGTTAAAAATAGAATATAATTAAATTAATCGTACCAAATGAGTTTGAACACTTCTACACATATTCTGATTCTATGATTCTAATAGAAAACCAACAAGAGAAAATGGATATTAAAGCTCTAAATTTCTAACTTTACTAGTATTTTAATTAGCTTCTTGATATCTTTTTGGATTTAGAATTAAATCCCTATACAAGAAAAACAATATCGAATAAGATTACATATATCTTAATTATATTTTTGAAGAAAAATATTGGTTTATTCAATGATAAATCATTTAAATTGAAACTAGCCAAATTCTTTGAAAGTGCTATCTATCAAGATTATAAAACCTAAAATGAATTTAGAAATGTGCCAGATTTTGAAAATTCTTTTAATAGAGCTTTTAATGTAAAGAATAACTCCTATCTTTTAAGATTATTTAGAAAAAGATTCTATAAAACTTTGTTGAGCTTACTCAATAAAGATGCAGGTTAAGATTAAATTAGTATTCAATAGTTGTTTATTGCAATTAGATATTCACAAATTTAATATATTTTATTCAATGTTGAAATTAGTAACATTTACTAAGCAGTAGTTCAAAAACTATCCTATAATTATTATGAAGAGAAAAACTAAAGTATAATAGATGAAGAATCTAAAATTATAGATTCTGTGAATGAATAAAAGAGCAAGTTGAAAATTGGAGAGGAAGAAGAAGAAGATTAAGTAAAAATCTCAGAATAAGATTGTATCTAAGAATTCTATAGACCAGATTTTGTTTCATTTGTCAATCAACAAGTTTTCTCTAAATATAATTAATTTATTTGTTTTGGTTAAAATGTTATGAATTAATTACCTTAGTTCTAACATTATTTCTTAGAGTGCAAAATCTAAATTCAGAAAGTTCGTAAAATCTTTTTATAGGAACTCAATTCAAAATCTATGAATTCTAGTGAGAAGTTTGTCTATTTAATCGAAAAATTAATAGAAATAGCAACTGCTGAGCAATCTTATCATAAAAAATTAACATAAGACGATTCTTTTATTTACAATAATAATAATTTTGAAGAAGAATTGAAATCTGCCTCTAATGAATGCATTGATAAAATGACTAAACTATACATAGATTATCTTAACTATCTTGCAGAACAATAAGATAAGATAGAAAAGACCTATTTAGACCCAAAGAAATTCATTTAGGAACAAATAGACCTATCTATTTGATAAAAATGAATAGTTGTAATTTGTTTGAATATTATAAAAAATTAATTACATAAGTTGTACTAATAATTACTAGTAATAAATACCATTTTTATTGCCATATTTGTATTATTAAATGTACTTTTTTTTATTTTTGAATTGAATTAGATTTATAGAATGTCAAGTCAGTCAAATTATTGAATTTATTTTTAATTACTAAATTCTTTTTATTATTATAATGAAAATGGATATAAATATCATCAATTTATAACAAGAACTATTTAAAATTCATTTTTTAACCCATAAATATTTGTTAATAATTTTATTTTTATTTATTTAAATCATTGAATACTTTTAAAGCTATTACCTAATTCAATAACTATAACATTTATATATAAATATAATAATTCATTCATTGGATTTTGACCTTGTTTATAAATTAATTATATATCCCTTAAGCGTAAAAATTTTTTACTTAATTACGAGACAGTTTGATTTCAAAAATATAAGCATGTGTTGGTTATAAAATCAATTTTTCTTCTCTATTATCAAGTAAAAGTATTTATTTATTTATTATATTATTTCTTATTATCTTTCCCTAAACTTTACATGACATATAAAAATATTTTAAAAATTGATCATTAATAAATTCTAAGATAAAAATATAAAATCCTTCTTTATTATAGTAACTAATAGTATTATTATAATTTTTCTATAATTTATTATATTTAATAATATTTAAAATATTTAAACTATTTTAATACTAAGCCTTTCAACCTTATAGCCTTGCGATAACCCTATTTTCAAAGCTCTTTATCCTTCTTTTTATACAACTATCATCATTATTATAATTATTTAGCAAGATAAAAGTATATGTAAATATCTTTAAAACAGCAAATAAATTTCATTTTACATTTTTAGTTTAGCATGTGACTATATAATTATGGATTCAATTTTTAAAACGGTTGAAGCAAATCTTTTCATAGAATCTTAGGTAATATTACATCTTTTTAGATATAGTGTATCTATAACTAATTAGATATTTATAATTATTAAACCTAATTAGAATATAATCAAAAACATTTTTTTATGATTTAAGGGCAATAAAACTATTTTTTAACTAATACTTATTTTATTCGATTTTTCTATCTATAAATTATCATAAACCTAACTTTTTAATATAATTTTTAAAAAACTAACAATTTTTTTGGAATTTTTTGTATTTGTTTAATTGTTATTATATTCACCTACTTCTTGATATTTATATCAAAAGAAGTAGCATGTCAGCAACCCTTTTAAATCACATTTAATTTATTATTGGATTCTCATATGCTACTAAAAATAGTTTAAGTTAAAAACAGTCTAATTTTTATAATATACATCTAAACCTATATACACAAAATTTATCTAATGCTTTATTATATATTACCAGAAATCTGATGTCAGTACAATGTATTTACCTATTAAAAGCTGTGAGGGACTCTGGCTTATAAATAAATTATATTATAAAAAACAAAAATCAAATTTTTCAAAAAAAATCAAAAAATAAAAAAATGGATGATACTAAAAGATAGATTTACTAATAACATCTATATGGCAATAACGACTTTAATGAATTTGATAGATAGTTTATTGACATATGCGAGGAAATTGCCAGTTATGAAGAAAGTATGAATGCCTCAAAGAAGAAGAAGAAAATACCTTAGTAGTAAAAGCTTAACAAAAAAATATGTAAGATTTAATATAAATAGAATTAATGCTTGACATTATATAATTTTTTTGTTATAATGCAGCAATAAAACTTTAATAAGAAGGAGAGAGAAAAAAGTTTGAAATAATTGAGAAGAGGCTCTTAGATGACCATTATTTTTCAAGGGTTGAGGAGATGTCTTCCTAAGAAAAAATCCTTAAAAAATTTCACAAAGACTTCAAAAAAAATAAATCATTATTTTAACATATTTGGTAAAATTCAGAGCACAATTTAGAAATTAGTTTCAACAAAATTTAAGAGATATTTTTACATCCCAGAGGTATTCTACTTAATGAAATAGAAAAGAGGATTTTCTTCTAAGATGGAAACTAATTGGTAATTGGTAGATCTGGAACTGGTAAAACTACTGCTGGGCTATTAAAATTAACTGCTATGGAGATGACTTATAAGAATTATATAGAGACAAATTAAAATGAAATAACTTTTGATAACCTAAGAATATGCTTTACTACTCTATCAGGCCACTTAAAAAATGATGTAGAATCTTCTTTTAGAATAATTACAAATTAAAATTAAAATATTCTTAATTATGATACACATCTACTTTCTCAAGTTAATAATTGGCCCTTGTTTACTAGTATAAGAAAGCTTATTAATATGATAGATGGAAATTTAGCCATCCCTTTTATTTAAAGAGATAAAAATGGAAGAATGCAATCTAACTTAGCTTATCAAGCAAATGAACAACTACGTACCAAGTTAAAGAAAGGAAATGACTTTTATTAAGAGATAGGTATTGATCAGTATGTTAATGAATTTTGGAAATAAAACTATCATTAATTTGAATAAATGAACATTGATTCATATACATCATATTCCTAAATTCATTCTTATATTACAGGTATTAATTAATACATTTTAATGCTTTTATTCATAGATACTTAGATTTTTTTTAATTTTAGGGCATGCCATGAGTTTTTTATATCCTGATGGAATGGTACCAGAAGAATAATATATAAAAACTATTGGGAAAACTAAAACTCACTTAGATGATAACCAGAAAAGAAATATCTACAAAATTTGCTAAAAGTATTAAAGTTGGAAAGCAGCTAAAAAATACTTTGATTTGAATGATTAAGTAGCTTATATCTTGCAAAGAATCTTTGAAGTAAACTTATTTTATTCATTAAAATTTATTTATATTTTCCTTTTTTTATTAGATTAAACTTGTTTTAAGTTTCTTTTTTTCAATTTTATTTTAATTCCTTAACTTTTTCAATTTTATGGTAGAAAATCAATAACATTACTTACTAAATCTCATAATAATTAAATTATTTTACTCAATAATTTTAATTTATTTTTATAATTTTAATTTAAAAAGGGGGAATATGATTCCTCTACTGGTTTTTTTCATTATCTATTTATTGATGAGGTGTAGGATTTGAACTGTTCTACTTTATATCTTCTTGCTCTCATAACCGAATAAAGTGTTTTTTTGGGAGGAGATACTGCTTAGACAATACGAGAAGAAATTTCATTTAGATTTACACAGATAAAAGCCTTCTTTGAAAAAAAATTTATGATGGAGGAACTATTTTCAAATAATATGTTGTAGTAACCTCTATAGCAAGAATAACTAACTTAAAACTATAGAACTCACTCTCAAATTACTGATCTAAATAATGCTCTAATAAAACTTTTAGAGATATTTTTTCCAACATCAATTGATATGCTTTCTCAAGAATCTTCTCATAAAAGAGGACCCAAACCTATTCTTCTACATAATAGAGAGCTCCTATATAAATTTTTACAATAGGATGATAAAGTATCCTAAATAGATACAGAAAATAATGAAATAAAGTAAGAATAATATTGCAGATTTTAAGCTTTTTTAGTAAGAACATAGAGAGAAAAAGAATAACTTGAAAAATTGCTAGAAAATGAAGGTAGTCTATCTGAATTTTAAGTCTATACTATCTTTGATTCAAAAGGGCTGGAGTTTTAAGATGTAATCACCTATAATCTGCTCAGTTCTTCTTTTAATTCTACAAGTTCTTGGAATGTTCTTGGTTTTCTTTCTAAAAAAAGTAAATTTATTTTATTTTTAAATTTTTTTGAAAAATATTTTTGCCTCTAAAAAAGTTGAAAAATCAGAAGAAATTGAAAAATACATTTAAAGAGTAATTGGTAAAGAATTTCATAAATTAATACCAGAGCTGAAAAAATTATATGTCGCTTTTAGTAGGGCTCGTTCAAGAATTTTCATTTATGAAGATCTCAAGAATAATGGACAATAGTTTAAAAATCCAATAACTTAATTTTTGGAAGAGCAACAATTGTTAGAGGACAAAGTATCATCAGAAACTCAACTCAAAACGATTATGGTAAATTTCTTATTATCTTAATCTTACTATTTAATAATTAATTATTAAGGAATGCCATAAATCTTATATTATCTACAATGAACCTAAGATAAATAAAGATTAGTTACTCTAATAAGCAAAGATACTATTTGAAAAGGAATAATACAAATATGCAGCTGATTTCTTCTTAAGAGTTGGAGACAGTAAAAATTATCAAATGTAATTTTCTATTTCAAATAAAAAATATTTTAACTTTATTTTTAATTTAAGTTGCATAGGAAAATAAGTAGCTAATTAGGCTTAGAAAATGATTGAAATGGACAAACTAGAATTTGAAAGATAAAAATCTATATTCTTAAAAAGTAGAAAAGTATCTTAAAACCAAATTTAGAGTTATTTGAAGATAAAAGAAATATTCAAATAGGCCATTGAATGCTTTAGAAAGGCTGATGATTTTTTGAGTATTTCTCAAATATTTTTTACTTTAGGAGAGTATTAATTTTCAATAGACGCAAATATGATGAGAAGGCTGTAAATTTAATAAAGCAATGACTTAGAAAGCAATGAAAAGGCTAATTTAACTAAAGATATTAATAGAGATTTAAATATTTAATTCCTTTATAATATTTTAACTTATGAAGAATATAATAATTCTAATTCTGATAACGTATCAGACATAAAGTTATCTGCATATAAAGAATTTGACTAGTTCTTGGAAATTCATCCCAACGGATAAACTAATTTGATCCTCTTTGTAAAATACTAATTACAAGAGTTTGATTAACTTTATAATAAACTAATAGAATTCCATCAAACTTATACCTAAGAAGAATTAATATAAACCATCCATCACTACTATCCTTCAATTTTACTAAACTAACAATAGAAATATGATGTTGTAGGTTAATACTAAAAAGAAAACAATTATCATTAATTAAAGTGTCTTTTATCCAAGTAATATTAGAAGTATATTCTTCCATTTTAATAAATATTTAGATAATAAATCTAAAAAAGATTTAATAATAGCTACTATGAACAAATCTTTCGTGAATGCTAACAAGTCGCAGAGTAAATAGGATTTAAAGAGAATTTATTTTTATTCCACTCTATCCTTGGTTACTATCAAGCTTATAATATTCAAATAGAAATTAATAATATATTTAAAAATCAAACTTTGATGATGAATTGCTATTGTAACATGATTTACTAAAACATTTCTAATGAGCTTAGAATAGAAGATTTTCTAGATAAATTCCAGTAAATAGAGTGGGTGATGGATAGAGATTAAAATAAATTATTATCTTTATATTAATAATTTTCTGCATTCTTAGGAATTCATGATAAGCTTACAAAAAGAAAAATCTGTTCTGAGAATGAATATTTCAATTTTACAATTGATTTCTCAAATAATGAAAGCAGAATTTTTACAAAAAGCAATAAGAATAATATTTATTATCAATTAATTTAATTCTAAAGATTTACTAATTCAAAACATTCTTAAATTTAATCTCTTGAGTACCTTGAATTGTATTAAGACATTTTTCAATTTATGAATCTCTCAAATTAACTAAATAAAATTAGTCTAGATTGTGAAAAACTTATACAAAAGAATTATCCTCCAATACCATAAATTTAGAATAGTAATCCAAAACAAATCAGGAGATCAAGAGAAAGAGAAAAGTAAAGAAAAAGATAAATAGAAAATGAGAGATACTAGTGCTTTTTTAAAAAAAGAGAAGATCTTTGCTGTTTTTTAAATATGTTTTATGATTCAGTCAAAAAACTCACAAAATTAATCTAAAAACAAAGGAATTCTGATAATTAAGAAGAGATTCTTAAATTAATAGAATTTTAAAAGCTACTATTCATTTTCTATTATGGATTAAAAACCATTTCATCAGCAAATTGCTATGAGGATTTCGAAAACGAAATAATAGAGTCTATCATTTTAATTATTTCATTTATCATTAGTTTTAACATATCAACTGAACAGTAATCTCTTAATGGAGTTGAAAATAAAATTTTTATTGATGCCTTGTGCTCTATATTTAGGTAACTTGATTTATTCAAAATTTTTATCATTAATTTCCTTTTTAATTGTTAAAAAGTTATTAGAATCCTCTAGGTCCAGATGAATTTTTTAGTGATTGTGAAACAAATATATGGGGTTAATATGGTTTTAATAATTGTTATTTAGTTAATTCTAAATCTTAGTTTTTTAAATAAGACTAATTAATTATTGAATTATCAGTATTTACTCCCATTATAATGAATAAAAACTTAATTGCTGTGGATAGGTATAGAACGATTCTTTTATGTAAAAAAAAGATTGTAAATTTAAATTTTAAAAAAAAGAAAATATTTATATTAATTTTACTTTAAAGGGAGACATTTCTAAAGAATTCATAGTTGGTTATACCAAGTTTTTAGTATACTAGACTAAATAATACAGTATTAATAGAAATTAAAAAGCTGTTTAGACTAAATTAAATTAATCTGTTCAAATTTTATTCTTAGAAAACTAACTCAAAAATTTATTCAATTAGAATTTTTCTAATAAACAAAAGAAATAATTTTTAAAATTATAAGAAGTAAATTAATCAGATGAGAATCTTTAAAATGAATAAAATTAATTAGATTTCATTTTAATTGATGATAGTTACTACTATAAATTAAAGTAGAATATCACTCAATAGGGAATTTGTTTATAATTTAGCCAAGAAAATTTATAAAATCTTCTCAATACCAATTCCATTTAATTCGATAGATTTTTAATTCAAGAATTTTAAAGGATAATGGAACCTATTAAAAATGATAATAAAGCTTCTGATGAGTAGATTTCTAAGAACAGGGAAGGTTATGTTTAATAATAAGAGGAGTAAAAATTAGGAGAAATTGAGAATAATTAAATTCAAGAAAATGAAGTAATAATTGTATAGGATTTATTCAAAAATGATTAAGGAGAAGAAGATAGTGATGATGATGACGATGATATAAATGATGAATTAGATGAAGATGAAGATATAGTTAAAGATGAATAAAATGATGACAAACAGCTAGAAAAACATTCTGATGAGTTCTTTTATATATTTTCTTTAATTCAAATGAGAAATATTACTCCTTTTGTTAAAAGATTATTTGATGATGAAACTTTTAATAATGAGTTTATATAATTGACTTTAAATTTCTTTTAGTCTAAATAAGATAATGAATAGATTTAAACAAGTTTAATTTCTCTAGACCTGATACAATACGTATCAAACTATAAATCATAGGTAACTTTACTTCTTTTAGAATTAAATTAATATTTTTTATATTATAAAAATAGTATTATTTACTCATAACTGGATTAGCAGAGTTCCTTAAATATATAATACCGAAAGATTAAAAAGAAATTCTAATTATAGAGGAATTCAAGTAATATTTCTAAATAGATGAGGATACAATAACAATTGAAAAGAGTATAAATATTAATAAACAATATTTCAAAACAAATGACTGTATAGATTATTTAGATAGGATTATTTTAATAGTAAATAATCTAAATTTGCCTTGGAAAAAGAAATTCATTATTAAGAACATGATAGTTTATGTGACTCTCATTTTTCTAACAAAAAGAAGTACAAAATTATTATACAAAAATAATTTTTTAGATAACTTTGCTCAATTCCTAAAGAATTTCGTTAACTACGAAATAATAAAAAAATCTAGAAGAATTAAAGATTATAATAAAATAAATGAGGTATACACCTATTATGAATAAAACATAAGGCTTAAAGTATTTAGAAATAGAATATATAATTCTTTAATTTATTTGATGGAAAACAGAAAAAGATATCTTACAACTACACTAATACAAAATTTGTAATCTAATCATATCAATTTGTTAATTATTTTTTAATCCACGGTTTTTAATTTAAATGTTAATGTCTCTGAAAAACAATTGAACCATATTATTAATCATAAAATAAAAGAACAAAGTTAAAGGTTAGATGTGATTCTTAGTGGTATCGAATAGTAAAGAAAATTTAGAGTAGATTAATTATCTCTGCAGAATTAAAAAACTTTAAAAGTAATGTAGAAGATTGATTACTTAGGATATATCAATAATTTAATGAAGAAGGAATCTTAAATAACTAAATTTTTGAGGCTATTAAATCAAGAAGATAGACTAAAACTTTAATTTATTGATAACATTTCTTATATCTAAAAAACAAAGAATATAATAATGAATGAATTAGGATAGGATAGAATTAATTCCAGTGAAAAATTAATTTATTCTCTTTAATAATTACTAAAAATATCTAAAGAAGAGTAAATGTTTCAAAGGACTATTAAAGAATCAATTAATTCAACTAAAAATTAAGAATCCTAAAAAAGAGATATCTTAAGAATTTTTGAAAGTAATTCTTAAGTCACCAAAAAAATCAATATGGAATTATAATAATTCCTATCAGAGCCTAAAGCTGAAGAAGAAAAAGTGGCTGACCTAAATTCAATCAATTTTTTAAAATAATAATTGCAGATTAATTAATGATTTTGGATATTTATTACAATATTATATTGAAATTTTTTATAGAGGAGATTGGCTAATTAAAGCATAAAAACATGAAAAAAATGAAAATAAGATAAGAAATCCTTTTTAAAAAGGAAAATAATTTATATATTAAAAAAAAAAGATAAATTGGTTGATATGGAAGAATTTTAAGTTATTTTTCTTCTATTCTTATAATTATTATTTTCATATGTATAGATAATTATAAATACATATATTTGTTTGAATGTTTTAAGAAAGTTATTTTAGTATTAATTACTATTTTAAAGTTTGTTACTTTTGGTTAATATTAATATATTAGATTAAAAGATAGATATCTCAAAATGACTAGAATGTTTTCTTTGCCCACACATTTTAATATACTCTTTGTATGTATGTGTGTGCATGTGTGTATCGATAAAACTTAATCTAGATTATTAAAATTTCAAATCTAATAAAATATGAATCTATAAATTAATTAATTAATTAAAGTTATCATGAAACTGAAAGTAAAAAGGATTACAATCATAAATGTAATAATTATCAGTAATCATCATTTATTTACTGGTTTTGTAAAAATTAAATTTTTTTATTAATTATCAAAAAGGAATTTTTTCATTAGATAGGAAAAGAGTTTTGAAGTCTTTTTCATGGATTTAAATTGACTGCCTAACCTTATTTCTATCGCTCACCATATCATTTATATCATCTATTAATGGATTAGACATTACTTCTTCTGGGCTGTTATCTTTGTTTGTTCTGGGTGTTTCTTAAATGTTACTCATGTTTACTCCTTAGAATTAAGGATTCAAGATTTCAATTAGCCTTTTATCAATATATGATATGTTTGAACCTCTACTTGCAATTTGTTTTAGTACTAGCTAGGCTTCATCCATTTTTTCGTTCCATTCTTTTGAATCTTCAGTTACACCACTATAACTTTGAATTTCTGTTTTTCCACGTTTACTAAATCTAATAATAGGACGCGGTATAAATTCAAACATCTTTAACTATTATTCATTTAACAATAGGCTTTTGAGTTTTTCAAATTCAATTAATTTTGTAGTTATGTGGAAGATATCTATGTGCTAATAGAGTTTATCCATACCATATCTTAATACTTAGTGTTTTTTCTTCCTCAAGCATTTAAACATCATGAACGAGCTAATAAAGAATTCTGCTGTCTTGAATTTGAACTCTTTAACATTTTTATTAAACAAAGATTATAATTTCTTTAAAATATCTATATTTTAAACTGTCTTTTTTCTAAAGAAGTTAAAGATTGAACTCTTTTCTGTTGATTATTTTTTTAGCTTCTAATCATCTGATTTAGAGATTTAGGCCTTAACAGTAGAAGATGCAACTATCAAATTTAATTTAGACATTTCTTGCTTTGGAGAATTCGAAAGATATTCATACGGTTCATTTTTTTGATCAACACTGTAATTGCATTTTTTTTCTTTTTAATTTGATTATAGCAAATTACTTTGATTAGGAAGATTATTAATTTCAGAATTCTACTTTCTAAGTGAATTTAAATTCTACTCAGTCTAATTATTTTTATTAGATTACTGTTTATCTAATCTTGATGTTTCTTTCAAATTATTATCTGCTGTAGGTTACTGAATTATAACACTATGGCTTTTGAGAAACTTTTCATTTAAAATACAATTTTTGTCATTATTTACATCTTAAGTATTATTTTTATTGATTTTTCCTTTCTTTTCAGCCTTTTTTTAATCATCATTCTCATCATCTGCGTCAACAAAAGAAAATAAGGAACTTAATAATTTTTTATTTAATTCAACTTGAGATATTGGCTTACAAATAAGGCACCCGATTGTAAAGAGAATATTATATATACCACCAATTTAAGACAGAGCTCTATCAACTTTTAAGTACTTTCTGTGGTATTCTTAATAAACATTTTTTTCAAAAGATATATAAGTATCTATAAGTCTACTAGAAAATTTAGGTATTGTTGATTCTTTATCAGAACTATAAGATAATGTTTTAGTAACTTCGATTTCTTCTGTAAACCAACCCAAATCGGTGTATAAATAGCTATTTTTAAAAGCTAGTTCTCCTTTTTTATAGATTGAAGGTCCTATAATCCAGAAGGTGGTCTTACCAATAGCTTAAAAGGGATCATACCTATTTCTGGAAAGTACAGAGTGATCATCATAAAAGAAACTCACTCTTCCATTCGCTATTTTACTATCTATCTAATCTTAAGGCTTACATATAATTTAACTAGAAGTTTTATTCTAACATACGTCTATCATAATCTAAAAACGTGCATATTTCATACCTTCGAATTATCCTTCTATATAAAGATTCTTTTCATCCAAATCAATGCACCAAAGCTTTTTATAATCCTATTGCAAATAAAACTACTTGGTCTATTAATTTTAGAAGTGATTCTCTGTGCATGGAACTAATTTTAAATTGCGATCATTACTTACTAAATCATAACCATTTTTAGTAGTATTAAATACTCTTTCTTACATCCTCAATTAAATATTTGCAGAATAAATTGTTGGGTCGATATAAGGAGCTGATTTAGAATCACCAACACTAAAACTTAATGTAAATATATCTCTTGTTAAATTAAATCTTTCTGGGGAATTAGTAAAGGCTTACTAGTAGAGCACCTATGGATTGGTTTTATCAAGGAGTTATTGGATAATAAGTATAGATTGTAATGCTAATAAAGATAAGACTATTATCGAAAAAAATCCTCCAACACAAGTTTTATGAAGGATTTATTTACAAAATCTAATGCTTATATCAATACCGAACATATCTATTTATTCGAAAAAATTTCTTTTTTAGAAAACCTTACTTATTTACATTTTTTTACCAAGATGTTTTTTGTTTTATTTTATTTTTCTTTTAATTTATTCTCTAGAATATATTTTTCTTTTTTTTAATTATTTACAATTCTTGACATCTTTTCTAATATTTTGTAAATAAAATTTCTTCGTGAATTAATAATTAATAAATTACTTATCTTCAATTTACACTTTCAATAAATCCTACTTCCCACCATTAAGTCAAATTCAAATTACTCAATCTTCTACATATTTTAATTTCTTTTTAAATTTTGATATAAAAAGTGTATTTTTAAGTAATTCACCCTCCTTTTAAATAAATATTTTTAAATCGACAGTAAATCTTAAAAATACTTAACATAAATAAGGAAGCCTCTAAATATACTACATATTTAAAATTAATATAAATTAACTCATTGAATTAAAAATAGTTTTCTATTTTACCATTATCTCTAATGGATTTAAATTGGTTATTAACAAAATAAAGGAGGCTACTTTACTTCAATTTTACAGAAGGAAAATATCAAGCATTAAATTTATTAATCTTTGCATTAAATTAAACTTATAAGTATTTATAAATCAATAGTCAGTAACGTCGTAAGAAGTTTCATTAACTTTTGTATTTTATTTTTTATAAGATTTACTCAAGAAATGAGAATCTCTTGGAGTGTTATTTTGACTAACAGAAGTTATTTTCCCACCTTATGAAAAAGAAGCTTAATTTTTATTTCTACGAGAATATGAGGTACTTAGATCGATGGATTATTGGGTTAAGGAATCAGGATAAGTTTATTAATTTAAATCTGAAAGCGAATCATTAAATGTTCTATTCATATGGGAGTTTATATTTAATTTAGGTACTATTCCAGATTACTTATTTTAATTGTACTTTTATTTTTTATAGCTATCTCTTTTTTTAATATTCTAGACAACAACATTTGAATTAAATAGCTTTTACTCTTATGTTTTGTTATTTTGAGCTAGCAAATCAAAGTATTAAAGTGACTCTTAACTATCAGTAGTGGTAAATTAATTACTAACAGCTGATTTTTTAATTGACCTAATCATAAATAATATAAAAATATTAAGCAAACAATGAATATGAATTTAATTTTACCTGGCTGTTGAAACATTAGACGCTTTCTTTGAAATAAATGTAGATGAAGATTTTAGATATTTGGATTCTTTTTTGATTTATTCAGCCTCTTCTGGCGAAATATAAATTTTAGTATAACCATCTTTTGTAATTAATGTATTAAGGGAATCTTTGAGTAATTAAGTATCTTTCTGTATTGATTTTAAAAAGAGATTTCCTTCATTTTCTTATGAGGAGGTGCTTTGTGTGAAATAAGATGACTTATTTAATTTATCTTTTCTGTCTTATAAATCAATTCTAACTTTACTTTTATTATTCTTAGTTATTGTTGAGGAATCGTCATATGTTTAAACTTTAATAAAGCTACTATTATTATTTTCGTTAATAATAGAAACTTACTTATTAAATTCTTTCTATCTCTATTAGATAGGTTCAGTTTTTCCTGCTTCTTAGGAAACAAACAATTCTTATGATTATTAATATTTTGCATCAATAATTATGCTTGATTTGTCCAATATCTTTTTACTAGATTTTATATGCTAAGATTACATAGTTTCTGTTACAAAATCATCTTACTCCTCTGGTTAATTTGATTCTATGTCAATATTATTTGAGCGTATTTCATGTAAAGACAACTGTCTATTTGGAATGATATCTCTAACAAAGTTATCTAATAATTTGATTTCTTCTTAAGTATATTTCACATTTGGAGATTTTAGGTAGAGTTTATTTAATTACTGATACCTTTAGAAGACTTCATCTACCATTTATTCCATCATATTAAAGTCAACCGTTATTGCATTCTTCTCTTTCAATTTTCTAACAAATTATTAATCTTATTCTAAATCTTATGAAGATATCCACACTAATAATTTAGTATTTTATCTTAATAGACTCTATAACTCAATCTCACTTTTATGTTTATTTTCTTCTTTCACACTTTGAGATTGTCCTGATTAATCACTGGTATTTCTCATTGTCCTAATCAATTAATTCTAACCAACCACAAGATAAACCAATTACTTTTTCATATTGTTGACTATATCCATCAGCTTTCCCACTATCATCTTATTGGCTTTCTTATCAAATAGTTCTTACACTTAAGAATGGTTTGCCTTTGTATACAAGACGTCATATACTTTATAAGTATCAAAGATTCCACGTCTTATTTACTCAACCCAAGGAAAGATATACCTTCCTATTATAAAATTTAAGTTCTTATTTTTTTCCATAACTATTGAATTATTTTACCTGTCTCTTCTTAGGTTTCTTCTTCATCTATTGCAATTTACGAATCTTTTTCATTTGATGGTTTCGATATATTTTCAGAATTTTTATGTCTTTGTTGAGATAATGTAATACTTTTATTTCTGTTTATTCTTGCTTATAGTGATTGCCTTAGAGGAGACATATTGATTTATTTTTAAGTCTATTAAAGAGTTATATTTGGAGAATGTGATTACAAATTGCTAAGATTGTCCTTATAACTAACTTTTTACCTATTTTTTTCTTAATAACTCTCTAATTCGCCTTCCTCGAAGATACTAAAATTTAACATTTTGATAATTTCTGCTCTAAAGTCTACTATCTCTTTTTGAAATTCTTTCACTTCATCTTGTATCTAAGTCACATTTTTTTCACATTACATAACTATGAAGTCAGGTTCTTTCTTTTTTATCAAATCTATTTCATCTTCGATTTATTTTATATCAATTTTATTCGCCTATTAAATAATTTTATAGATTACTCTTAATTTGTTTTCTTTAATAATTTTACTTTCAAGAGAAAGAATTCGTCATGACCTCTAATCAACTCCATAATTTTAGCAATATCTTATTTTATAGTTTAATTATCTGTAGAAACTGCTTAAACAAATTCTAGTCTTTAAATAAGCTCATCTCTTGTGGGAATAAGCTTCAATCTAATTGCTAGATCCCCTAAAGAGTCATTAGCTCTATTAGAAATTTGAGTCAATTTTTCAATCGTTTCAGTGTAACCTTTATCAAATGTCTCTATCTTTTCATTAATTCTCTTTTAAAATTCTCTTATATATTCTTTTGTTAACATATTTTCTAAAACATAGTTTTCAACATCTCTTGATCTTTTGACAGCTTCATTTGATGATGTTTGAATTGAAGAAATCAGACTTTACAAATGCTTTATCTTACCATCAAAATTATTTTTCACGTTCATAATTTATCCTTAATAATCTATTATTTATGTATTAAATTCTTCAGATTACTTAGATGCAACTATCTTAACTTCTTCTATTTTCTTTTCCAACTCTGCTTTTAATTCGGTATTTATTACTGGTATTTCTTTAATAATCTCTTTGACCTATAATTCTTAAATGATTTCTTTGGGTTTTAATTCTTCATTTTCTTTCTTTTTATTATCTTACATTACTCTTACTACTGTGCTTGCGATGGTTTTAGGTTAATTTTTAGTAGAAATTTTTAAAGATTCTAATTTGGATTCTAATTTCTGTATTTGCTAATCAAATTGAGATTGATCTGTTTTTCTTTTGATTTCATTGTAGAGCTATTGTGTAAGATTTTCCAATTAAAGTGTATATTATTATTTTGATACATAGCCATCTTATGTTGCTTCAGTCAATCTTCCAATATCATTCATATCCACTTTACGAATCACTTAAGTCTCGAGTAGATCATATTTATTTTTTAGCTCCCCTTATTTAAGCTCAAATTTTTACATCTTCTCTATTAATTGGTCATGTTTCTACAAAAAATTCTATGAAAGGTTTTTATTTCTCTCAAGTTATTAGATTAATTCTATGCTGTCCTTAACTTTTCCCAAGTTACTATTGCAAAATGATTCAACATTTCCTAAATCGGTTTGTATTTATGATATCTTCTAATTTATGTTAAAATTAATATCTTAGATCTTCTAGTCCAATTTAGAAATATTTTGCTAAAAACTAATTTCTTCTACTAAATTCTACATTATTTCACTCTTTAGGTTAGCCTTTACACTGTATTATATTCTCTTTCCCTTTATATCAGTAGTTAACTCTTCAAATAAATCTAATTATCTTTATAATTTCTCTTAATTATGCTCAATCTTTTCATTTTATTTTACAAGATCTAGGAGAACATCATCCTTCTTCTTAAAAAGACTGTGGAAGTCCTAAATTTACAGCTACTATTAATTCAATTGCTCCTTCAAAGTTTGTATTTCATTTTCCATTTATCAAATTTGAATTGATTTTTTTCAAAATCTAATGAGGAAAGATAATAAATACTCTTTTATTATGTTTAATAATTTTTTAGGCCTATCTTTTAAATAGCTAAAGAGAGTATTATTGTAAGTAAATTATTTACTGCCAATTAATTCACATACAAACAAATTAATTATTTTTTCAATTATTTATCACACATTTTTATCAATTCAGCTGGAAATATCTAATTAGCCATTAAAAATATTGTCTGTTAAAACTACTACTCAAAAACTTTTATAATTAATTAAATTTCTTTTATCTTAAAGCCCTACCTAACTCATTTATATTTCCAAATTTATTGCAAAAAAGTACAATATTATTATAGAAATTTTTATAAATATAAAATTCCTATCAAAATTAAGATTTAAGAATAAATTAAGCTGTATTAGTAGAGTGTTAATATATGATTTACTTAGAGAGAGATACATTTGTATCTACATAATTGAAAATGATTATTTTATAATTAAAAACCATACCTACATACCTCCCTACCTAGACTATTTGTTTTAGTTACCCAAAAAATGTTTCAAATCTAACAAAATAAAATGAATATGCAATGCATAAATTGAGAAGGGGAATAATAATTAATGAAGGTTTACATTATATAAAAATTGAGAATAATAGTTCATTTTAATAATTTGTTTACGAGATGGTGATTATAATTAATAAAAATAATTAGATCATTATCGAATTCAAATTTGAGCAAAAGAGACTATTATTATATAACTTTAAGACACATTTATTAGTAAATCTTTAATTAATATTGTTATTGATTAATAGGATATTTATTTTGTGAGATAGATAAATTTATAATAAGTTTAAGATATTTTTAAAAATAGTTTCATATTTTAATAGTATTTCAAGAATTGTAATTGTTATCATAAGCTTCATTATTTTGCTAGTATCTTTGTTTTGGTAATTTCTTTTTAACAAATTCATCATTGTCGATTGTTAATTTCATCATTTCTAATTTTGCTCTTATAGATTTAAGATAAGCATCATCAAGACTCTAGCGGTCTTCAACTTCTTTTATAGATAGTTCTTATGGACGATGTGAGCGAATAATTTATTCTTTACGTTCAATTTCTTTGTCATATTTATAATAAGCTTCTTCTAATAGCTGCTTTTTGGTAATTATTGGAAGAGAAGAATTTTATTCATTTATTTTCTCCCATTTTTCTTTTCTTCCATCTAAATGATATTTTTATCTTATTTCTACCATATAATCTGTCTTTTTAGGTTTCATTTTCATATTTTCTGAGGGTGATCTTACATCTTAGTTTGTAAAATACCTATCAATACTGTTTCTTTTTTAAGTAGGGTCCATTTAATAGGAAAGTTTACTGTTATTGTTACTAAAACTAGTAGAGAAGTCTTTCTAAAATTATTTTTTATTATTGATTAGAGGAAGTTTGAGATTTTCGCTTGTCTTTGTAGATTTTTGAGGTGATGCTGCTGTCATATTAGGTGTATAAGCTTCTAAAATGGCATTTTAATCAGTATTGCTCATTTGATCTTGAGTAATCTTTCTATCTTGAGAGAATTCCGTTTAAGCTTATCTTAATTTTATATATTCCATATACTATTTACTTGATTCTCTTATTGATTTCAAGTATTATTTTCCTAATTCCCTTTCTTTGCCTGGTTACTATTTAGAGAATCCTACTTTTACCCTCTCTTTAAATATCAATTCATCATCTGGAGATATTAATATTTACTTTGAACCTCTATTTATTTATTGAAAAAAAATTGATTCTTCTGTAAGAAATCTTTTTTTAGAGTTTATATTTATTAATCTTTATTTATTTTGATTAAATAATTAAATTTGTAACTTCCAAATAAATAAATTATTCAATAAATTACATTTTAGGAGTTTAGAAAGACTTTGCATTAAAAATTGACATAGAAGATGCAGATTTTCTGATTGAAAAATCAGCAGATTTCTTTCTCACATATTTGCCCTTTTCAACATAATCTTAGTATCTCTCAGAGTCTGTTCTCTTTTTGACTTGAGTAATATATTTAAAGGGGTTGATTGATTTATCAATAAGAATTTCCATTTCAAGTTGCTTTTATTTGGAAGGACTGAGTTACTGATGCTACTTTAAAGCATTACTAAATTTATTTCTAGCATCAACTACCTTTTAAGCCTTTTCTTTTTCTAAATGATCCGTTTCAATTCTATTGGCAAATTAATTATTAACTATTTCATTTTTTAAAAGTTTTGAAGAATCATAAACAAGATTAGGATCTGGCTATTTTTATTGTAAGTTATTTATCAATTTTTCTCTATTCAGTCTCTTTTCTTCTTATAATTTCTTTAAGTTTTCAAAGTAATTTTTCTCATGCTTTTTAAAATCAATTTTAGCTACATTAATGAATTATTTTTTCTTTTCTTTCATTTCTTTTAATTTTTTTTCTCTGAAACTCTTCTCTTGATTATTATATTTTTTAGTAAAACGAAGGTAAAGAGGCCTCTTCGAAACATCTTTCTTTATCTTCTTATTATAAATATCTTCGAACTCATTTAACTCCTTTTAGCGTTACTCTTTTCTTTATTTTATTTTTATAAGTTATTATTTTATACGTTCTTCCCTTTCTTTTTCGCTATTTTATTTTTATTATATAAGGCTTCTTTAAACTCTAGCCTCGTCTAATTTCTTTTTGTATTCAATTTCTTCTAGTTTTGACTTAACTTTTTGAGAGAACTCTTCCTATTGTCTCTTCAATTTATTAATAAAGCGTGATGCCTACTAAACCTTTCTATCTTAATCTGTCTCAAGATATTATTTTAATACTGGGTGACTATATAAGCTTTTAGGATTATCTATTCTCTAGCTAGATAGATTCTCTAACCTGTAATCCAAATGACTCAGCTATGCTTTTAGTTATTCTTTTAATTTTTCAGCATCCATTATCTTCTTTTCAATAATGTCATCTTCAATTATGTCTCCTTTTCTATAAGATTACCCCTATTATTAGTAATAAATACAAACTATTAAGAATTACTTCATACAATTATAGTTATATTCAGTAATCTTACGACTATATTTAATCTCCCATTTTATAACATAGTGGCAACTTTATTTGTTCTTTTTTCTACTTTCAAATCTGCAATCTAGATAATGAATAAAATAACGTAATCAGCATATGAAATGAAACAAAATACAAACATTATTAAAATGTATTATTAAAATAAGTGTATTACCTATCTTAGTTTATCTTCATCTACTTATCTTTTTAAATTTTCAAAGTATTCGTCTTGCTTTGACTTCAGATTTACTTTCTTTTTCTCTTATTTTTGTGTGTTCTACTTTTCATTATTCTTTTTAAAATAATATTATTCAATCAAAAAGTTCTTTAAAATCATTAATGGGGCTGGGTTTTCAATTAAAAATGATACTGAACTAGAATAATTATTATTGTATTCCAAATATTTAATAGATAAAATTTAAATTATAGAATACCTGAGCTTATTTTTAATTGTTTAGGACTGGCGTGTTTTATTTATTTTGCTGATTAGGGACTTATTTTACAGCATTTTTATTATTTGGTTACTGCTATTGACTCTCCTATAAAATATAAAAATATCTGGTCTATAAAAATTTTTATTGAGAGGGATTTACTTGTATTTATTTAGGTTTGGCTTACTAAATAAGTTAAGTTTTCACAGATGGATCTACAGCTTGTTTAGTGTTATTTTAAGGATTCTTATTTGACATCTCCTTACTTTTTTATACTTTGTTTTACCAATTTTTTTTGATAATTAATTAATTTAATAGGTATTGAAACTCAGTTTTATGCAATTTGAATATTTTAGGTTTAATAAAAATAAATTAATTAACTTATTGTGGATATTATGATGCTGCCTTTAATTAGTAAAAAATTTATTGTTTATATACTTTTCACTTAACTAAAATTTGATTTAGAGCTAGTAAAAATATGATTATATTTCAGTAATACTCAAATTTTTGAGCATCTATTACGTTTATTAATTTTAAATTAATAATGATGCTCTTTTTATCCACAAATATAAATCTTAATGATTATGATAGTTATATTAGTCTAATTATTTTTATTTTTTATGTTTTTTATCTATTCTACATACTTTCCTCATTAATCTTTAGCTCATTTAGAATATAAATTTATTTTCTGTAAAAGAAAAATTTATCAAACTAATGTTTGTTAGTTAGCATTTATTTAGTCATTAATAATAAATTATTTTTAAAGTTTTAGTTATATCAATTTCTCCTACAAAACAATAAAGATTAATAAAATATAAAATAATGAATGAATATTTAATAATTTTAATGAACATTTACATCTATCTATCTATAGTTTTTAATATAATTATTACAAAATTTTAGTTTATATTAGTAAATATCTTTTCAAATAAAAAGCCTATTTAATTAATAAATCCTATTAACTCTAAAAGAATTTAGAGATTCTTAACGAATTAGAATTATTTAAAATCAAATATTAGATCTATATGAAGTAAAATTTCGATTTTAAGCTGGCTTTTCTGATTACCTATATATTTCGTAATCTTGAATAGCTCCTTATTCCCGATCATTATCTTATCTTAAACTTACTGCTGTTATTATAAGACCGCAGCCACAACACAACATTAATAGAGATAATGATATAATAATAAAAGCTATAATATAGAAAGTTTTAGCAAGAACATGTAAATCTCCACAAAGTCCACCATCATAGTAGCATAAACTAATTGAGCACACTATATTAAATGTAGCAGTTATTATTTTTAAAAATTAATAAAATCGATAACAAAATTAGCTTCTTTATTCCATTAATATTATTATTATTTTAATCTATTCAATAATAGCAATCATAAAGCAAGATATTGTTGTTAAACTGCACCAATATAAGAATTAATTTTCATCACAGTTATTTGTCCTATGCGTATCTCCATTGAACTCGTAAAATAAATATCCAAATATCCCATAAAATAATAAAGTCAATATGCTAGTTATTATTTATAATTAAAGATCATCCATTTTATTTATCCTCCGAATTTCTAATTTTGACAATTTTTTGCGTTTTCTGCTAATAAAAATTGATTTATTTTTATATCATAAAATTTGAAACTCAGATAAATAATTAATGGATTAGAAAAAGTTAAAAACATGTGATAAGTAAGATATTTTAGCAATAAAATAAACATTTTATATAATAAATAGAAAAAAGGTACGAAGATAAATAATAATTTGCTTTAATTATTTAATAATTATATAATTTTAAAGTAAATTATAAAATAATTTGAGCCTTCTACCTTCTCTAAAATGTAGTTAATATAAAAAATGTAATCTTAAAAATGTTAGCAGTATTGTAATATTAAATAGTGAATAGGATGTGAAGATATGATTTATAAATAGTAGCAAAGTTAAAATATATACATTTATCTGTCCTAAGTTATATTATAATTAATTAGATAAAGGTGTAGGTAGATTAAATAAAACTTGTTATTATATAGTTTAATATAATTTTAGTTAGATTGAAAAGAGGTTAAGATTATAGTCAGTAGTATATTTGTCATTCGTTTGAATTGAAATTATTTTTTCATACCATAAATTCTTGGGTTTTAGTAATAATTTAATTAAATATTTTTTAAACTTTATCTGCTGATTTTTCAGTTCTTGTGTAAAGATCTTTTCTGGATTTTTCCATGTAACTTTTGCCATTCTCTTTAGACATATATTCAAATATGTTGCTTGAAGTGTTGTATAATTTCGAATCTGATTAGATTTAGTTAGAAGAAGAATTATTATTTCTTAAAGGAGTTTTTTTATTGGATAATTAGTTTACTGGTTATTTATTTACAGGTGAGAATATCTTAGATTCAGCTGTATTTATTACAGATTATTTTAATGAAGAATTCGATTTACATGCTGTTAGTTAAATGGGCTAAACAGGGCTTTGATTTTTAAGTTATTCTCTACTACTATTCCTATTGATAGATTTACTTCTAGCTGAAGAATAACCACTCTAAATAACTTATTCATAATTATTTATCACGTTTTTAATTTATTTTAATTTTCCTTCAACTTAATTCTATGCTTTCTATTATTATAGTTACTCTTCTTTCTCTTTTTGCTATTTTAACAGCTTTATTTAATTTTGCCAAGTAAAAGAAACATTTTTTTTATTTTCAGAATTCAAAGGCTGTTTATTATTATTAATGCTACTTAGAACATTCATTTTCGCTTAATTCCAAAGATTGCTTTAACTTTTGTTATTTGCTTATTTTATTGGCTACTTATTTGAAAGACTTAGGGTACTTTTATTATTTAAATCTAGTTCAGGTATTTACTCAAGATGACTTCCTAAGAAGGGACTGTCTTAAATATGGACCAATGGAGAGAGAGAAAGGATTTATGATAGATTTGAAGGTGATTTATTTAGGGAGAAGGTTTTACCAGTTGTAGAGCTGCTTTTGTGAGTATTAGCTGCAGTATTAAGAGAAGCTTAACTACTCACAGGTTCTAATCTAATTTTAATTTTTGGAGAAGTTATTTCTTTTTTTGCTTTTTCTAATGAAAAACTAACATCCATTTGTTTGCTAGAATTACTTTCTTTTATTATAGGTTTAGATGCTATTCTGCTCATCCTTAAGCTCCCTGCTTCTTTAGTTAAGGTTTTTGTGGTTATTGTAGATGAAGCCAAAGAAATAGATGAAGATGAGTCTTTTAATGTTTAACTTGTATTTAAATCATCATTTTTTGCTTCCTTAGGGGAATTTTCTTTTTTCTTTCTGAAATTGTAGAATGATAATTAAGAATAATCATAGTTAGCTTTCTCTTCTTTCATTTTTTCAGAAGTAGTCATTTTTTTCTTATTTTAATGTTTGTCTAAGGCTTCTTAAATCTTCAAAATTTAATACTCAGGATCTTATTATTTTTATATAGATACTAGATCAAATTTATTTTCTTCAAGTGATATTCTGAATTACTATAGGAGAGAAAATATAATTTTTAACTTAGCTTGCTCTGTAGTATTATTTTTTTAGTTTATCTTTGAACTATTTTAAAGTATTGTTGCTAAACCCTTTTCAAAATTGCTTTCTCCTTCAAATATAATCTCAAGAATTTCTTTTAGTTTAGAGCATATTTATTAATTCAACCCTTTTGTTAGCTATACAGCTTCATTAATGTCTTTAGAATTCAGGATATGCTTTCTTAGAATCCTGAGATCTTTTACTTCTTTATAAATAGAATGAATTTAAGGAAAAAATTAAGCAGAAAGGATAGCTTTTAGCAATTAATTATGCTCAGTCTCTATAGAATCCAGTTCTTCAATCATAGAAAGATATTCTTTCTTTTTTTAAAGTTCTTCATCAACTTCCTCTTGCTATTCTTTTATTTCAGAATCAAATGAATAGGCCGAAACTAACTCATCCTTTTCAAATTTCTAAGCTTATGATCCCTTTCTATTGAAAGCTTAAAGATATTATTACTAAAATGTTGAAATAGAATTCGAATTTTTTCTTCCTTCTAACATTTTTACTGAAGGAGAGAGATTAGATATAGAAATTCTGTTTATAGAATTTCTAGGAGCAAAAACTTAAATAGCACTCTTTTTTGGAGTTTCTCCTCTTTTTAAAGGATTCTAAGAAAATGATTTCCTGCTCATAGGCTAACCTATAAAACTAACTCTATTACTTGTAGTGGTTGGAGTTTTAGTACCTTTATCTTAACTTATCTATGATTTGGTTAAGTAAGAGCTAACTGATTAATTATCACTATCAGGATCCTTTTTTTCTTTTTTAATCATAAATTTATGGTCATCTTTATTAAAAAAGCAAGCCTAGGTATCCTTATCTTCGGTTCCCTTCTTAATATACTTTGCTCTGACTTAATTCAGTACTTCCTCAACTTACTCTTTAGAATCATCTGTAGCTTATGTAGTTGCTATTATCTTTATTGTCTTATTTATATTTTGAAATTATTCATGTTTATCTACAATTCTATTTAGTGCATCTTTATCTATTCTACCACTTATAATATTGAATAAGTCCTCATCCTTTAAATCATTTAAATTGATTTCGTTTTCATTGTGTTTAATAAGTTCAACTTCTTCTTGATTCTCTAGCTTTATGTTATCTCTATTAAATTATTAAATTGATTGTTAAGTTTATATTATACACTCTACAAATTGATTTTTTACGTTTATTTAATTACTTATCTAGAAATAGGAGATATTTCTCTTTAAAAAGTCATAAGACTGATATCTTTTGTTTAATTATTTTCAATAACTGTTGAAAAGGTTTCAATATAATCTTAATGCAAAGCTTTAGTCTATTCTACGTGCATATGATGTTTAGTTGATGTATCAGTCATACCTAATGCAGAATAGATATCTCCCTTTAATTCAACTAGGTTTTGTGGCTAAAGATTCCCTTCTCCAGTTAAATCAATGTATTCAACAAGATGTTTGTGTATGGTATCTATATCGCTAGGAAGCTTTGGGAATATTTCATCTTGATATCTTTCCTAAATATTTTGCTTGTGAAGTTAGTTATTCTATTTATTTCTCATTCTCTAGCCTATTCCAAAGTCAAATGTCTTATTTAATCTAAATTTCTCTAAAAATTCCTTTTATTTCTCCTCCTTTGCACTAACTTTTTTATATAAATCATTGATACCCGAATGATTTAATAGGTTGATTTCCTTTTGCCAAGCTTTCAGGTTATTCTTCTTTCTTTCCTGTAATATAT
This sequence comes from Tetrahymena borealis, assembly GCA_000260095.1. Taxonomy (NCBI): domain Eukaryota; phylum Ciliophora; class Oligohymenophorea; order Hymenostomatida; family Tetrahymenidae; genus Tetrahymena; species Tetrahymena borealis. Next base: position 54,005 of record AHAN01001088.1, read on the forward strand.
CTTCTGTTTCTTTAGCTGAATTAATTGTATTATTTGCAGTGCTATTAAAGAATATAGATTCATCATTCGATTATTCCCCCTTTTCATATCTTTTACCAATTTTATGGAAATTATAATCTTTATCTTTTTTGAGCTGATTATTATTAAGCTTAATTAGATTAAATTAGCTCCAGTTACAGAGAGCGTCTCTCTCATATCTGTAAGATTCTGATTATTCCTATAAAATTAATTAATATAATTTATTTTTAATTCCTTAAATTGTTAAGAGAATTTGTGGTTGATTTTAATCAGATTTTAGTATTAAATCTGTGAACAAATTTGACTCTTTAATCCATCAGTGAAATGAACTACTGTTAAATTTTTATAGTTAAAACAATATTTTCTTACTTAAAATTGCTTTGAGATGATAGTTCTCTTATTCATATTGTAGACAAAGCTATTCACTGATTCCTTAACTAATGCATCACTAAGTAAGCTTTCTTCTACATGAATTTAATAAATAATATATTTAATCTATTGAATTAAATAATTAAGTGATAAAATTAAATCTTGTAATAAGTGATTTTATAAATTCTAGCTCAGGATTATTAATCCTCTCTCTATTACATACTCATTATATTATAGTCATCTAGATATATTTATAATTAAATACCTTTGATTTTGTATCTATCCATCAAAAACCTCATTTTGATTGTATGCTGATTGATATCTAAAATTTCTGGAGAATCATTACTATCGAAACTATCATCACTGTTGTTATTTACAATCTGAAGGTCATTAATAAGGCAGGTATTTGGATCTTATTCAAATTGTTTTTTTAAATTTTCAACAATTTTCGGATTTATTGAACCTTTTTATGATGTAAAGAGTTGAGATATTATCTAATGATTAGAAAAATAGAAAAATACCTTGATATTTATGATAGTTTCTATAGTACTATGGAAGCATAGTTTTACTGATGTTAACTTATTTAATTTCTTGTTCATTCTCTTCAACTAGGTTCTAAATTTAACTCAAGATACTCATCCTTTGATGACTAAATAAGCAAACAACTAATCAGCAACAACGACAAAGAAAAGTAAGTATATTAATTCTTATATTTGTTTATTTATTTACTAATTAACTTTTTTGTTATTCTTATTTACTTATGTTTGACTTAAGAATTTTATTAATTAAATTAATTAATTGATTGAATGATAAGTATAATCAAATATTTTTCATTCTTGTGATAAAGATGGATTATCTTTGAAATTGAACTCCTAGATTCTAAATTATTATTTGGTTAATCCTCCATCTACAAACCATAAAATTTAATCTTAATTTAACAATGTAATTAATTTCTTTTGATTATTAATTCGACTTTTTAGAATCTATTACTCTTTTTTTTATATCAAACAGTTAGAAATTTTTCCATTCTCACTTAATTTACTCTAAAGATTTCATCCCAGAAATATTATTTGTACTTTTATAAATATCTATTTTGGAATGCGAATAATTAAAAAGAATCAAAACTTTTTTGAGAAGATCAAGCAAACCATTGTAATAATTTACTTAATTGCTAAAAATTGTATCTACAAGAGTTACTTTAATTATTAGCAATTCTAATTATCACTAAAGTTTTTTAGATTATCTACCTTAAAATTCTTAGGGATTTCATTTGAGGATTTATTTTTAATAAAAACTCAAAATATTATTGCCAAAATCTAACATTTTGTTTGATATTGATTTAAGGTGAGCATACAAAATATGCATATAAATTGCCTTCACTAGTCTTTTATTCCTTTTAAGTCAGATAGAATTTTACATTAGATAAAATTAAGCTCTATCTTTAAATATCAGCCATATATATTTTTATTTTAATTAAAGTTTCTTTTTTGTTAAATTAAAACTATTCAAATAAAGCGCAATTAATCAAAATTATTAGTAACTCAAGAATTTTATAAAATCTCCTCAATTTTTTATTAAAATTTGTAATTGAAATACATTCAAATATAACATGAAAGAATCATTAATTTATTAGTTCACTTAAATATAAGCAATAAGTTTCAAATATAAAAATAATCAAATTTTAGTAGGAGGGGTAAGAAGTTCTTGTATACTCTTACATGCATCTTCTACACATTTTTTAGCATACTTCATACCTCCAGGAGCATCATAATTTAAGTATCCGTGAGGCATATACATATAAACTGTCATTTTAACATCCTTACCATTGTTGCTATTTAATAAAATCAATAATATGTATTAATGAAATTTAAAAACTAAATATAGTTATAAATTACATCAATTTGTGTAAAAATCTAAAGCATTCATCATGTAGAGGGTCACAATTTCCTACTTGCAATCTGACTGGAGGGAATTTTCTAATGATCTATGGGTTTATTAGAAAGAGATAAATATTATGTTTTAGAAAAAATAAAGCAAAAGAAAATTATTGAATGTATACTTAATCTGAAACTACAGTGGGTGATATAAAAGGATCTTAACTGCAATCAAAACCATCATCTTAATTTATGTAAGCTTGTAAACACATTTTCAGGAACATATGAGGTAGAATCTAATCATCTAAGGAAATCAAATAGCTTGGAGTGAAAGAATTTAAGTTCAAATTTAATGCTGGATAGATTGGAACTATTCCATCTGGAATTCTCACATTATACTTTATACACAATTAAGTCAAGGCTATAGTAAAAAGAAAGATTAAAATTATTAATAGGATTTATTTCAATTTAATAACAATTGCTATTAAAGAAAATTAATAAAACAAGTTTATATTTACCTATTGTGAGATTTCCACCTGCTGAATCACCCACAACAACAATTCTATTAGGTTTAATATCTATTTTGCAAAAATTTAATAATTTAAACATTAATTTAAAAAAATATAAATTTAACTGAAATATTTGGTAACATGTTTGACGATCCACTGATATGCTTAGAAACAGTCATCCAAACCTTCAGGATAAGGATGCTAAGGTGCCTATTTTTGGAATAATTGATAAGATTAAGATCAATTTTATTTTAAAGTTATCTCTTATTTATAAATGTAACTAAATTCACCCTCTAATTAATGAATTGATAAATAAATAAAAAGAATTATCATTTAAATGTTTAATTCACCACAAGTATTTCCTTTACTTCTAATTTATGGTTTTTATTATTTCTAAGTTTAATTCCTAAATTATACTTTGCTTTATCTTAATACTCAGTTTTTATTTATTGATGATTGATTGAAATTAATTTTAATGGAAAATAGGGTGGGTGAGCATGTAATTTAATATCAATAAAAAATGAGAATAAATTTCTCAATTATTTTTTGTAAGCAAAGAAATCAAAGAGTAAATAAATTGCATTTTTAATTAAAAAAAGTGATAATATTTAAACTTACTTTGGAATAATCTATTGAGAAAACAGGAACATTCAGCTGCTAAGCCCATTTTCTAGAATACATTTGATGTGAGCGTGTACCCATTGCAACGAAACCACCACCATGAATATGAATGACGAGCGATTCGTGCCATTTCACATCTTTAAACTTCTTATCATCTTGAGGAGGAGGTCTAACTAGGTTTTTTGAAGATAGAATTCTTACTTTTACTTTATTAACTAATTCCTTTTTGAATAATTAATTATAATATTCATCTTAGTTTGCCTAAGCAAAAGAGTCTTCTATCTTTTCATTGGCATAGGGATTATCTAATGTATTTAGAGTTTTATTTTTCATAGCTTCTAACACAACTTATTTTGTGTATCTTAAGTTATCTCTTTCAATATAAATCTTCTTATTGTATTTTATTGAAGGTAGTACTATTTTTAAAGCTTAATATACCACACTTTTCTCCATCATATTCCATACCTATCAGTTATCAAAAATGTTAATCAGAAATTTTAAAAAAACATAAAAGATAAATAAATCAAAATAAATTTTCTATTTTTGGAATATTAGTTTACACTCTATTTCAATTAAAAAATTTAATAATTTTTACACTTATCGCAGTTTTTTAATCAGGATTAGAGAAGAATATTTCTGCCTTTCTTTAAGATGTTGATGGGCTACAAAAATAATAAACTGCACTGAGATTTCTTTATAGCCATTAACCTACCTTTGATTTTCTTTCAGCACCTTTGGCTGCCATTGCATTACCTAATAGAACTGCTTTTACAATAGCTTTAAATTCTTTTCTTATATTCTCTAATGGAGCTAATTTTACATATTCTATTTTAGATTTTAAGGTTTTCCAAATGTGATGGTCCTCCTAATCTAAAGCAAATATATCATTTTTATCAAAAGTAACTGCATAGGGAAGGAATTCACTTATTGTATTCAACTTAGCTTATATAATTTTTAGATCATTCAAATAACTCTGTAGTCTTTTTTTTAGCTTAGGAGCTTAGATAGCAATGCAAATATTTTTAATCTCCTCCAAATAAGAATTCATTACCTTAGCTCCTAAAGAAAGTGTAACAATATTAATTTACTCTTTATTTTTTATATTAATGAAGAATTATTCTTCTCCATTTTAATCTTATTCCTAATTTTAATCTACATCTTTTTTCTCCTCTTCGTTATCATTTTCAGTCTTCTCTTAGATATTGCTAGCTTAAAAATTAGTCTACTCTTTTTTTTAAGTTTCGGGTTTTTTAAGGAAAGCAAAAATAATTGAGCGGAGTTAGAATAAAATAACATTTCCTGTTTACAAGCTATTTCTAAGCTATTGAATTACTGATTCCTCCTTTCCATATTTTATAATTGCATTATGCAATTCAATCATCATATCATCTAAATTTTTCATAGCTTCATAATAAATTATAAATTTTAAATTGACTATTAATGGATGAATTTAAGATTAATTTTACTGATTATTAAGTAATCTTACTGTTCGCTATTTAAACAATCAATTTTTTTAATAGCCCTTATAGGGTCACTAGTAATATCCTCCTATTCTACAGTACTATTCATTCTACTCATCAAAGTATAAGCTTTTTCAATCTTTCTTTAACCTTCATAATCTACTTCATCAATTTCCTATTCTTCCTCATTAATATCATCATTTTCTTCTCCTTTAGCTTATTACAAGTTTTAAAACTTCTCTGTTTAATGAGGACCATTGGCCTCAAATTCTATCTTTTAATTATTTTATTATTCTGCCATTTGAATTGGTGGATTTCTATAAATATTTTATGCGATAAATCTATAGAATCTAATTATTTATTTATTTATTAATTTATTGATTTATATTTTACTCGCTTAAAAACCAATTATTTACAAATTTACATCAAAAAAAAGATAACACATTGCATAAAATAATAACTTTAACAGGAGATTAACCCACCATTGTTAATCTAATAAACGATTCATATAAAGTTTAAGAGTTTCTCTTACAATCAAAAATTTGAGTTACATATTATTTAATTTTTAAGTTCGAGTAATCGAAAATCATCTTCAAATAATTTTATTTACATCTTATTTAAATTTTATAATTTTTGAAAAAAAATTGCAAGTAAAAAACAATCAAATAAAAAAAGAAAACTCATAATAATTTTTTATCCTGAAATATTGTTAAAATTAATGAAATGTTGGCCACTAATGTAAAATAAAGACCTACTATACTTAGCCTGATTCCTTTTAAGCTACTATAATTATATTATAAAAATATCCTATCATTAAACTATTAAAATTGTTAGAGTTTTTTCCAATTTTTTTTAATTAAATTAATAAATTTCTAAATTTATTGAGGAAAGTACATTTCCTAATAAGTTTATTTCTGAGCTCTAAATCTAATAATCAAATAATTATTTTTACTTTTAAATGTATTTAATAAAAATAAAAATGAATTGACCAATTGGTGATTGCAAAATCCAAGCAAGGTTAAGGCTATTAAAATATAATATTATGTAAAAAGCAATTACTTTAAAGTGTTTATTTATATATTTAATTTGTTAAAATTCACAAAAAAATTTTAGATTTTCTAATTTAAAAAATGTTCCCTCTATTCTAGCTATTATCGACGGAAGCTTTTATAGACTTTTTAAAGATCAAGATAGAGAATCTTGCCTTTAGAAATGATATTGCTAGTATTTATTTTTCTCTAAAAAAAAGAAAAATAAAATCTATTATTTTAGAATTTTCTTCTTTATTTATAATTCTAAAAATAAATAAAAATAAACTAAATTATTTAATTTTTAAACTTAAGGGGTTATTTCTTTAATTTTACTTAATTAGTGGATTAGGTAATAATCTATTTTAGCATAAAGGGATAACAATTGGAATCTTTAACTTTATAGATATTAAGAGGATTATTAAAAAAATGAAGAATCATTACCAATTCATAAAAACATAAATATGAATAAGTAGGTATAAAGAAACAATAATTTAAGCATATTCATTATTTAATATTTTAAGCTGTAGTAAGTGCTAATTTAAGAGCCTCTTTAGCATTACTATATTAGTTGAAATCAAGTTCAGAAATAGCTTTCTAGCAAAGATCGATTATTTTTTATGAACCTTCTTGAATAGAGATATTGAATCCGACAGTTTAATTCAAATAAGGATTAGCAAATTAAATGTATTAAGAAGGAGGATTAAACATGTTATTTGGTTTACTTTGATTACTTCCTTGTTAATTAGCAGGAGCTTAAGGTTAACGAGGAATGTCGTTTATATCATTAAAATTATTAGCAGTTTGTTTTAAATTATTAAGGTTAATAATCTAGGGAATATTATTGAATACACTCTATCTAGCTAAGTTATTGTTATTATTATTCTAGCCATTACCTTAGTTACCTTGATTAGCAAAGTTATTAACATTATTGTTAAAATTGCTAGATTAATCTATTTTTTAAAATATTTAATTAGAAATATTTTTATTTTATTCTAGATATTTACTTTATGGAGCTCCTCCTTGATTATTCTTTTAATTATTCCTTGGATATTATTAGGGGTTTTCTAATTTCTTTTTAATTTCAACAGCCTTTGATTTAGAATATATTCCTAATATTAATTTAACAAAATAATTTTATTATCTCATTCATTAACTTTTATCAAATTGAAAAGTTCAAATTTAAATACTTTTTTAGTTTAAGTCATTATCTAGAGGGCCAAATACTGCCAACATTTCGAAATATCTGCTAATCATTGAAAAATCTTATTAAGTTTATTTGGTGTACTGATCATTTCTATCATCATAATCACTTTTAGCAAATATCTTCAAAGTGTAGTCAACTATTTACTGTTTACATTGTTAGGTATTTTAAAGTGCACCACCTAATTAAGATTTCATTTATTCTAAATCAACTTACCATTCATTAATCATTTCTTGCACATATGAAGTATCGGCCTATCCTTAATATTTATTACAAATAGTTTATGCTTTTTTCAACGCATAGAATTTCAAGTAATAAGCTAATATCATATTGCTTTGCTTAGCTTCTTATGAGTATATAATGAAGGGCTTAATAAACAAAACTTCCTTATCCATTTCTATTTTATGTTGAGATCTTTTGATTTATAAAATATTTGTAATTATTTACTTAATTTCTTTTCTCCTTTATAATGTTAGCAGAAATATTGTCACTTTATTATTAAATGTCCTAGTTCATACATCCCCAATAAAGATAATCTCTATTGAGATTAGACAATCAATCAGAAAAAAGAAAATAATTAAACAATCAAATAAATACAATTAGTATATCTATGCCTGGCTCTATCACTAATTATACTTTTTGATAGAATATGATATTTATTTCAAATATTAAAAATCTTTATCTATTCCATTTAATACACTTATTAGTTAATCAATCAATCGCTAGCTAACTCCTATTCACTAATACTTTAAAAATTAAATATTACTTGCTTAGAATAGCCGAATTCCTTTTTAAAATAAGGTATTTAAGGAAAAATTAATATAATAACATATCTTCTTCCTTAAAATCCTTAAGGGGGAATTAAATTTAAAATTAACCCTAATAAAGAAAAAAAGAAAGAAAATGGAATTGATTTAGAAAGTATTCATCATAAAGAAATGGTTATCTATATACAAGACAATACTAATTTATATACACACACAAACTTATCAAAGCATAAATTAAAATTAACTTCAGTTAGTCAGTCAGTCAGCCAGCCAACCAACTCTTTTAAATTTTTTGAATATAATAATCAATCAATTAATACCTTAAGCAAATTGATTTACCAAAATAGAAGAAAAATAATGTAATATTTTAATCATAGTACACCTTAAGCGTTATAGTAATTAACTTATGAGCCAACTAATTGATTATTAACTCTAGTTTCAGTAACATTCTTTTGGGTGGTGCTTAATCTACCCTTCAAATAAGTAGTATTTTGTTTTAAGCCAATATTATTAATCTAATCGAAGAAAGGATTTTCATTAGGGTTACTCTTAGTGGTTTCCATTTTTCCACGAATGACAAATTAGTACTCACCAAAAGAAAAAATGTATTGTTGATTCATGTGCAAGAATAAATCTAAAGTTTGGTATAAATTAATACCAAGAACCACCTATGTTATAAAAATTATTTTTATTATTTAAATTATCTTTGGTAAATAATTAAAATTACCTTTACACCTAAAGTAAATATAATGAAAACTAAAGCAAATCTTAAAACAACATGGGCAGACTCTGAATAAATATCTTGTTCACCTTAATTAGCCCACCAAGACTATTTTATTTAAGTAAAAATAAAATAAATAATTAATAATTTTATGTATGATTTATAATAATTTATTTACTTCAAAATTATATCCAAGCCAAACAATATCCGAAAGGAATGAGAACAATAAGATAGCAAGAATAACTTAGAAATACACTCTTTCAAAGAAATTGATAAAGAATCCAATTAATATGAATAGACCAATCATAATCTTTTTTTGAAAAATAAAAAATTGTTAATTAATACATTTCAGAGACTATTAAGTCAAAATATTACATCCAAGAATGGAGTCCTGTTCAAAGATTGCAAGGCAGCACAACCTAGCAAGATAAATGAGAGGATGAGAGTATATTTTAAATAACCAGGGGTTGATGCACTAGTTACCATATTTTAAACGGTTTCTCTCTTGGTGAATGTTTAACCTTAATAAACTATTGGATTTCCATTTAAGAATGATTGAATAATTTTCACATCATATTCAAAATCTATAATGTCTGCATCAATATTTTAAATGTGATTTTATAAGCTAGAAGCCATGCTTTCATAGTAAAGATGCTTTAAAATAATAAATATAATTGTTTTATTAAGTTTGTTGACTATTTATTAAGTTTTATACCATGTTATGAATCCATTGAAGACCTAGTCTAATTCTTCCCCTTGTTAGCTAGTTATTAGCATCATAAATAGGATGCCATTTATCTATTTTCAATTAATCTCTTAAACCATTGACAGGGATAACTAATTATCCAATCAAAAAGTTTATATTTTAAATAGTATCAAAGCTTAGAATTTCAACATGAAGTTCTTCACTACCCATGACAATAGGGCTATTTTTAATAATAATAAATATTAGCAATCATGGATTTTTATTGTGTGTGAATGATTAAATTTAATTTAATTTCATTCCTAATTTCTAATAAAGTATAGAAATTAATTAAAGTTATTTCTTATAAGCAAAAAATTCTTCTAACTAGATTGAATATATTTTATTCAAACCATAAAAAGTCTTATCTATCTATTAATAATCAATTTAAGAAAGATATACAAGTCGAATTATTGGTTCCACTTAGGGTTCACTTAGTCTTTTATAAAAGGTATAGTTGTTTTGTTATTTTTGCCTCCGCACTTTAAAACAACATATGGCAATTCATTTGGATTACTTTAGTGATAGAGATCGCATGCTTCAATTACATCTACTTTCAGATGACTTGTTTAGTCAATACCAAATTAATTTAAATTCTAATCATCTTAATTCTATCTTGCAAGGTTCTCAATTGACTTCAATTCTTTGCCTCTTTCCTAAGATTCTTATTTTGATTTCATTATTCTTTCTTACAAAATCTTCAATGCGTCAAAACTAGCTCTGATAAAATCTTCTATTTAAATACGATTTCTATAATCAGGATTGCATTAATCATATAATTACTTAGCAACTTCTCTATCAAACTCTTGTCCTACCTTAATTTGAATTATTTTTTATTTAGAAAAGAGATAAATTTTATATGCTTCAAAAAGTAAAATGTAGAATTCTAATTGAATTCTAAGTCAATGAATATTGTTTATTAATGTATGTAACATTAAATAATTTACCATTTTATCTAATGCTGTGAATAAAGTATCCTCATCTATTTTACTGTAGGGGAATATATTAAAGTTTTGGAACTTGTACAAGACCTGTAATGCTATTTGATTGTCTGACTGTAAATGAGTGTAACCTTTCATTACACCTAATCTTTAAGTATCAGTTAATACCTCCTCACCCAAGACATAACTTTTTTTTGCTACTGACATATTCATCGATGCTATTTTTTTTCTCTCAATCCTACAATAGTAAACTCTGCTGTCTCTTAAATATATTTTTAATAATTGATTGATTATACTTCTCTTTTTATGATTTATATAATTAGTTAGATATTTCGCTGATTCTTTTTTTAAGAAAACTTTCAATCCATCAATCAATTTATTTGGTTTTCAAGAGAATCTGCTAATCTTATTTAATTTCATAAATAATTTATAAACATATATTTTATTTGTTTTTATTTTGGATTTATTTCATCTCTCTCATCCATTAAATAATCACACTAACTTAAGATAGGATCTGAGTTGTATAATCAATATCACTGAATAAATACTACTATGTTTTTTTTATTAGAAGAATATATAGTGGAAAGAGAGTTAGTATAGTATATTCATAATTTTTATGTATAAGCTTAGAAATTAAGGAATAAAATAAATCTCATTGTCTTTAAACATCTTACTTTGAGTTTTAAAAAAAAGCTAAAGATTTTCCAAAACTAAAATAAAACAAGTACTGTTAATTTCTAAATATTTTCAATGAATAATTTGAATTTTTGGAATCTAAACTAATTACATCTTTCTATTAAAATTTATTATATTTTATCAATGTATTATCGTGCTATCTTAATTTTAGAGATAAAATAATATATTTTCTCTACTCTCTCATTATCCAATCATTTAAGATAATTCACATCTAAATTTTATTCTATTCTTGTAGGTTTTATATTTTATTTAGAGGATTCTATAGTGCATTACTAGGCATATAATTTCAAAAACTTTTAAATTAGAACAAGGAAAAGAGTAAGATGATCAATTTAATTAATAAATAATCATTTAAAAAGTAATTTTTATATATAAAAAATATATAATTGGATAAATAATTAGAAGATAGCTACCAATGTAATGGCTTAATAAGCGTATACTGTATTGAAATAAATTGAATGTGCATAATATATGCAGACGATTAAATACAAAATTAATAATCTATATGAGTTAATCTTATTGATAATTTAAATATTAAAGTTTTAGCTTATATTTGGAATAAATAATCATTAGATTTCACTTAATTTTAATAATACAGTGATTCAAGTTGTAATAATTATTAATTATATTCTATCACTTTTAGCAGTTTAATTTATTTAAGTAATATTTCACTTTTAATTTATTTTTTTGGTTGATGCATTTTAAACCAAGGGTCTAACGATTTTTAGAAATAAGTTAAAAAAGTATACATAATAATAAGGAGGCTTTCTAACTAAATGTTAACATGATTTCAAATAATACTTTTCAAACACAATCTCAACAAATAGAGAAAAGATTCTTTAAAGAATCTTAGCTTTTAAGTAAGTTGTTAACTTTTTAAGATGTGATAGAATTATATCCTTTAAAATTATTGTAGAAGCTCTAACTCTCTTCAAAGAATTATTATTAAAATGAGATTGAGTCTTGAATAATTTTTTAAAAGCTGGATGTTGTTTAAATAATATTTGAATGAGGTTAATATAATAACTTTAAACTATTAATATAAGAGTATTTTTATTTTTCAGGAGAAATTTATATAGAGACAGATTCACTTTCCTCTTGATATGAACTATTAATATTTTGATTTGTTTTAGATAATTATTAGTTTTAATCTGCCTTTTCCTTTTATTTCTAGTATGTTTCATATACTATTTATTTACTGACTTTTAATTTCTTTCTAAAATTTTATTAGCATTCAAAAGTAAGGTCTTCGTTATTTGGGAAATGAAGTTATTGATTTTCTATAAAGTTAATTTGCTCTTCAAATTACTATTAGCTATCCAAGAAGTTCATGCATTTGTCTAATTGAGAAGATGTAGCGTTTTATACTTCTTAATAGTTTGTTTTCTATTATTATAAACAATAGGTAAGCTAGTAGATTTTTAGTAAATGAATGATATGATCAAATTCTTCTAAGGCGATATTGAAATTCTCACTTAGTTATTTTAGCTGCTGATGATAATTTTTAAATTTTTCTTGTTACTCTTCATAGTCTGATTTTATTACAATTTCTTCAGGATACTTTGATAATGGAGTTTTTTCACTTTAAATTTTAGATTTTCTATTATTGAAATTACTGTCTATGTTAGTAATATTGTTTGATTTATCTTTCATTTTAGGATCACTAGTAGAATTATTAATTTAGAAAGAATTTTATTAGGAATTTCCTTTATTTTATTTAGTATCTTCTCTTTATGAGTCTTTTAAATTTGTATAATTTTGTGGTATTTGATTACTGACATTTATTTTACTTTCTTTTTAGTTTTTTTATTGAGAATTAACTTTTATTCTTTCATCATATTGAGTTTTTGATTGTAAATAAGGATCAAAACATATTGTCTATGGAGTAGAATAGTTATTTAGCGAGGAGTAAATATTTTTCTCTCCATCATTTTAACTATCTTAAGAATAATGTTGAGGCTACTTTTTTATTGGTGGAGTTAATTCAAGCTTTGCGGAAGCTAAGCTATTGTTATCGCTTATTTCAATATTTGAATGAATTTTTAATTATTGAGCTTTGCGACGAGTCATTATAGTTTCATTTGGGTTTATATTAGTTACTAACTGAGTGGCAGAGCTTACTAAATTATAAGCCTTATTTTTGCTAGATAGAGAGGAGAATTCAGGCACATTACTGTTACTTATCTCTTTTATTTCCTCTATAGATTATACTGTAATCTTTTCTTCTACACATTAGCTAGCTTAATCAAGATTTTAACTTACAGCTTGTTAGAATAAAACAGGTTAGGAATCATGGTGAAAAGTTTCCTTAAGTTTATTTGGAAATAAAGAGTTAAAGTGGTTTTAGTATTGCTAAACACGAATGTAAAAAATATCCATCTTTACAATAGCATTAGTAATAAGAGAGTCATTTTTTCTGCATTAGTCAAGAATATTTCTTTGGTTCTATTATTGCTATTGAGAAGCTGTGTATTATTGGAGAAGAGAGGCTTCATAGAGCTAAGTTTGTAATTTTTTTAACTACTCCATTTGCTTATTTATATCTTCTATTTTCTTAATTAGTTATTTTCTTTCATCTTAAAATATTGACAAATAAGACTCTTTTTTCAAAGAATCCTAGAAATTAAGCACCTTTTAAGGCATGGTTATATTCAATTAAAACATATAATGGCCTTTAATTAATATCGAAACCTCCTATTCAATTTCATTACGAATTTCATCCATGTCCTTTTTCATTTTTTCCTCTTACCTTCTTTTTCTTTCTGTAGCTGATTATTGATGGTTCTAACTCTAATGACATTCAATTAGTGAAGATTCGGGATATAGGTCCATTTAATTAGAATTCCTGTTTTATTATATGAAGTATTTAAATTAGATTATTTACTTTTTGAGGGTTAGATTGTATAAAAATCTTCTAACTAGAATAATCTCATTTTAAATTACTCTTGTTTTTATTTAGATTTCATAAATTTATTATCCTATCTTTTATTTTCTTTCTATTTCCTATTTCTGGTTAGTTATTTATATTAAATTAGTAAAAATTATGGATTAATTTATTTTGTGCTTGATAGGAATAGTTTACACTATAATCTTTACAATTCTGCTTTCAATAAGAAGAATTATGTATACAAGGGGATAAAATAGGGAAAGTAAAATATAATTTAAAATATGAATTGATATGCGCTCTAAATATGTTATCTTAATAAATTTTAGAATAAAACAAAGAAATTTAAAAAAATACTTAGTAAGTGCATTGTGTTTCTGGTGCTGAATTAAGTTATTTGATGTTGCTGCATTCTCACTGAGGTATGTTTAAGCCTATTGTTGGGTCTAATTAATCATATAAAAATTAGATATATATTTAAGCCAAGGATTTTAAAAATTTTTTTCAGTACTTACTCAATCTTTCCGTTTTTTATTAAAAAAATTGTATTTTTTAAGAACTAAATTAGAAATTGAAAAATAACAATTAAAGATGAATAAATAATTCTAATTAAGAAAACTTTTATATAATTTTTAAAATAAAATAGCCCGATATACTTACAAAAAAATAGTTTAGGGTTGGGGGAAAGAAGAAAGATAAAAACAAACTATAATTGTTCATCTTTTTAGCTATTAGGATATTGATACTAATATAGAATAGTAATTAAAGGAAATGCTCCTCAGAGAAGGTGATTCGAAGCCTTATTAATTATTGAATTTTCTTATTTTTATAAGAAAAAATAGAAGTACCAATAAAAAAAGGGGGAAAAAATTAAATTTGAATTTTATTAATTTATTTAAAGGATGCTAAGTGGTAAATTGAAATTTATTTATATTGTAATTACTTTTATGATTTTAACTCAATGTAATAGAAGTCAATCATTCTTATATTAACTTACTAATCAAAATTAAAGACAGTTATTAATAAATTTCTAAATTTTAGTTCTTTTTTTAATGTCTAAATTATTATATTTCTGAGTGCGTAATTATATAAATTAATCCTCATCAACTAAAACTAAGGTTTTATCTTCTAAAAATAGATCTAAATCCTTACAATTTCGTGTATATACCTTTCTCACTTAAATATTATTGCATAAATTTTCTATTTTTATTAGCCCTCTTTATATTTATTATTATTTAAGATTAGTTTTGGGAAAAAATTAGATTGATGATTAACAATCTGATTATTAGGATTGTGCAATGTATTAATTTAGTGTTAAGAAGCTAATCATATAAAATAAAGGCATTTTGAATAACTACTCGAAAAAAAATTAAGATTTTAATTAAAAAGTAGAAACAAATTTGATTTTTGATCATTATCCATTATCCAAATAAACTCTAAATTAATAAAGAAATCCAAAAGAATTAAAATTGCATGTTTAAATTACCTTCTAATTAGTGAAACTTGGAACAGTTGAAGACCCATTTGAGTCAATAGTGGCATCATTAGCCTTTTTCAAGCCAGTAGCTCTGAAAAACTTAGAAAAAGGATTTATATTTTATCGATTACATCTTTAAGTCTCTTCTTGTTAATCTTATTCATATTACTTTATTATTTTCTCACAGCGATCAACCACCGCAGTTTAATCAGCGAAGTTAATCTTCTGTTACTGATGTTTACGGTTGAATTCTACAGTTTTCGAGTAAAGGCTATTCCATACAGTATTAAAATCGTAGAGATTTGTTTTTCCATTCTTGTATTTTAAGTAATGCTCTAACATTATTATACCTGTTAGCCTCATTCTATACATTAATGTTACAGCATTAGCTTTGGTATAATCAGGCTTTTTATTGATAAAATTCATGAGAAAATGAATATAATCCTACCCTAAATTGTGATCGCGTAGCAACTAATAAATATATGAAAGAGTTTGCATGTATTTTGTTTTTTCTGTCTTTTCATTAATCTTGTAAATCTAATTTTCGTAGCGGTCTTTATCCATTTTAACTTTAGTATGAAAGAATTCAAATAGGTCTCTAGGAATCACTTTGTTCATGAGAGTTCCTTGGAATTATTTGTTGATTTGAGATATATCCTTCTTTTACCTCACCGATGTCAGATAGATCATTATTTCTCCAGTTTCTTAGATTTGTTGTTGCATCTCTGCGACCTCATTCAAGGATTATTAATGTTATATCATTTTTTCCTTGATTTATTTTTCCCTCGTTTACTTATTTTTATTTGATAGAACTTATTTATTTTTTTACCTTATTTTCTTCTTTTCTTTCTTTTCAGATTTTTTTCTTTGATTTGATTTTTTTCTTAATGATATTTTTTACTAAATTCCATTTGTTTATCTTCTATTAATTACAATAGCAATTGATTTATAAATAAATTAAATAATTTTTGGTGCATTAGCAAATCGAAAATATTAGCATAGAGAGCGAATAGCTATAAAAAGAATATATTCCAATATTATTATAGTAATAAAATAGATTGATTTCCTCTCAAACTGATTTTGTTTTATTATTTTCCTCAAGAAAATTTTCTCAATCTAAAGAAATCTAAAGAGATATATTACTTTTTCTTAATTATTTATATTATTTGCCTTCTTTAAATTAAAAATAATCCATTTTTGATAAAGCATAGAAGGTAAACTTTTTATATGATTACTTCTTAAAGCTTTATAATCAGTTTTTTAACTTAAAAACTTTATTTTTGTGTTTAATTGCAATATTATTTCTATAAATTATAATAAAAAAATACTTTTAAATAAAAATTAATATTTTTCCGGCACGTAAGTCTTTATTTTAATATTGGTAAATTCCATAATAAGTCCTTACTCTTATTATCTTTTAATTTACTTGAAGAAAATTAAAATTAATATTATTATTATCTGTGAATACCATCTAATTCGAATCTATCTTTGCTACTTAAATAATAAGTTTTTAGCTCTATAATTTTCTACTCAAAATATTAAATTACATTTTAATAAAATAAATTTTTTCTAATGAATAATTTTCATTAGACAATTACTTTTTCTATAGATTAAATTTGCTTTCTTCAAATAACTTATTTATTCGACCTAATAAGTAATGAGCTGTTAATTATTATTTATTATATTTATTTAGATTAATTAATTCTAACAAAAAACCTAATTTAAAATAAAAAACTATTAAATTATTAAATAAAAAAAATATTTTATTTTTTATTGTTTCTAAGATTTCATTAATATTTTTTTATATAAAATAATATTTTAAAAATCCAGTTATTTTCCAAAAAAACAGTAAATGAGCAGCATTTGATAGCAAGTTAAAAAACTTTATTATTACTTGAAGCTGTAATATGTAAACTAATTAATACCAAAAAGATGATAATATTCATATGAACAAATTACTTGAGAGTTACTTTCATTTGAATTTGATTACTTACAAATCTATTATTTTGATTTTGACAAATAAGAATGACAAAAAACTAAAAATAATCTTAAAATCGTTGATAATTTCTTATTATTGTAGTTAATTTAACTGAGAACTTTCTAATTAACCCAATTTATTATCAAAATAATCTGTAATTCAAAAGGTATTTATTTTAGTATTCTTAAATAAAAAAGTTTAACAATAAATTAATTCGTATTAAAGATTAGCAATTATTTTAAATGAATGTAGAAGTATAAAATGAAATTAGTATTAGTGGATGGGCTTTCCTAATCATATAGCTTTATTCCATTATTCGCATAATAATCAATTAATTTAATAAGGATACAACCAAGTTGTTTGCTACTAGAGCTAGTTAACTTCAGTAATTTGACATCTATTCTAAGATTTTTTAAGTTAAAATGCCTTCATTTTAATCTAAGTACTAAGAATATAATGCCTATTTGCAATTGAACAACTTTTGTAAAGAATTAGCAAAATATATTTGCAGTATCAGTTTGAAAATGTCAAAATAATTAGGTTAAAAATTAGAAAAGACAGAAATAGAAAATCCTTTAATGAGCTACCTTGATAAGAATAACTTAATATAAGTATTTTCCTCTAAGATTAGTCTGTATAAAGCACATTTAAAGATTATTATGTAGAAGTATCATTTTCTAGTTAGATTATTCAGAAATGGTAGAAGAGAAAAGGTATTAGAAATAGATCAAATAATAGTGTATTTAACAATTCAAATATCTACTCTTGTTTTAATTGATTATATTGGAATAAAATAAGGCAATTATAGGATAAATGATATTAATTCTACTTAGATAGTAGCTTATATAGCTATTAATTAGATATTCATATCTCCAATCTCAATATTTTTAGCAAGAAATGCCTATTTAATTCACTCATTAGAAATGCCCCTTCATCAAGCTCTATACTAATCATCATTTGAAAGCAGCAAATAAAAAAAAATGTATCAATAAAAACTTTAAGCATCTCTCAAACGGGCTTCTATTATTTCTAAAATATTTGAATGCCTTAACTTATTCCTTCTAATAATTTCTTCGTTTTAAATGGGTAGATTCTATTAAAACTAATTCAGTGAAACTGAATAATAAGTGAAAAGAATATATTTTCATTTAATGGTAACTTTATACGAAATTTTAATAGGAAGATTTGCTAGCTGCATATTTATTTGGCTCCTTCAAATTTGTTTGACCAAATTCTCAGAAATTGTTTAAATATAAACTGTTCATCTCTTTTAGTAATTCTTTGAAGACTCTCTTAAAATCAAAGATAAATACAATCACCACTACTAATAAGCTAAAGCTGAATACTTGTTTTTAATTAAGGGAGGACTTGAAGAAGAGTGCTCTTAATAAAAAACTAATTTAATGTCTATTGTAACTTTATCATAACAGCCTTTTCTAGAAAAATTTAATACTATCAGCACATTCAATAAAAAATAGGCCTTTTTTTCCAATTAAAATAATGCTACTATCTCTACAACAACCTTGTTTAAATAAAAAAATTTAACTAAGAATATCCCATCTATTTATCAACTGAGATAGCTAACTGGTAACAAAACGATGACTGACTATGAAAACACATTCCCTAGTAATTAATTTACAATATACTTTTATTCTTTTAATTTTAATTCTATTTTCATTTAAATGAATAGTTATTAATTCACCAATCAGACAAGATACATAGAATGAAAATATACATAATACAACCTAATCCAAATTGGATGAGTCCTTTATTAAAGAGGAAGAAAAAATTCCTGCAAAGTTAATTAAGGATTTCAAGAAACAATGTTTTGATTTCCAAAATAGACATCATTTTGAAAACTATTAAATCTATTCTGACAGAAGTATCAAAAAAGCAAATTCATTATTGACTAAGTAAAGATTAATAAATTCAATAAAATATTTATGAATGATTTATTTTAACTTTTAGTCAGAGAGGAAGCTTTGATACTTCATTTTCATTAAATATTCTACCTCTACAAGATTTAGATATTCCAGGGATATCAAAGAAATCTTCAAATTTCATTCCTATGTTATAAAGCAATTCTTATTAAGAGGGCACTAACTAAATGGTATCTTAAAGGGAATCTAAAAGCAATTAACTATCATTTCTTAACCATTCTTTATATTCAAATTCTAGTGTTGTAAACTCAAAATCTTAAAATCAAAAAATCTCTATTAATCAATCATAGAAACATTAAAAGTCTAGTATGAATTCTATAATAAACACACAATTACGATTATCTAATTCTAAATCTTTATCAAAGTATTCTTCTTTAAAAAGTTAAAGTAGCTTACCAAAATTAAATCCAATTTTTATAAGTTAAAATGAGCATTAAATACACTTTGATTAAAAAGAAAATTTTTCTTCTTAAGAAGACTGTGGCTCCAAAAGAATATTAGATAATTAAATTAAAGAATAGTTTACCAAAATAAATAGTTTCAGAGATAAAGAATAAATCCTTGTAAATTTGGTTGAGAATAAGAAGAAATAGTTTTTAGAAGAAAAATAACCAAAAATAGCAATTAATGAAATATTCTAAACTGATTACTAACCTATTGATTGCATCTAAAAGAACTCCTTAAATATCTCAGATTTTATGGAGAAAAGCGATCTTAAAGCTATATTTAATGAAAAATCTGTAAAAATTGTAAGTAATATAGTGTTTGATTAAGTTATTAAATATTATTATATAATATTAGGTCAAATCAAATCCTTCTGAATCATTAAAACTGGATATGAGTAACTTCGAGCAATGAAAATCTGAAATTTTAATCAAATAAATAAATTAAAATTAATTAATTTTTTTAGTATACCTACATATACTTGTACTATTACTTAATTTTTTAAATTTAACAAGTAAAATCAATCAATTCATGTATCAATTAAAAACATTATTGTTTTTTATAACAGTTTCTGATAATTTAAAGCAAGGTCAGAATTTATACTGGAAAGGTAATAGATAATACGAGGATTTATAAAATTAAAAATGATTGATTTGGGAATTATATCAAATCTTTTTGAATCAAATAACATAGCAAAAATAGGAAACAAATTGATTATTTACTGTTTTTCATCACTTTAAATTTCTATATTTTACTATCTAATAAATAGTTTATTAGAGTAAAAAAAGTTTTTCTTTTTGTTGGAATTAAGATAAACTGAAGAACGGAAGTATTTATTTATGTTTAATTGTAAACTAATGATAATTAATTTTGAGTTGGTGAGTGAATCTTTCTTTAAATGAAAATTGTATAATAAATATTAGTAAGGTAGATAATATAAAGGCTATAAAGAAAATTTATTCATATTTTTAACTGAATATTATAAAAATTATATTTAAAATTAATAAATAATTTAATTCATTTCTCATCATAAATCGTCATTGAGGATATTATTTCTTATTTCTAAGGTAATGGTTTCCAGATCCTCACAAAAAATTATTCAAAACCAAGATAAAATCCTGATCCAAAGAAGAATATATTTTTAATTTCATCAAATGATTGTAGTTCATCAACTACCCTCAAATTCTCTAGATCAAATACATATAGAGTACAGTTTTCTTTTTTAAAGAAATGTAAGAATCTACTGTTTTCAAGAAAATCACAATCTGGTTCATATAAAATGGCATCTTCTAAAGTTATAGGTTTAGAAGTTAAATCTCTGACACTCTTCTCTTATATTATATTAAGTTAATCATTTAGTATAACAACATAACCAGATTCTGAAAAGGCAAAGTAATTCCTTTAAGTTAATTTGGATTACTAATAAGATCTTACACAACATAAAGTATCTTTTTTTATAACATTTATAAATTTTTAATGGCTCTTTTTATGAATGCTCGAATATTCGTTCATCATTACATATAGAGAAAGTGTATCTTTTGTATATGCTAGTACTTCGTCTTCTTTCAATTATACATTTAAAGTATTTATTGGTAGCTCTACGCTTGAAACATTGAACATTTTTGCTCCTTCAAATTTATTTCCTGCAAATTCTAAATTCCAAAGTCCTACTTTATTAATGGTGTGCAACTATTGTTGCTAAGATTATAAAGTAGATGAAGATTTGCTTATTTCAGTTTTAGTTGGTTCTACAGTTGTTTGTGTCCATATAGCAAATGATAATTTATTTAAACGAGAAGCATATTCTTCTTTCACAAAGAAGATCTTCTTTATATTCGAATCAGCCATTTTTAACTCTACAAGCTCACTAAATCTCTAATGGCTGTGAAAAATCCATAATTTTATTGATGAAGTTTTGTTTTATTCCCCAGCAGTAAAGAACATTTATCCAGTCTTACCTATTGCAATGCTATTCAACTTAGTATGAGTCCTCTCTCTGAAAATTTAGTTTATATTTCTTCCCTATACATTGTATAAACTCACATAACCATCTGGTTAAGCTAGTAAAAAATTGCTTGATTCTTCTAACTTACTTGAACTACCAATACCACTATTTGAATTTTAATTATCTATTATTAATTTATTTATTAATTAATCTATCTTAAATGTAAATAATATTTCTTAAAATTATGAATTTTTTAATTTATTAGATAAAATAAGTTGATAAAAAGTAAATTACTGTCTTTAGAGTCTCTAGGAGGTGAGTTAGAATTACTTCTTTTGCCATTTTCTCCAGGTAAATCGGGGCTTATTCTTCTAGCTCTAGGAGCAGGTAAGTTTGAAGAAGAATGTCCTTAATCATGGAAATTCTATCCTACATTTGCTTAAAATGGTATACGAATAATCTATAAGAGATTATATTTAAAAGGTTTTTCTTATATAATTTCTTTGGAGTGCTTTAGATTATCTGTAGATATTTATTTTGTTGTATTGTTTATTAAAACATTTTTAATTATATTATTTTTCATCCTTGATCCCTTAGATCCACTTGACTATGATGCTAGAGAGATTGATTACTAAGTAGATTATGAGCTACTGGATGTAGATACATTTTTCATTTGATTTTAGTAAACTGTTGACTTATTTGGTTGTTAATTTTATGGATAATAACCATTTTCTAATTCATACTCTTAATTATCTTTAGTTTAGGATTATGAATTATTATTAAAACTTAAATTCTTCTCACTCGTATTTAATCCATTACTTGATCCTATAGGCTTTTATTAATTAGGGAATGGACATAAATATACTCCACTTTTAGGAGAACGATTTCTTTATAAATGTTATTTATTTTCATTATTTGATTATCCTATATAATATTTGCCTTAGTCTTTATCAATTTAATCTGATTAGTCAGTTTATATTTAATTCTATGGCTAGAAATACTGTAAGTTATCAGTTGAAGCAGCTAAAACAGTGTAGTTTTTCTAAAAATTGAGTTTTCTACTAAATTTATCTGAAGGAGGTGCTTAATTGGTTGGAGTAATTTATTATAAAGGTACATCGCTAGGAACTGGCAGATTAGAGAGATTAATATTAGTACTTGATTTAGTCCTTAAAGTCGATGAAAAAGAAGAAAAAAGAGAAGTTCCACTTGGTTGTTTAGTATTGCTGGTAGGAATTTACAAAAAATTACTCTCTTTGGTTCCATTTGGTATGGATAAATAGTTAGTGTCTTTAAATACATTCTCCTACTAAATATTTTATTATTTCTGTGAATTAAAAACAGCATACTATTATAAGTTAGCTTACTAAGAGTTTTACTGGAATTAAGAAATTTGTGGAGATTTAGCATTATCTGTTTTTTAAATTTAATAATTATTAACTAGGTACCCACTTTTGGGGGAATTACATTCAATAAGAGAATTCATTATCTCCGATTTCAAATTTACTTTTAAAGTGATGTTATCATCTGAAATTTTCTTCATTTTAGGAGTTATATAAGATTCCCTTCTTGAATTACTATTAACTTAAGGCACAGGTTTAATTATAAAAGTGCTATTCGAAGTACTCTTTCTTAATGTAGAGTCGATTGAATTATTTTAAGTATGAACCCCTTATACATTTTATACATTAATTGATCTCTTTGAATCTGTTTTTGCTACTTCGGAAATTGATGAAAAGGATTCTCTCTTCATTTTATTAATATCATTTTGAGTATTGCTGTGATGCAAATAAGAGAAATTAATTTGACGAGTTGGTTAATTCTACTTCTTCCAAGGCATGAATATATGCTATTACTGTATCTCTGGAATGTGTTTAGATGCATTCTTTTACATTAGCTCAGACCCTTCAAATATTATTTTTTTCTCGAAATCTGATAATAACGACTTTAAAATTCGAAGACTATGTTCTTTTGCATAAGAAATCTCCACTTTTCCAGAATGAATTCTGCTTATAGCTTGAGATAGATTATCGAATGCAGTAATTTCTTCTGCAACAGAAGTGCATGCCCCAGCTGACTTAGCTGCTGATAATATCATTTTGCATCCCCTGTCTTTGAACTATTTTATTGCTAATGTTTCACGAGAAAATAGTAAATCAATCTGCTCCTCAAAAAATCCTACAAAATTCTACTTAATTTTTTCAATTTACTGGATAATTTCCTTTTGAAATTCCTCAATTTTTTGGTTAAAATCTTTAGAAAATTCTTTTTTTAACTCATTTTTAGTTTAACTTACTGACACCATAAATAATTTGAGCTTTTCTGGTTACTTTGCACCATCTAAACATTATACAATTTCACTGCTAAATCTCTCTGGATCATTCTCATCTAAGGTACTGTAAGTGTAAAGGTTTTTAAGAAATGTTTTATAATCTATAAGTTATTTTTTAAAATTTTCAGTAGAATTAGGATCTAAATCTTTCTCTTTACTCAAGCATACATTACAAAATAATTTAGTTTCTCTATCATTCTCTAAACCCACCCAATTAACTATTTAATCAGGATGCTGCTTGCATTTTAAGTTGCTAAATCTCTAAGGATTTAAATTGTATGTTGTCTATACATCTTTAATTTCGTTAATCATTTGTATATTTATGTAAATTATCCCAATAAAATATATATGGTCTATAGATACGTTCTTTATTTTTAATCCTAGTTTAATGCTAGCTCTTTTAAATTTATTTATTTCGACTAGATTTTATTAAAAATGGTTTCCTTATTGCTAATGCAAATATTTTTTGTTAGTTTTTTAATGAATATTAATTAACTCTTTAGTCTAAGTTACTTGAAAACAATTAATTATTTCAGGATTATTAAGTTTTATTAGCTTAGTTTGTATTTAGCTAGTTTTTAAGATTTTTTATCAAAAGGAATCTATATTATCAACTAATATTATTCTTTTTTGGTATTTTTTTGAGGTACTTCTAACTAAAGTATATAAATTTCAATCGTAATCAAATTATATAAGTTAGAACTGATTAATTTCTGTTTCTTTTTTATTGCTTTCTTTATACTTTATGTAAAGTGTAAATTCAAATTACATTTCTAACAAACCTCATAAAATAACTCTTTCTTTTTCTTATAAATATTAAATTAATTATACTATTCTCTATGGAATTTATCTATACTTGCAAAGTATTGTTGAAAAAATATTAGAAAATAAATGTGTTCTTAAAGATTGATTGTAATTTACCTCTACTCACTCAATTCACGCGAAAAGTTAAATCTTATTCTAAATGTAAATCAAAATTATAGGAATATTTTTAATTAAATTGATGATAAATAAAATTCTATGAAGATAAATAGGATATTTTTAACTCTATAAAATCTAATTTAGTGATTTTAAGGTAATTATCTAGAATATTTAATTAAGATTCTCTATTGAATGCTCAATTAATATTACTCGTATTACTAATTCATGAATGTGGAAATACAATTATTTTTATAAAAACAACCATAATTCTCTTTAGTTAATTAATTATTTTGTAATACTTATTTTTTGTTCTATTTATCTATTTGCAATCATTATTGTATAATTTACTAACTAAGAATAATACTCACTTATTTGAATTTATTTATTTTTTATTTCCAAAATGAAATCTTATTAAATTAAATAATAATGAGTTTAATTTATATAGAAAAGATTTAAAATAATAAATGAAGGATATAACACTCATAATTTTTAAGGCATTACTATTTTAAGAATCTTATTACTTTTACTTATCGGCTTTAAATACAAAGAAACTTTAAATGGCATTTATATATATGTATAGGAATATAGAATATTTTCAATAATAATGAATAAATAACTCTATCAATCTGCTTTTCATACATTCAAAAATACTTATGAAAGCAACTTATTAAATTGTTAGCTAATAATTAAACTCAGATTCTTTGATTTTTATTTGCCCGTAATAAATTTATGTTTTATCAATTCTAAATAATTATTTACTATTTTAAAATTTTTAAATTGTTATTCCATTTTATCATAAATAATTACAGAATATTTACCCTAATTTTAAAAAAATTTATTCTGTAATGATTTCTTTGTTATTAAATAATAATAAAACAAATAAGAAAGAAGGAAAGTTACAATATTTTAATCATATTTAATCAAATCTTAAAATCAAAAGGCTAGTTATATTAAATAGTATTTACAATTTTCAATTTTTAAACTTTTGGTTTAAAAATAACGGTGAGTAAATGAGTTTAGTAAATAACTCCAGTTAAGATTATAGTTAGATAAAGATAGATAGATTTATCAATTAAGATTTTTCTATTTGTCTTTTAATTATGAAAAAAAGATAGAAGATTGCAATTTAAATAATATCAGATATGTTCGTTAATTTTGATAGATCAAACAATTCATTGGATGATTTGATTTTTTTGATAGTTTGGTTGTTTGATTGATTTTTTGTTATTATTTATTAAATATTAATTAAAAGCAAAGAAAGGCCAAGGAATTAATAAATCCGTTGATTGGTATATGTGAAAATCATTTAGAATGAATAGGACCTCCTTCATTAAATGAATGAATTTTAAGTAGAAAATGAATCTGCATTATATAAATGCATGAAAGAGAGCTAGCTAGCTATTTTCTTCTTTATGCTTTTTTTCTTATTCTATGAAAATCATTAGATTAATGAGCATTAAAAAACAAACAATTTGTTTAATTAGAAAAATTGTTAAGAGATTATTGTATTCATTAATTAAAAGAAAAAAAAGAATAAGAAAAAGAAAAACACGCTAATTATACAAAACAGTACTTCAATATTAACTCTCAAAGCGAAATAACAAAAAAAAACAAAAAATATTAACAATAAACAAATAATTAGTCAAAAATAATAGGGAAAGAACCAAGAAAAATGTTGGATAACTTACGCTTCTATACTGTAAATAAGATTATCAAACAAAGCAAAAAAGCTAATTGAATAATATTTTTAATCATAAATAGGATATGGGCGATCATGATCATCAATATGACTCAAATAATTCAAACGAGAATGGTGCTGCCACTAACAATTTATTTGGCACCAATAGCCTACTTCTTAGTTAAAATAACAACAGTTTCTTGCCTTCTCAATATGAAAGAATGGATATCCAAAGCAGAGTAGGGAAGGATATTACAAACATGCTATCCAACTAAAACCATAACAATTTACCAATTAAAAAAGCAATCGTAATACTAATTTCTATTTATCCTTTCTTCATACTTTCCCTCTTTATTCCAACTGAAGGAATCATTAAGATTGCTAAGGAGAGTAAGCAGGCGTTTAGGCATTTATTAATTTATTTTTAAATAAAATATTAAAGAGCAATAACATGAATGATGGAAAGCTTCAACTTCAATAAAATAATTAAAAAAATATTTAATACAATCGTAACCACAGCAGAACTACATCTAGTATTCTCTTTGCAGCAAAAAATGAAGCAAAGGAAGGCAAAAAAATTGAAGAGTTACCTTAGCAGTAATAGATCCAATATAACCAATAGATCAGAAGTGGTACTTCTTCTAACATTCCCATATTCAACAACAATATGAAAGTAAATAAAAGCGGAAATTTTGCTTAGGCAGTTAATACCTACCACTAAATGAATAGGATTGCTGAGTAATTCTCTTGCGAAAAAGAAAACAACAATAACTATGCTTCTTAATTCCACTAATAGTAACAGCCCTCCCTCATTTAAAGCTCTCAATACTCTAATAATTATATGACAAATAATTCTAACAATTTACTTGCCAACAATTTCAACAATAAATCCAACTCTAACTTAAATATCTTCGCCTCTCAAGCTGTTTCTTCTTCCTTTAATTAGCCATTGTGTAGTATTGCTACTAACGTTCCTTTATAACCTATCTAAAATGAAGAAGAATAAGAGGAAGTCCTTTTGGGAACTGCTGTCTAATAATCTACCGCACCTCACTTGGCTCATTTAGAGTACACTCGTGAAATAGTTTCCCATTTAAGAAAAACAGAGGTAACTAATAAAGATTTAACTGATAAAAGGAATTTAATTTCATTCATTCATCCTTTAATCAAAGATGATTAAATAGAAAAGAAATAATCATTGGTTTTGTTAAATTTTGCAAACTATTAATTCCCCATAATAGATAAAGAAATAATTAATTAACGACTACTTTTTTTTAATAATTTCATAATTAAATATATGCTCTAGATATAAGCTCTGGGAAAGTATTTCTTTCAAAGAGTTATCCATCCAATTCGATATTTATCACAACTTTTCGAAAATTTAGGAAATCAAGAATTACATTTAAATTTTATTTTTAGATTAATCTACATAAAATCAGAGAAAGTTTTTAAATGTTGACTTACTTATTTTCTAATTGATTAGATTTATTTTGAATAAGCAATAAATAAATAAATAAATTACTTGAAAGAGCAAAATTTTTGAAACACTCCAAATAATTCAAATTCATTTTAATGTTTAATATGCTCTAATACTCAATAAATTAGTAGCATTAAATTTTATGCTCAATTTTAAAATATTTACCTATAATTTATTTATTTAAAAATAGACTAATTTCAGTGCAAAGGGTGGCTATATGGGAGTTGTTTAGAAGGAAATTAATGAAAGAATGAGATCAATTTTATTAGATTGGTTGGTTGATGTTCACTACAAATTCAAATTACGTACTGAAACATTATTTATATCTATCAATTTAATTGATAGATATTTGGAAAAAATTTCTTTAGAAAGTAGCAGACTCTAATTACTTGGTATCACTTCTCTTTTTATTGCTGCCAAGTATGAAGAAGTATACTCTGTCCCTCATATTAATGATCTCGTTTATGTTTGTGATAATGCTTATAAAAAAGAAGAAATCTTTGAAATGGAAGGAGTAATTCTTAAGGTTCTTGATTTTAATATTTTGAGTGTCAGTTCATTCCGTTTCTTGGATTACTTCATTCAATTTGATGAACTTGGTGAAAAAAACTACTATCTTGCTCGCTATTTAATTGAAATCGCTCTCTTGGAATACAAAATGATTAGCAATCCTCCAAGCCTTCTTGCATCTGCTGCTATTTATTTAGTAAATAAGATTAGAAAGAGACCTGTTGCTTGGAAAGAAGGAATGATCGAAATAACTGGATATCTTGAGTAAGATATTAGACCTTGTGCTAAATAAATTTGCTTAATTGTATAAACAATCGAATAGCGCAAATATTTAGCTTCTCTTCGTAAGAAATTCTAGAAACCTTAATATCTTGAAGTAGCTAAAATTAAAATTGAATAACGTCGTGAAAATGTTCCTGCAGCTAATCCTTCATAAAATGGAAATGGAAATAATTAAAGTTACAATATATCCTAAAATAATAACCACAATTTATCAACTTCAACTTGTGCTCCTTTCCAATAATGTGCCTCTAAAGATTAGGAAATAATCCCAGAAACTACCAACACCTCCCAACTTCAATACAGTACCAATTTTCAACAAAATTAATTATAAAATGGCCTTTAATACAATAACAATAACTTCTAACAACACTCTAATATGAATAATGTTAATGGAGGTATTCCTCATAACATGTCTATCCCAGACTAACAATTACAATAAGTAGATAATATTGAAATTTCTGTTCCTCTTCAAGCTGCCATAATTTTGATCGAAAAAAAGATTGCTACTTTAAAAGAGAAGCCCAGTAGCATTGTATAAGCAATTCTTACCAACCGTCTCTACTCCGAAGGAGCCTAACCTATAGAACTTAAGGTTCCTACCCAACTAGTTTTCTACATGATTGAAAGAAAGATTACTAATATTGCCAATAAGTAATTATGGTAACTTCCTGTAAGACTTGCTAAAATTATCACAAATACAATGCTCAATCCAGAAAAAACTGAAGATCTAGGTTTCCTCCCTGTTGAATTTGTTAACTACATGATTGATTCGATTGTTAATGACTAAATTCGTATTTCACAAAACTCATAAAGACAATACTTCAGTAATAATACAAATGTTATGAACAACAATGGAAATGGAAGCACAATTTACCAAAACTTCTTCAACAACAATTGAAAAGGTTATATCTGATAGATTTTATATATAAAATCTAATTAATCTCACTACATTTTTGCCTTCTCTATCGAAATTGATATAATTTTAAAGAAGACTCTTGCATCATTAAATCTAAACTCTGAAATAAATAAACATGTAATATATCCTAAGAAGAAAAAATAAAAATTTTCTTTCTTGCTCTGCCCTCTCCTCTCCTCCCTACCTCCCTCTCTTGCATTAATTAACTCAATAAATTGAATAAATCTATATATAAATATATAATTAAATTATGAATTAAATTAAAAAAATAGTGTAAAAATAACATGTTATAATTATTAACCTTTTAAGTACATTCACCTGTATAAATCTATAATCGTTTTATGATTTTCTAAATTAAAACATTCAATTTACCAATTTATTTAACATAAATATTCCAAAAGAAATTGTTTTAAGTTATAAAGATTCTATCAGTAAATCAAGATAAAAGTAAGTAAGTAAATAAATAATAGTTATTTTAAAAATAAATATATAAATAGACTTAAATTATCATTTATTGAGGATTATTACATTTCTAGGAAGCTTATATAAAATATTGTTGATCTACTGTTAAATCAGTAAACCAAAATGATCTATTTATCTGAATCTACATTGGTATTATAGATCAAAAAATCTAATAAATTTAAACTTTTTAAATTATTAGATTATTCTTATAATCATGTTCAAAGAGAGTTTTACATTGTCTTTAAAGTTCAAAGTGACTTACTCTAGTTTTTTTAATTTCAGGAATAAATCAATAAGCGGAGAGATTTCGTTATCAAAGAGGCCCACTTTTTCAAATGAGAGACTTACCACTTTTAGGTTTTCACATTTAGCTATATAATCACTTAATGATTTGATGCCCTAAAAACCAATGTAGTTAAAACTAAAATCAAATTAAAGCTTTTAGAAATAACTAGGATCCATTTATAACGACTGAGATAAATCCACCATACCTTTATTCCCTATATGGTTTTCGCTTAAATTTATGGAAAGTCCTTTAAGTTTTTAAATTTGATTTAACATTACACTAAGTGTTGCTGTTCCACTCTCACCTATTCCGTTATGCTAAAAATCGAGATTTAACTCCTCATTCAATATAACGTTTTTTTTAAAAGCAGACCCTCTTAAAGTAGATAGGTTTTCCAGCTTAATAGAATTATTCTTGAACATCGAATAAAATATCATAAATGAATAGGTCTATAAATTGTTCTTAAATGAAATGTTGATTTCTTTCAGTGTAGAGCATTATGCCAAAGCCTAAGCAAAAGATTAAATGCTTTCAGCAGTGAAGCCGTTATCATTCATTTGAAAGTTAAAAGATTCTATTTAATTCAAATAAGAAGAAATGAATTAAGTAAGCCTTTTTAATACTGAATTCTCTAAATGAATATGGAAAACATTCAGATTTAAATACTTTAAGCTTTAACATCTGCTAAAAATCTACCCAATTGATAGTACTTCTAATCTATCTATAGAGAAATCATAAGAAAAATCTAACTCAATATGAGTTAGATTTGGACAATAATATAGAGCTTTAGTTAATAAATTAGCGCCTTTTGAAGCAATAATATTTCTAGTAGCAATAAGTTAAATCATTCTCAATTATGAACATTATTTTATAAATTACGCAATATGGTAGGCTCCTTCTTTATTGATTTAATTGCAAGATATATCTAAGGAAAATACCTCCAGTGAATTTCTTACAGGAGATATTTAATTGGATAGATCTTCTAAATATTGTGTATTAATATTACTTTCTTAAAAGTGTAGACTTAAATACTGCAATTGATCTTTTGTTTAAACAAACTAACCAATTGCTTTAATGATAGAAGAATTCATTTAGATTTTATTAAGACTGAGGATAAATTGTTTTAGGTTAGTAAAGACTTGAAAAACAGAGAATAGATGATGAATCATCTCTTCATCATCTTACAAGTTATCTATTCCATCAAAGCAAATATCCAAAGATTCGATTTAATTGAATACAGTTGTAGCATTCTTTATTTTTTCAATATACTGATGATCTATATGATCATGATTTATGAGAGTTAGCTACAAAATATGATCATATTAGGAAGAAAAATCTTCAATACTATTCACCTACTCTTCATTATTCTACAGTACCCATCTCCTTTCATATTATAAGATGGATACCTTTTAGTTTTCTTTATATTATTTTCTAAACATACCCTTTATTAAGTAGCGTTTCTGATTATATGATTAATTATCTGTTTTTTTTGATTAATTTATTTTTTAATATTTAAATTATCTAAATATTTCTGTTCATTATTTACTACTTAAATTATTAAAAAATGTGTCAATAAATATCATCCAATTAAAGGAGTATCTTCTGATCACACTATAATTTTGCATACTTTTAAAAAGAATATTTATTAATGAAGATTTTGTAGCAATAGGAAATCTCCCCTTTTATCACTTTTAATAATCCAAATTATCAATCAATCAATAGATATTATATTTATGTTCCATATGGTTTAATAAATAGAATCCCTTTTCCAATTTATAAATTTAAATCGATGACAGAAGATATTTTAATAATCAGCAAAAAAAAAATAAATTAAAAAGAAAATATTCGATAATATCTACTTTTTTACAAATATATTTTAAATAACTTTATAATTAAATCTTAATTTATAAGAATTTCTCCTCATTTTTCTTTTCTCAATAATTAAATTCATCTTGTTTGCTTCACAAAATAAAATTAGTTTATTAATTCTTTAATTTTTGAAAAAGGAAGGATTGTTTCAATTTTTACTTTTTCCTTATATTACTTCTATTATAAGGATTCTTATTTAGTTTTAAAAATAATTTTAGGATTAACCCAATTGAAGCAGATAAAAATATTGGATAGATAGATATGTAGATAATATTTAAATTTTCTAAACATTAAAGTTAGAAGTTTTAGTGATAGTTAAAATTATAGAGAGAAAATTAATTGAAGACTAATATTAGATGAAATAAAATAACTGAAAGTTAATGAAATTATTTAATTGAATTTTTCTATATCAAATTGATTGCCATATAGATAAATCTTAATAATCTTCGATAGTGATATAAGTTTCTTGATTGATTGACTAAAATTTAGTAATTTTATCTTTAAATTATCCAGATTATTATCTTAGAGTATTGTTAATTATATTTAATTAAAATACTTATTAAGAAGAATCATCATGGTTAGTTATGACAAGCAAACAATTCCCATCATTTCCTGCAGCTACTTTTCTAATTTAAGAAGAGTAGCTGTAGTTTTGATTATCAAGGGAGCTTAAGTTAATTTCGTTTTTAGCAATAGACAGATTATTGGAATTAATAAATTTAAGTACCCCTTCATGAGTAAAAAGTAATAGATAATTAGATAGCTTTTATCCCGAGGAATTAGTGAGAGTATATAATATATCAGCAGATTGATCTTAATCATGAATTATATCAGTTAAAGGTATAAGTGCTTTAATATAGTCTACTTTATTCTACACTAAAATCTTATTCAATTTCTTGCTTAAATTCATTTCATCATCCAAATTATACTACAGAATTTACTTACTGCTATAAGCAAATAACCTATTTTCATCAATATCGAAATGTGAAAGTTTTCTTATTTTATTCACAAGTTCTTCAGTTATTTCTGTTAACACCTCTACTTTACAACTAGTAGTTTCAGACATTATCTACTATTCTTAAGATCCTTTTTCGTCTGTTATATTAGTTTCAGTTACTTACTAAGTATTTCTCTTAATATAGCTAAAATCAATCTTGGCAAGACATATTTTTATTACTTATTTCTTATTACCCGTTGAGAGTGAGGCAAAGTAAATTATTTTCTATTCACTTCCTTCTACTCTCTCTAGCTTCAAGAATAGTACTTAGTCTATCATACTTTTTCCATGTAAATCTTATAGAATTAATATCTAGCGCATATCCGAGACTCCTTTTCTCATCTACCATAGCTTAATGCTATTCTAACCTCCTTCATCAATGCCATTGCTGAAGAATAAGATTTCTCCATTCTCTTCCCAGCATTTCTTTAATTTAAATAACTTCTAATGAGCCTACTTACTTTCTATTTCATATATACACTTTTGTCCATTATTTATTTCCATAATTTTCATAAAACCATCGACAGTGCCAAATACAAATGTTTCTTCATTTATTTAAATAATTGATTTTATCTATTATTTTTAAATATTTTTATTCTATTTATTATAATCAAAAATTATTTTTACTTATCTCTCAAATGTTTAGTTCAAAATTGGAGCTTTTAGAGTTAGTGTTTAAAGATTTCCTTAATTCTATCCATTGATAGAGCTATTCAGAATTGTTGTTGGGAGTATGGAATAGCTATTCGACAAATTGTTTCTGAGATCTAGAGTATTTAATGTACCAACATTTCTTCTTTATGGTTTTTAAGTCTTTGAGCTTTCAGCAGCCAGTTTATCAGGAATAGAATACATATTAGCCTCATCTTCAAATTAAAATGATTACTTTGATTTAAGTCCTTACTTTTTTACAGTTGAATTTGGCTTTTATAATTTATAAAATGAAAATAGTTATAAATCTATCTTTAAAAATATTTGTTTAATTATTTAAAATAGAAAAATTAAAGTAATACTTTTATTGTTTTTTAGGTTTAAGTTTAATAGTTATTTGTTTTAAAAGGAGTTTCAATTTCTTTTTAACAATCTGGATGGGTATCTAAATTTCCAATAGATTTTATTTAATATATTTTAGTATGATTCATATTATCAGGTGAGAGAGCCGATGGTAATATTAATGATATGCTATTCGTGTTGTATTTCTTTTTAATATCTGTAAGTGTTTATCTTAATCCTGATAATTTTTGGCTTGAATTATTAGCTTAACCTTAAGATTACTAAGGAATTATTGGAGTAAGTAGATTTTTATTTAAGTTTATTAAATCTTAGGAATAAAATTTGTTTTGTATTCCATAGATATTCAAGTCATTTTTACTCTTAAAAGAGCTAAGTAGATTTGTTGTTGAAGGTAATTTAGTATTAGATATTTATTAAAGAGTAGGTTTAATCAGCATTCCGCTTTTCGATATTTATCTTGATCTGTGGTTTTATTGTTGATATACACTTTCTATTTATAATTAGAAAAGTGATTGAAATTAGCCACAAAAACTATTTATCATTTCATTTTGAGTCTTTATAAAGGATGTAATCTTCTGTTGCATTTCAAAGAAAATTTGCTTATTTAACTACTTAGCATACATCAATTCATACT
The DNA here is from genome assembly GCA_000260095.1 of Tetrahymena borealis. Taxonomy (NCBI): domain Eukaryota; phylum Ciliophora; class Oligohymenophorea; order Hymenostomatida; family Tetrahymenidae; genus Tetrahymena; species Tetrahymena borealis. The sequence continues at coordinate 89,001 of AHAN01001088.1, forward strand.
TTCCAGAGTGAAGTTTCATAATACTTTCATTCAATTCAGTATATTCGCTGTTTTTTATTTAACTTTAAAGCAGTAGTAATGCTTTGTGCTTGAAGGATTAATTCTTTAACTGGTCTAACGAAATAATTTCATCAATCTTTCTGCTGTAGCATTTCTATAAGCTTTCTTCCAAATTGTAGAGAGATTTTTAATTATCTTTCATTACTTATTCTATACTTTAGTGAATATCTTGCATACAATTGTGCCTCACCTCTTCTCTTTCTTGGTGCAAACTTTTCAAATATTACTCTTATTTTTCTCTAGGGTCATTTCCTTCAACAAATTATACTAAATCTTGGTCAGCTAATTCAAAATTCCTTGAAGTGACTAACTTATCATTCATTGATAGTCTAGATAAAGAGTGCTGGACTCTTTTTAAATCTACTAAGTAATGATCTTTCCCAAAAAATTTAACGCATTTATTGCAATGTAGTTTCTATTTACATTTATTATCAAGACAAACATACTCAATAAACTAGTTGTCGTGTTAAAGGCATAAACAAGTAGTCATTCAATCTCTTTCGTTATTTTATTTTAAAGTTAAGTTATACCTTTTGTATAGTTTTTTTCTATAAAATCTTAATATAAAAAAATATTAAAGATTTCTTATGCTTTTTGTTTAAAACTTACCACAAAACACTTTTCTCTTTATAAAGTAGCTCATCAAAATAATAAATCCAGTCAAAAGCTAAAAAAAGAAAGAATATCTAGAAAAATGTTGCAAATTATGAATATTTATCATAAAAATGGATAGTATAAAGATTAAAATTTTGTTGGAGATATTTATAAACAAGTAAGTAAAGGAATGGGATAAATATTATATTTCTATCTTTATAAAGTAATATTTTAGAAACCTTTTAATAATATTAAATTAAATTTTCACTAAAATTACCAATCTATAATGAAGAATGATCAATTCATAAATTATTTAAGATAAGGAGATTTAAAAATATTAATAAAAAATAAATATTTTAAAATATTTTTGGATAATTATAAAGAAAATTCTAATATGATTTGATTAAACCAACAAAATAAAATGTAGAAATATATTTTTTAATAATTGCAAATGACAATAATGAAATCAATATGGAGGTGATCTGAAGAGTTATTGTTATTAATAGTAATCAGTACTTGGACTTTTTCCTAAATAAGCACTATTTGTAATTGATCTTAACTATTCTTAGAAACTATTATAGTCACTAACTTTAGCTAAAAGCAATTACTTATTTTCTTATTATAATTTTTATATAGTTAATTTAAGCTAATTTTAATCATCTTATTATTATGATTACTAGTATCCCTCAAATCCATTACTACTACTAGGATTATTAGGGTAATATACTTAGCTTGCCATAGGATATTGGTGAGGAGGAGGTTATATCATATTTCCCATTTAAGAGTGGTGAGAGATTGCTCTATTGTGCTCGTTAGGATCAAATAATTAATAGCTATATTGTTAAGAATGCTACTTCTAATGATATTATCTTCTTCCATCTTCGTTTCTTTACTTAATTGTTTGTTATTCTTCAAATAAGACATACTAATGAGGTTCTGCTTGTCTTTCTTTTTCATCTATTTTATTAAATTAATAGATTAAATTATTAGCATTTTGGTTTGACTTAATAAAAATAATTTCTAAATTTAAGTTAAAAAAATAAATTTGCAACTTTAAATCTTGTCTTTTTAATTAAATAATATATTTTAATTACCTGAATATTATTTTTCTTGAGATTATTCAAATTATTCAACCCTTTCTTACTTTCCATCCTCCTCTTGCTATTTTTTTATTTAGATTTATCTTTTTAATTCTTAAATTTACTAGTTTTAATTAAAATTTTATTCTTGAAGCTTCTCAATTTCTTTATCAAATGTTTCTTTTTGTTCTTACTCTTTAATAACATGCTTTTGTTGTAACTCAACTAAACATTGTTAAAGGAGAGTGACTTATTCATTTAATTCAGAACTTTTAGTTCTAATTTAATCAATCTTTTCTCTATATTCTTTTCTGATTAAGGATTCACTTTCAACCTTTTCAATCTAAAATTGATTCAACTATTCTTCCAATTTTGACATTTAATTATTAATAATTGCCATGTTTTGATCAAATTTTTCTTTCCCTCTTCTTAATTCCTCTTCAGTAGCAAGATTAATTTCTTTGATTTATTTTTGATATTTTTCATTTATTCTTTAATTCTCGTCCTAAGCCTTTTCAAATCTCTACACCCAAATATTAACTTCCTATTAAAATAAATATAATTAGTAGCTATTTCGATTATAAAAACAAACTAAAATTACATTTATTCTTGAATTTAAGTTCTAGTTGAGAATTTTATTATTTTCTAAGAGTTAAGTTAGCTTCAGTTCTAAGTCAGTATTTCTATCAATAGATACTTATAATTCATTTTCCAATATAGCTTTATCAGAGACAATAACTAAGAGCTTTTCCTTATCTTCTTCAAGGATAGATATCTATTATTCTAAGTTATAAATATTTTATTAGAGAATATTCTATTAAGCAATATGAGCAGCAATTTCATCTATTAATTTAGATTTTTCTTAATTCAGCTTATCATATTCTGCTTAGTATAGATCTTTTTCTTTTTATAAAACATCTTCCCATTCTTTTTACACTCTCTAAGCAATATTTTCTTTTTAAATTCTTTCATTTTCAGCTTCTTGTTAACTTAATTTGGCTTAATGATCTTTAGAGATAGCAATTTCTTATAACTTTTTGTTTTCTTCTATTATAGAATTTGCCTACTTTTCTATTTAAGCAAGTCTATTGAGTTATTCATTTTATGAATTATTAACTGCTTATAACTCTACCAACTTTCTTTCGACTAAAGTTACATGGCTTTGTATTTCATATAATTGCTTTTCTCTATCAAATAATTCCTTTCTTTGGCGTTCGATTGTTGATTGATAATCCTATTTAATTGTTAAAAATATCAGTTAAAATATGAGATGTTATTAAACTGCTACCTACCTTTATTTAAGTATCCATATTTTTAGATAGAATGAGTTGAGTATCAATTTGGGATTGCAATTGAGATTTCTCAGCTAAGAAACCAGTATTAATCTATTAGTTTTTAAATTATTCAACATTTTTAATCTCATTAAATCTTTAATATTTACTCTGAGTTATTGTTGGAGTTAATTATTTAAGTTATTCTTGATATCAATTTATTGAATCAATTCTTTCTTTTCTCTGTCAAGCCTAATTTGCATTTCTTGTTAAGCTTTCTAAAAGTGTTCTTTCCAAAAGAGTCTAATTTCTTCTGTTTTTTCTTATTACCTATTGAAAAGTTGTATACTTTGATTTTCTTTATTGAGAGATAAAAAATACTTACTTTAATTATTATTTTCTGTTATTCTCTTCTAATTATTAATTAATTAAAGTGAGTTTTTCAATTTCCAAAATTAGACTTTCATTTTCTTGAAGTGCTTTATCAACCTATCCTTAATACTTAGAAGTTTAGTCGTTGATTGCACTTTCGAAGTCTTCTTATCTTGCTTGGCTATACATTTATATGATTTTATTCTTCTCATTAAGAACAGAGTTTAATCTTTCATTCTCTAGTGAGAACTTAACAATTTATTCTTCCATCTCTTAAATCTTGTTATTGAATTATAAAAGATCATGCTAAAGGTTCTATGTGTCACTGTTTGAGTTTCTTTTTATATAAATTATATATTTGTTTAGATTTACTGACTATTCAGTAGATAAGAGCATTAATTAGTTCAATTTAAATTTCTAAATAAATTAAAATATGATTAATCAATCCCTATAAAAATTCTCATTAAATTGCTTTTGTAATTTCATTACCTCATTTCTAGTTATTAGGATAGTCTCTAAATAATTTATTCTTTTTATTAAAGCTATAATGCAAGGCTTTCAACTTGATACATAACATCATCATTTGAAAATGATGATCCAACTTAAGGATTTCCTCCTCTTTTTTCAACCTCTTTTCTGAGAATCTCATTTTTTGCTCTTTCTTTTATCAAATCAGATTCCAATTAAGATATTACTGTTCTTTAATCTGAAACGACTTTCTATTGCTATTAAGCAAAAGTTCCATCATCTTCCATTCCTCTATAATCTTCCATATGGTAATCTCCCTTAACAGAATCCTTTAATATTTATCTCCTTTCATCTATAAAATAAATTTAAAGATATCATTAAATAGCAATATTTAATTGTTTAATTCTAAATTTATATCCATTTTAAATAGCTCTTGATATGAGAGATCTCCAATTTAAATAGGTGGTTCATTTAACATATCTTAGTTAATAATAAAATAAATTTACTGAATTCAAGATGCTAATTGTTATCAACGCTACTACGTTCACTTTCTTATATTACTTCTAACCCTGTATTTCCATAACTATTTTATCTATAACTTAAAGATTTGATTTGCTACTCAAGAGTATCCTAAGAGGAATTCTAATTCATATCAAGAGATTCCCTTGACTGATTCCCATAATTTTGTTGCATGATAAACTCTCCTATAAAATTATTTTTGAAACTAATTTATTATATTTTATTCTATTCTAACTAACAGCTATTTATATTATATTTAATATAATTACCTTTTCTATGGTAATTTACTGCTTTATTTCAGATCTTTTTCAAATTTGCTTGTTTAAACCTTAAGGTTGTTTACGAATTTATTGTTAAATAATTATTTTTATTATTTCTAATTAATTTTTCTTAAGCTAATGTGATAAGTTTCTTTTTATTCCTTAGCAACAAACACTTCTAAAATCCTATTTTTTCTTTTAAATTAAGTTCGTTTATAATATCCATATTGAATTTTATAAAGATTTCACATAATTAAGATTCTATAGTTGATCACTCACTCACTTATAATGTTTAAGTGCTTTTTATTTATTATACAATCTTCTCAAAGATTCTTCAATTCTATTTTTACTTATTACTCTCCAATTTAAATGATAATAAATTTACTGATCCTAATTAATCTTAGAAAAAGGTTGATTAATATCTATCTAATCATATTCATAGCAATAAGTTTTTTATTTATATTTATTTTTGAATCTTTTATCATTAAATTTTAAAATAATTTTAAGATAAATCTAAATAATTAATTATAAATAAGGAGGATATTAGAATTTTATAAAAATTTCAAATTATTTTAAATAGGATTATTAATAGATAAATAGTGATAGGTAAAAGAGATGTCATTTCTACTTCTTATTAGCATTCTATTTCTTAAAAAATCTTTAAATAGATCAGTATTGTTTTGATAATCTTATTTTAATTAGAGAGAATTCTTATTAAGTAGAAAAGTAGTATCTGTTTTACAAAAATCAAAATGAAGGGATTTAGGGACTTTGCAAAGAACATTGTAAAAAACATTAGTGCTTAAGGAGGATAGAATAATTAGAATATAAAAGAGAACTTATCAAAGAGAGTAAATAACTTTGCTGATTTTCTAGAGACAGGAAAGGAAGATGAGAAGTAGTCATAAGAGGAGATATATAAATAAAAAATAAGAGAATAATATTAGAGAATGGATTAATAAGAGGAGACCTTTAACAACTAGAAGTATTATGAACAAATGACAGGTTAAAAACTCAATGTTGAATAGGAAAAATAATAGTAATAAACAAATAAAAAGGAAAATGAACCATAAACTGAATAAACAGAAAAGATTCCTTTTATGGTAATTAATATTTAATTTTTCATTAAAAACTCGAAGTAAATGATATTTTTAAATAAAACAATTAAAGATAACAAGAGCTATGAAACTAGATCTTTATAATTTAGGGTATGAATTGGAATAAATTAATGAAATGACTCCTAAATAAGCTAATGATATTTTAAAGAAGAAAAAATAATGAAAATCTTGATACAAAATAAGATATTTAATCATGTTTCTAGAAAGAAAGAACAAATTAATTTCTTATCTTTTAAAGATGATGCTTATTTATTCAATTAAATCCTTTAGTTAAACCAAATAATTATTATTATTTTTACTTTAAAAAGTATAATTTATATGTCTTTAAGATTAAAAATAATTGTAATATAAGATATGATCTCTTACATTTAATTATTATTTTATTATAATCATCTATTTTTAGATTTTTTTACATGAAAAAATATGAAATAAACAAAGAAGTTAAAAAATACCTTTAATCAAAGCAATACACTCATTTATATTAGAATAGAATTACAAAATATTTATTAATTTTAGAGTTTTTACATTTTAGATTTGAAAGAATTTAAGTTATAAAGTATTATCAAATTGAATGTATATGGCCTTCATGAGGAATAAAATAATGAGAGTAGAAAGAACCAATAAAGATTAAACCAAATAATATTGCTCCTAATTTATTAATTTTAAGATTAGTTTTATTTAAACTATAATGATATAAATATTCTACCAATAGCATTAGAAGGGAGGAATGAAGATGTATTTAAATATCCGAGGAACATAGTAAGTACCATGGGTGGAGAATACCATCCAAAAGCAGGCCATATAGCTATAATAAGTCTATTAATAAATATTTTATTACATATTTGATTATCATTTGTTTTTATAATATTACGTTAAAAATCCTATGAAACCTGAAGCTGCCCCAACATATATGATCTTAGGTTGATATTCATCAATAGGGATTTTTACTTTGAGTATATAAGGTAGAACAAAAGCAGCATATAAGGAAAAAACTACATTCAAGGCAACACAAAATAAGAAGATATTTGAGAAAAGACTATTTTTGTTAAAAAATAAATAAATTCACCATATTTTTAAAATTTTAATTGTATTTACATGTTAATCTTTTCGTGATAGAAGAATATGTGGAAGAAATTAGAGTAATAAATAACTGCAACGGCAGCTCCGACCCATATTGCTGATTCAACCTATATTTTTAACATTTTTATTAATTAATCATCTCTTACTAATTCGAATTTTGGAGAATTTGGTTTTAAAAATTTAAAACATTTTCAAATTACCTTATCTTTAATATATGCAAGCCAATCTTTAGCTGATTCCACCTTTGCTTCAAATTCTTGTTAAGGAGTTTAAGGTCTAATTAGAAATTTAAATCAATATTTAGGATATTTTTACTAAAATGGATAATAGATTTATGATCATCAAATTACTTTTCTTTCTAAAATTTCATAAAAGCTGTTTCTTCTTGTTCCTATTCCGTTTTAAAATCATTTGTCCTCTATGTTAGTTCAATGCTACTCATCTGCAATTTTTTTCTTCTATTTATATTCTCTTAAAATGGATTGATTTACTTATTTGCTTAGTTTTTGTAATAACAACTATATTTTGCAAAAATTTTTGTTTTATTATAATTAATAATTTATCAAATAAATTCTTTTTAAAAAATTAATCAAATTTAAGAAATTAGAGTATTTCAACTGCTCACTTTCTTATCATTTAAAAAGTGTGAAGTCTTTAAAATGAGTTCGAAATTAGAAAATCAAAGATATGCTCTTCAAAATAAAAACTCACCTCAATTTAAAAATTGATATCCTAACTCATATTGAAGTAGATTTTATACCTTCTTATTAATTACCTGAAATTTATCGTTCATATCTTATATCATTTTTGTTTAAGTTAAAGTGTAATCAAATTATTTAATTTTTAAAATATATTAAAGAAATTAGCCTGAGTTTGCAAATAGGGTAAAATTTACAGTATAAATACTAAAAATAAACAAATAGCTTTAGTTAATTATGATTTATATTTCTTCTTTAAAATATCTTATTATTAAGATATACTTACTGTATAAAATTTTCCTTCATATTTCATAAATTATGAGAAAGGAAGGTGGTTAGAAAATTAAAAAAAGCCAAAAATTTTAATATCCTCGTAATTCAATTGGCTTTTATTGAGGAACAAAGAAGGTATTTGAAGAAAAGGATTTAAAGTAGGAAAAGAAAATAAATTAAAGAAATAAAATTGTAAAGAAGTAAAATTGAGTGAGTTAGTAAGTTTGTAAGTTAATAAGTAAGAGTAATGTATTATAATATAATGATACTGCGATACATACTACATATAGTTTATTTTAAATGTATTTTATATATAATAAATAGGAAAAATAGTATATATTTTAATATCCTTTATATTTGTTATATTTTATTTGAAAGAAAAGAGGTTTGTTTGTTTGTTTATTTCATTGATTGATTGTTAGTTTTATTTTGAACTTATTATTTTATTATTATTATTATGCATTTTAAGATCATTCTTTATATAATTTTAAGTAAATTTGTTTAAAGTCTACAATAGATTTCATATTTTTAAAAATTATTGAAATTAATTAATTTATATTTTGTGTTTACTTATCAATCATCAAAAATCAGGAAGAGAGAGAAAGATTTAAATAAATATCATGTGAAATTTTCATCAGGCACAAAATACTCTTTCTAAGAAATACTAAAGTTGAGATTTTCTTTCTTTAAGAAATCTAAAGGTAGTTCGACTGCATTACCTATTAGGATATCTTTATACGAGTGATATAACTCAAGATTTTTTGATTTTTAGAATTCATCAAGTTAATTTAATGTTTATACTTAATCGTCTGGATAACAAGCAAATGTTTATCTATAAATCAACGTATTTGACTAATAAAAAAAGAATATTTACTTAATAATTTAATTATTTAATCTATTTTAATTGGATTACCTTAGTCCTTGAAACTATTAAGTTATTAGTTGTTTCACATAATGGATCACTTGCTTCATCAGGACTTAACCCAAAGTGTTCTTAGTAAAGCGCTGTCCTAAGAGTATGACTAAATTTCCCCACTTTTTTAACATTACTATTCCATTAAGTATAGACTTTCTCAGTATCTTCAACAATCATCTATTATTTAAATTAAATGATTAACCCATATTATTTTTTTCAATAAGAAATTATTTTATATTACTGCTATTTCGGAATCACGAGTTCCTAACATACTTCTATCATTAATATTAGCAGATCCCATTATGGCATAGTTATCATCTACTATCATCAATTTACTGTGAACATAAATAATTTCAGTAACTGGTTTATTATCTACAACTGCATGCTAGCGAAGACCATAGAATTGTATATACTTTGATGGATCATCTATTTTCGGATGTTATCTCAATTCTTCTAAAATAGAAGTTCCTCCCCTACTAATTGTAGAATACTCCCAATGGAGTTAACATTTCATAACGCCTGAACCAGAGTCATTGACTTCACCTTCAAATCCCTATAATAAATTTGCTTTTAAAAGAAATTCTTTATTAAAAATAATGTTTTACTGGAAGTAAAGGCATAACAACAACAACTTTAAATACTTCATCATTATCAGCAGCTTTTTTAATTCTTTCTATAAGAGCTTAGGCTATTAAATTTTTGACTTTACTACCAGCTGAGCATGAAATAAAGAATTGATTTTCAATATATATAAAGCTGGTTGATGAAGTTATTAAATCCAAATAAGCTAGCTAAATAGACATCTCATGATTTTTCTTTTCTAGGCCTAATGACCAGCTGCTACTCGATCTAAGCATCTAGCAAATGCATGTTCCACTTTGAGTAAATGAAGTATTTTCTAATTTCAATCTATCAAAATTTCTTTTCTTAGGGAAGAGACCAAAGCTATTATCAAAAGAGTCATCATCTTCTTTAGAAAAGTTAAGAATAGATCCAGATTGAGAGAAACTTGAGAACTATGAGTTATATCTACTTGCTGTATCCTGAGTATCTCCTTAATTAATGGTAGGAGCTACTTTATTTTTATTTCTAAAGAGATTGAAGAATGTAGAACCTTAGGTGGCACTTCTACCGTAGTTAGACCTATCTAATTCTTAAGTTTATTTATTATATATAATATAGTAATTTTAATCTTAATCTCCGGCATCTTCATAATTTCTTCTCAATTTCTCAATTAGAGGAACATATAGATTATATTTATTCAATTCGTGCATATCTTCGTATTCTAGACTAAAAGGCTTGTAGGTGTCTTTATTATTTTAATGAGCAGAGGTTATTATCATAGATGTAGACCTCGTGCCTCTAACTGGATTCAATTCACTCTTTCTATAGCGCATACTATTCAAGAATTGATCGTGGTACTTTTATTCATTCGTAGCTTAATCAGTATTATCCTTCATGTTATGGAAGTGACTCAAAATTACAGATGAATTTTGGCTTGATCCATTGATACCTTGTTTAGGAGTATTTAATCTTGGACTATAGTTATTTTACCCAGTAGCCGAATGACTATCTTTTATTTAACTTTATCCTAAAAGTTTAGGAAGTATCATACTTTCATTTGGATTTTAATTAATAGATGTATCAGCAGATTTATCCTATTTAGATAGCCTACTATTATTGACTACAAGACTCATTTCTATATTTGAATCTTACTTTGGACGCATACCATTCTTATCATTGTCTCTATCTGATGAGTTTGAGCTCGTTAATTTAGTGCCTTTCCCTTATATTTCTCCTAAGATATTTTTAAGATCGTTTGAAACGATTTTTTATTCAAAGCTAGAATTATCAGGTTAGCATTACTCTTCTTTTATCTCTTTTATTTATGTTTGACCATTTTTAACTGCAAAATTTTTAATATTATTTTTGAGTTTGTTTGGACTTAGAGATCTTTTCTATATTTCCTCTTCAATTACTGGATTTTACTAATGGTGTTCCTCTATTTCTTCTTTGATTTTATCGAGATAAGCACTAAATCTGTTTACTTTATTATTTTTATTAACTTAAATGGTTTTAGAACGCTTTATATTATTAACAGAATCCACGATAGAGTTAATCCCAACGGTTTTATTACTATTTTCAATATCATTATTATTAGTTTGATCTAGCTCATCTTCTGTTCTTTTCTTTGATTTAAATTTTGAAAGAATTTTATTCCAGTAATTGCTAACTATTTAACTCATTTTACTTTTTTCCTTATCCTAGAGCCCCGGAACTAAGTGATCTATTTATTATTTTGTACTTTTACTATATATATCCATTTTAGCGAAATTCCAATATTATATAAAATGACGAGTAAGATCTCTAACAGGTTCTCCAACTACCATCATTGCAATATCATGCCAAGGCATTCTTTGTTATGTTTCTCTGCTAATTTCAGGTTTAGTAAACTCTTTTACATCTCTAAAATCTCTTATACGAGCATTTGAATAGTCGATTCCTACAATTATAATATTAAAATAATTATTAATCGATTATCTTTAGATAAATTCACATTCATATTAATTAAAATTCATTTTATTTTTACCTGGGAAATAAATCTTTGCAGGATTTTGATCAACAAGTGGATGAGATTAAGAATCCCATCTTCCATAACAAAGATCTAAACCACCGAGAAATCCATACATTTAATCAATAACTACCATTTTTTCATGATGGGACCATAGCAAAGGTATAAGAGTGCTGGGATGCCTCATAACACGAATATTTTTATGAAGAGATGAGAGAATCTACTTTGTGTAATTAGAGTTTAAATTTAATGCAATAGTAGGTTCTCTATAGACAATAATATAAACTTTAACTCCCCTATTTGCAATCTTTTCCAAAACTCTGTCTAAACGAGTCTCTTGATTTGTGTATTCATTGACAGGTCTCTATAAATACATTTGTGGTGAGAGCCACCAATCAGTAATAAATACTTCATGGGTAGCATTAATCATTTTTTCATATAAAGATGAGAAATATCCCTTTTAATATTTTATAAAGATTGAGAATTTAATTAAGTTATTATGATTATTTATTTGCATTAAATAGCTTTTTTTTCTGATCGAAGAAATATTAGCCACAATTCTAACAACATAAAACTTTTCTCAATTTCATTTGAATTTATTTTCATAACTAATTTAATGTAAGATGTCATAAAAATAAAGTTTATTAATGATTAGTGATTACAAGCGAAATGTAACAATTTTTCATAATTTTGAAGAAATGCTATTATAATCATTTCACTGAAATTCTAGTATTAATAAAGTAGCTAACTTTACTCCAATTATAATTTAATACATAATTTAATTAAAACTCTTTGAGAATATCAATAAATAAAAGAATTTTACCTCTCCATCAATATACCATTAACAGAAAGATTTTTATCTAATAGGAGCAAAAGAATCATAGCGATGTAATTCAACATAAGGAGATAGCCTCATGGCATCTTAGATTGCTGCGATCACATCTACAAAATGGAATAAATCATTTGCTTCTAACTGTAAACGACGGGTTGTTGTAGTTAAAACTATACCAAATTCTCTCTATGACCATACTTTCCCATATTTTAAACTAAAATTATGATCAAATAAAAGCATTTCTCTGATAGAAGTCTTAGGTTACCTGTTTCCTATTTTTATAAAATTCGATTTATCCTCTATCCTATAAAATAGTTGTAATCTCTTAATCTCCTTATAAATAATTTATTTTAAGCTTTTAGCAGATAAAAATACGTATTTTTATAATATAAAATATACTTGGATTAGTATTTAGTTCATTTTCTAAAATTGGTTTACACTATGCATTTTAATTATTTTTTATCAGAAAGAAAAAGAAGTGAAAGAGGAGTTTACTTTAACTTATAAGTCAAATCAAATCAAATTAATTTAAATTCCTATATATATACCTATTGAATACATAATTGCCTCAGACGTAATCACAGCATATCTCTTCTTCCAGGCATTAAATGGATTGATGCAACTGTCAAAGCAATTTCTCTTTTTAAAATGTCCACCAGCACGCTTCTTAATGAACGTTTCCTTTACTTTGACAATTCCATCATGATTATAATCAGATAATTCTATAAATTCCCAAAAAGCTATTGTTTTGCAAATATGTTCTAACTAAATCATCGCTTTCAGATAAGCATCTAAAAAATTTAATATTTCTTATGGATTCTAATTTTGCGGCTCTTTCTTGAAGGGTAAATCTGGCATCTGTTTCTTTAATTTCTTCTATTTTAATTCTTTTCTAACCTATTACACATTTTATTAAATAATAAGCATTGGATATTGATTCTATACTATATTTAGTCTAAAAAAATAAAATTGCCATGTCGTGTTTTATCTGATCAATATTATTTAACACTAATAGGTTTTACACTTTTTGAGCTAATTAAAAGAAAATATAAAAATATTCTTACTTTTTAATCAAATACTACTAAATCTTAATATCTTCTTCTTATAAGCCATGAGTGCTCATTGCCTATATCCTCCGACCTCTTTGAGGTGATATTAAAAAAGTAGATATTCTAGTCAGCGTACTTTGAATACTTATCCTTCATATCAACATCAATCTCTAGAGAATCTACAAACTGATTGAATTTCATATACTTTAATTTCTATACATCGATTCTATCCTTCAATGTTATTGACCTTGCTACTTAAAACCTAGAAGACGCTGAATACTACTATGATGTATTCTACTAATCCGCAGAATCTTTTTAACTACTCAACACATCTTTTAACACATTTTACGGGGGTTTATAATCGCTTTCGCTATCAGCAAATGTGACACGGTTTTTAATACTGGTTTGAAAGGAAAGCTCGACATCCTTTGATCTTGAATTGGAATAGCTTGTATCTAAATCTGAATGCTTCTGACCTCCTGTTAATTATGTTTGCATTGCAACTTATAACTATTCCCTTTTATATTTTTAATTGGGTTTTGCCTAGTTTTAATAATTAAAAATTGATCAAGTATATCTATCTAATTATTTATTATTTTCTCTATTTACATATAATTTCTAACTTTATTATTACTAAGTATCATACATTTAATTTAATTAATTCTTTTTACTTACAAGTAAATTAATTGTTCTTACTTATTACTAACAATTTGATGCAAAAATTAATTGAATTCTAAAGTAACTTTTTATTATTTCATAGTACCATTCATTTTTCTTAACAAAGTTAAATTCAAGCTATTAATAATGGCAATAAGCCTAACCATTGCTATGAAATCATCTACTTTTCTGTAGATTAAGTAGGTAGCATGGTTTTAATATTTTTTAACAAGAATCTAATATATTTGATTTTAATTTTAATAAGACTGCATATCAAAAATGTAAAGAAATTATCTAAGAATAATGATTAATCTTTATTTATTTAGAATATTTTAAAACTAAGATCAAATGATTTGTTAATGATAAAGATTCAATTAAAAAAGAATGTCAATAATCTTAAATATATTTATTACGAATGTTAAAATAGATCTCAAATATTGAGCTTTTAATAGAAAATAATATCTTTGATTTTATACCAAAATTGTTATTAAATAAGATATTTTATAAATTTATTATAGTTAGTTTATAAAAAATATTTTAATCAATATAAAATGTGCATAGGGTTGAGTATACAAAATAAATTATTCTTTCTATCTTTTCATAATTTAGAGTTAGATATTTTTAATATATCATTATTTTCAAAAATCTCAGTCTTTTTAGTGATTGCCTATAAATTTGCAGCGTTTCTTTCAGCTTATAATCTTAAAGCGGAAGCAACATCTTTAACATCAACTTTCTTAATAAAAGGAATATATGAGCCAATCTTTTCTACAAATCTCTATCCATCACGATTTAAAAGCAATCCGGGTCTATAGATACCTAAATAGTTAAGATTTTTCTATCCAAGTAAATATTCAACTTTTCCTTTAATCCTGAAATAAAAGAACATAGAATGTCTATCCGCCTTTTAAGATGTAACTATATGATATTGAGGGATATTATTTTTTAGAGCAATATCAGCTACATATTAAGGATAAAACTAGTCAACTTTAATAAAATTCTCTTTGCCATTCTTTTATACGGCACCTAAACAACAGAATACACTATTTACACCTTAAAAATTTGTAAATTTTGAGGTATCTGAAATTGTATCGAAGTTCTCAACTTTTACAATTTTCAATTTTTATTTCTATTCTTAGGATAAAGAATTCCATGAGTCAAGCTCTTTTCTAACTAGTACATGAACTTCACTCCAACTTGGTGATGCTAAAAGATCTTTTACTAATTCTTATCCAATTGCCCCAGTTGAACCTACGATAAGTGCTTTTAAACTTTAAGGGTTGCTATTCATCGATTAATTTATTATTATTTCGATTATGATATGATTTACTTTTGATTTTTTTTATTTTTAATATAATAAATTAATAGAGAATCTTGATTTCAACATAAATTAGTTTGGAATAAACTCAAAATTATGTGTAAGAATACTTTTTTTCTAATTTTTCTTTCTTTCTAGAAGATTTCTAGATGAAATTATATTCATAATTAAAGATTCTTTATTGCTTATATCCAAGTAGGATTTAGAAAACCTATTTGAAAATTCTACATTTTAAGATAACAGTATTTAACAATTCAAATCAATTACTAAAAAACTTCTATTTATAAAAATAATATAAAACAACTTCACTTTTTCATTAACTTTATTTTGCAATTTTAATAATATTATTATTTTCAATATATTCATTTTTGCTTTCTTATAATCCAATGTGTTTTTCAGCTTGAATTCTCATAGTTACAGCAATATCTCTTACATCAATTTTTTTAATAAAAGGAACATATGAACATATTCTTTCAATTAAACGAGGTTATTCACGTTAAAGTAAAAGTCCTGGTCTGTATGCCCCAAAATATTTAAATCCCTTTTAAGATAATTCATATTCTACCTCACCCTTAACTTTCAGATATAAGAACATAGAAGATTTATCTGCCATTTAAGAGGTTACAATATGGTATTATGGAATATTATTTTTTTTAGCTAATTCAGCTGCTAGTAAAGGGAATGTTTTATCTACTTTTATAAAATTTTCTTTTCCATCCTTTTATTCTGCGCCTAAAGTACAAAAGACACTAGATAAACCTCTTAAGTTAGGGAATTTGGTTTCATCTTGCATAGCTTCTAATCCTTCCACTTTTATTACCTTTAGTTTATCTTTATGTTCTTAGCTAAGATCTTTCCAACCTTCAAGTTCTTTACGAACAATAACATGAACTTCACTCCAGTTTTTAGATTTTAATAATTCCTTAACAAGTTCTCTCCCTATACCACCTGTAGCGCCAATTATTAATGCTTTTAATGAACTATCCATCTTTCCTTTTAATCTGAGTTTTAATTTTAATTTAATTTTATCTTAAATTTGTTATTTTATTCTAATTTAATAATTATTTGTTATCTAGATGTTAATAAATTTACTCCTTTTAAAAACAGAAAAAGAAGAATAGAACTGGAGTAAAGAACTATTAAAAATTGAATTTTACAGTTAAATAATTAACTTAGTTCTAGCTTGAAAAATTTATTACCTTATTACAAGGAAAAAATTATAATAATAAATAAAAAAAATTTGTCTATTTAGAAAAATTATTTATTAATCATTAATTAAATATATTAGCTTAGAATTCATCAGTAATTATTCAAGTTGATTATATGTGCACTCGTAATATATCATAATTATATAAAGGTTCAAATAATAATTAATTATAAAGCTAATGCCTCTTAATTTTATTCTTACTATAATTTTCATTCCAATTCCCTAAACAATAAATAAACTATCTCTCTGTTTATTTTTTAAATTTTAGAAATGGAATAATTGTCAATACTAAAGTAGCTTTAATTTCATTTTTTTATTAGTTAAGATGTGTAAAAAAACATATTCAAATAATTTATCACGAATCTCAATTTTAAATAAGATACTAAGATTTTATTTAAAAATAATCGAATAAACGA
The DNA here is from genome assembly GCA_000260095.1 of Tetrahymena borealis. Taxonomy (NCBI): domain Eukaryota; phylum Ciliophora; class Oligohymenophorea; order Hymenostomatida; family Tetrahymenidae; genus Tetrahymena; species Tetrahymena borealis. Next base: position 105,760 of record AHAN01001088.1, read on the forward strand.
ACTAAAGAATTTTTTTATTATTAAAATAAATCATGATAAATAATTGGCAACTAATAAAATTATATATTAAGAAAGCATAATGGCAATTTATGATAAAAATAAAGTAACCAATTTGTTAAATTTTTAAAATTATTGGATACTAGTCTTCACCTTATTTTGATGTAATTTAGAGAAATCGAGGTGGTGGGGAACAAGTAATTACAGTATTTTAAAATATAAAATTTAAATAGTTATTTGAAATCAACATTTCTAAAAAATAAAATTATTAAATTTTTATTAATTTAATGGTGTTTCTATTTTTAGTTATATTTATTAATTTCTTAAAAGGAAATATGAGTTTTTGTTTTAATTAAAGCAAATAATAATAAAATAGATCTATCCTTAACTCTACAGATATTTCTTAAATGATATAAAAAATAATAATTTTTAGTATATAATAATAAGTGGAATAAGATGGAATAATAGATTAACATTAATAATACTTAAATGACTTAATAAAATTATGATTAACAATTTATTTTAAAAGCAATCTAATTTATTTAAATTCAAATTGAAAAACTCAGTTTTGGTTATTTAATTGTTTTTTCTCTTATATTTTTTCTGGAATTTCATTAAGACCATCTTCTTATGAGTTAACTTCGATTTCTTATTCAAATCCTCCAGATTAATTACTTTGATTTGATTACAATTCTTCAGGAACATCAAGAGGAGCTTAAATATTAAGAGTCTCAGCTGAAAACAAAGTAACAAAATTTCCTAAAAATGTGATAAAACCTATGAAAACAATAGGGGTAAATCCTTATTCTTTAGCCCAATCGATAGAAGAAGGAGCTAAGAAAGTACCAAAATAACCTACAGCAAGATTAAGACCGTACCCTAAAGATTTTAAGGTAGAAGGATATAGCTCTCCACATAAAAGCAGTTCTAAACCGAATGTCAAAGAAGTAATAGCTCTAGCTAATGAAACCATGAATCCTTGAAAGTATTTCTACCAACAAGTAGCTTCTTCGGCTTCGCAATAAGTTGGAATAGGGAAGAAGTAAAAAGACATACAGATCAAACAAGTAGCTCCTAATGTATAAAAAATACCTTTTTTACGAGGAATCCGATGGGAAATTAAATCAGAAAAGGCAAATCCAAACAATTCTCCTATTCCTACATATAAAGAATTCTCACCAAAAGAAGATCCTACAGTATTTAAAACTACTTATGTTCCTTAGTATAAGAAATTTACAAATAAAAACACAACAGAAATGACAATTGTGTTACATCTTTGTGAGGGATACCTGAAAAGATCAAAATAATTGTATTCACGATTCATTTTACCTTTGTAAACTTGCAACTCTTTATCACTTATATGCTCACGTTAATTGATTGTAGCAATAAGATTTAAATTTTATAAGCAACGATTACGATCTTTCTAATATAGATATCTTGGAGATTCGTGTATCCATTTGAAAGCAAAAATGATACAAACGCTAAAAGGTATAGTATAGAAAGCAAGCATATTCCATCTCCAATTTGGTATCAATTTCATCATCCAAATATACTACATTTCGCTAATAGACCAAAAAATATACATCCCAAGCAAGGCCATAACACGAAACTAACCAACTGATAATTCATTCATATGAATAATAAATAGATTTTATAAAATTAAAGCTGAGAATCCTACTCCAAAAGAACATATTCCTAACGTTATAGTTTCACCTGAGAAATTAAATAAAGTACTGCAAATAATACCAATAACCCAGCATGATTTAATTGCAATTTTTATTCCAAATCTATCAGAAGCATATCCAAAAAAAAAAGTACCAAGAACTCCCGCAAATAAAGGAATACTTTAAATAAACACTCTTGCCTATCTTCCATCACAATATAAATTGAAATCTGCTGCAATTGTTGTTGATTTTTCAGTTAACATGTTCACTTAGATATTGTGATCGCAAGCACCAGTATCTTCAGTGCATTTTACCCATTTTCCATGAATTAAACATTCAAAATCTGGTGCACTAAACAAATAAGGAATAACCATATATCCATAAGTAGTAATAAGCCACGTAAAAAATGAGAGTGCGGTAACTATAATCTAATATTTATTCTTTTATCCTACTTTCTCCATTGCTTCTTCTATAGTTAACTAATTAGCTAATTATTGATCCTGCTATTTTGGCTCATAGTTAACTTCATGTTAATTTTATAATTCAAAATGGTTCATCTATTTGTATTTAATCTATTCACTTTATCTTATTTATGATAAATCTAATAGAATATTAATTATGAGATTTTGAAAACAATCTTAATTAAAAAAATAAGTATTTAATTTAAGTTAAATGGTGTTAATGTATGTTATTTTTGTTATCTTTATTAAAAATAAACTTTCTTAATTACTTTCAGTTATTCTTCGTTTATAATATTTCTAATTTCAGCATTAGAAATGAAATTGAAAGATATTTAATTTTAAAAAACTTTAATATTATATTATTGGTAAATAAGTATATTCTTTCTAATTAATTTATTAATACTAAAGTCATTTAACAATAAGAAAATAAAGAAATGTAGTGATTTGATTTAAAACAATTTGCTCCAAAATATATTTTTTATAAAATTGACGGTTTAAAATTGAAATAAAATAGTATTTAAAGAGATAAAAAGATTTGCTACTAAATAATTAATCTATAAATTATTATTAAATCTTTTAAAAACTGTTTAATGTTAAATATATAGAAATGATTATTTTAGAATAATTTAAAGTTAAATGACATTTTATTTAAAATTATGATACAAAAAGAAGAGACTTTATTATACAAATGAGAGGCATTATTTATTTCACCTAATTTTAAGCAAAATCCAAATCAAATCTCAATATAGTTTCTCAACAATCAAGGTAACTATTTTTACCCAAAAAATATGTCCCAATAGTGCTATTTGTTTAAAGCTATATAAGTTATAAACTTTCAAGAATTATCTTTATTTTGTATAGAGATTTAATAATGTGAAGAGAGGAGATCTGTTTTTGTGAAGGATTAAAATTACAAAAAATACCTATCAAAGATTTTACTATATAATATTAATCGAGATATTCTACATGCTTAAGTAATTTCCAAATGATTTATCTTAAAATCTATAGAAGTTAGTAGTAGGTGTCTTTAGAAATGCCTCCTTAGAAATCTTAGAGGAAAGAGAACTAACTAATTACTTTAAAGAAAGAACAAATAAATTGCTAAATAACAAATATTAAGAATGCTCTATAATTTGTTAAATAAAACTAACAATTTAGATCAAAATAAAAAAATTATCATTTATTCAAATATAAAAATGTAAGAAAAGAAGTTAAGTATAACTTTATTTCAAATAATAATGTTATTAAATAATTTATATTTAATATTAAGTTTTAAATATAGATAGATATCTTAATGATAGAGATCAATTTAAGATTTAGACAATAAAAATAGTGTGCCTAATTTGAAGGGTATATGTTGATAATAACGATTTTATAATTATAATCAAATTAATTTATTGGTTGGGGGTTGAGTAAAAAAATTAATGAATATCAAATTAATCAGCCTTATTTTGAATAAGGTTGAAGTAAATGGGTTAGTTTGCTTGCTTGGAATAATAATAAAAACTTAGAATTAATTTTTTATAAAAATATAGATATTTTTATTTATTTATCAAATATTAAAGCCACCACTTAATAATTATTATAATTCTAAATAATCAACTGATTATTAAGTAAAATACTTTAATTATTATTTGTGAAGCTAAATATTGTCTGATAATTATGAAATTTAATGCAGGGAATAGTGTACTCCTTGGTAGTGTTCTTGGAACTTTAGAAGATCAGAATGATGGAGCGAGTTCAAAATAATTTTATAATAATTGGAATGATAGATAAGAGAGATTTGCTTCATAATTTAACAGCTAATCTTAGCTTCAACATCTATTTCCTAAACCAAATGCAGCACAAACATCCCTCCCAAATCATAACAACATAATTGCATCTAACAAGGATGTCTTTAAAGGAGTGAGCTTATCTTTTCATAACTAATCGAGTACGGGAGGATCAATTTTAGATTATCATGCATCAAGAAAAAAAGTAGAAAATTATTATTAGATTCCTACTACTTAAACTGTTGGAGAATGCAAAATATGCTAAATAAACCAATCAGTTTGCTCTATATGCCTATAAAAGTAATCTAAAATATAAAGGCCTTTTCTGAATCCTAAGGGATCTGAATCCTTTTCTACCAATATTCCTTTGTACAGATAATCGAGATTATATGATTCACATAATAACTCTTCAATAAATAGCTCTATAAGAGATAGTATTAAATAATTAAGCTTTTAAAAGAGGAATGAATTAAAAAAATAAGTAGGGATTGATTTACAAAACTAAAATGCTAGCTCATATTCTCTATAAGTAAATTAGTAAGAAGGTTTAAAGTTTAAAATAACTAAACCTATTAAAAACAAAAAATCAGGAATATTATCTTAGTCTCTATTATCAACATTAGAGGAATAGAAAAGTTCATAATTAAACTTTGATAAAATTCATCCATCTACAACTGGGAAGAAAGACAGTGAAAGAAGAAAGTAATATTTTTCTGAACACATATCTCAAACTAATGAAGATGAGAAGATTTTGAGTGATAATTACATGAAATATATACTACGTATTAGATAAGAAGAGGTAGATAATATATAAAATCAACCCTAATAATAAAATTTTACTTAGTCTGATTCACTGAATCAAATAAATCATCCAGATAGAATTCATTTTAAAAATTTATTACCTAATGTACTGGAACAGAATAGCAACTAAAATAAAAATCCTCCAAACATAAATTAATTGAATAATAATGACATTTACCTCAGCTCTTAAAATTAAATGAAAGTAGTCGATTTAAATAATTTACTAAGTAAATAAAAAAGCTGCAGTTAGTATGTAAATTCGTAGTTGGTTGTTGATGCTAGTTAGATCAAATCTAAGCATTTAATGAATATTTCTCATATAAATTTTAGTGGGCATAAAGATTTAAGTACTAAAAAGAAGCTTGAAAACGAATACTATCAAAAATCAGTTGACACCAAAGTAAAATAATAAGAAATAATACATACATAAAATCCTATTTTAGGAACTACTTAAGCGATATAAGCCTATCAAAAATCCTTAAAAAAGCCCAAGAAAAGTATTATTTATAGTAAAGTAAAAACTTAAAACCAATAAACCTCTTTGAATTAGTCTAATAATGCAAATCCAACTTAAAAAGGAGATGATCAATTGATAAATAGTCCTCACAACAAAACTTTAGAGGATCGTATATTAAAGACCACTGCTTCTGAAGAAATAATCGATTTATTGAATGAAAAAAGTGAATAAAAATTCTAATAATATTTGTAGTTAATAGGGAGAAATAACAATTTAGAGAATAAAAGTAATAAAAAACTTTTAAAAACTTGCTTAATAAACAATGAAGATATCCTAGATGAGAAATCAGAAGTATCTGATTAATTAGAAGAGGATTACCATAACAATTAAATGATTTCTGGTCAGAAAAAAAGTATAGCTGATTAACTTTCAAGATATGTTAGGAATCTTAAAAAAAAAGTATTAAAGTAGAATCTTAATCAAAGAAGTGATTAAAATATCCATAATAGCTAAGGTGAAAAAGAAAATAAAAGAACAAGTTTAACTGAATCTTCTGAAATGAAAATATCTTCTCTAGCTTAAAAATCCTCTGACTAAAATATTTTTAATTTTAAATATCGAAAGACTCTCTTAAAAGCTTCTACTAACTTTAATGCAAATTTAAATACCTAGTCAATTGAATTTAATGATGAAGATCCACAATAAATAGCAAGTGACCCTAAAGAATAATAAAAACATAGTTTTGATACAAAAATAATGAATTAGGAATCAACTACTAGCTTGGATGCTTTACCCATTTCTTTCCCAAAGTTGCATAGACCCTTAGTTAAAAAAAATATTTCAATAAATTAAAGGTAAAGATTATTTATTATTCTATTAATTTAAACAATTTAATTTTTTAATAAATATAAAATAGAAGTGATTTATAGTTAAATGCTTAAAGAATTAATGTAAAAAATAGATTAGATAAATAATATTTTTCATCTGGAAAAGAGAGCTTTTATGAAAGTAATAGTAACAAAAAATAAAATGAAAAATAAATAAATTATAATTTGATTTAATCAAAAAATAACAAGCTCCTTCAAAATTCAATTCCAATTTCTTCAAGTAAATAAATAAAAACTGAGCCAACAATCAATAATACTGAAAATAACTTTAAGGATGGAATATAAATCAATACATATGTTAATAAAAATAGAATTACCAACTAGGATATATCATTACAAGATATGATCAAATAGAGAACTTAAATCGGTTAGCAGTTCTAAAATTATGAAAGTAAAATGCAAATAGGAGATATTAGCACTCAGGATATAGATTTATGTGAATGGAAAAGTAACCCAATATATTAATCAGATAGTTTTGATGAACAGCTTCTAATTGATAGTAATTAAATATGCATTGATGAAAACATCATTAAAAAATAACCAAAAAAGAAAAAATAAAAGATTATTAAAGTTAAAAATATTAATACTCAGCCTAAAGATTATTGATAAAATAACATAAACTTTATTTAACAAAATTATTTCAATAAGATAAATAAAATATTAGCCAACTTTCCTTTTTTTAATAATAAATATGAAACAACCTTCCATTTTTAATTATAAATTAGAAAAAAATAATTTTCTTATCTTTCTTACTCTCATAAGTTTTGAGAGCTGCTTTAATTATTAACATGGAAAATATATTTGTAATATAATAATAATATCTTAAAAAATTATATCTGTAAGGTTAATTAATTATTTGTTTGTAAATATGGTTATTAATTAATTTCTAATCTCTCAAAATTTTAAAAAATCTAATAATAGATTTTGGGAAGAATTTCTTTTCTATATCTGAATTCTTTTTAAAAATTGGTTTGATTAAAGTAAATTCATATAATTAATTTTTTGGATATTTAAATTAAAAAATTTTTAGCATGAGTGAGGCAGAAGAAAACGACAGGTTGATAGAAGAAGAAAAATTTTTGTAAGAATTAAGTGAATCAAAGAAATTAAAATATTGAATTTAAAAATATAAAAAATAGAAAGTTTGGTTAAGTTATTTAAAATGAGCTATAAGCCTATAAAATAACTAAACAAATAGCATAAAATAGTAATGTTGATTAGCTAGATTTAGATATCAGGGAAATTTCTGATAAATCTAAGCTGATTCTGTAACAAACAATGAGTATATTATTATAATTAAAAAAATTAAGGATAATCTTCAGGTATTAATTCCATTTAATTTAAATATTCTACTTAATAATATTTATTTTGAATAGCTAAGAAAAGGATTTCGTGGTATTTTTGAACATACTTGATAATGTTCCTCATTTAATGTCTTAAATATAAGATTTGAAATTAGTTTTATAGTAACTTATTCTTTTCCCTCCCTCTTTCAATTTAATTCACATTATAAATTTATATAAAAAGTAAATTTACAATTAATCAAACATTATCTGACAAACTAGCAGCCAATCTAAATTAATTTAAATCATTATCAAAATTAACTTTAGTAGTTGTGTAATATTTATTTATTTATTTATTATTATTTATTTCCTTTTCAAACAAATTCATATTAAAGTTGTTCAAATCCAAAATCATTTTTGAGCTAACTTGATAAATCTTTGATGGATAAGAATCTTACTGAATTAAGACTTTTCTTAAGGTAATCAAATTTTCTAAATTTACAAAAAAATAACCTTATATTCTATTATTAGAAATAATTTATTAGAAAAAGAAGGAGCTTAATCTCTATAGAGTATATTACAAAATTAAACCTAATTAAAATCCTTAACTTTGTTTTTGCAGTAATTTTGATTGGTATTTTAGAAAATTATAATAAAGAGAATTGTAATTAATAGGAGATCGATGATTCTATTCAAAGGTGTTTCATAAATAGCAGTAGCCCTTAAAAACAAGAAGAAAATGACATATTTTCATATACCTTTAAAGTAAATTTAAATAATTAAATCTTATACTCATTAGATTTTCTTTAAAAAGAAATATAGCATTATCCTCCAAGTAAAAAATAAAATTTAAAAATACTATTTATCGTAATCATAAATATCTTGTGATCTCAAAATGGATATAATGAATTATTTCTATTAAAATAAAATTTATATAAGTTAAGTGCATTTCTATAAATAATATATGTCTGTTCTTCCAGTTAAAAAATGTTTAAATTAGATTAATTTTTTATTTAAATTTAAAAACTTTGATAATCTGCACATTATAAGTAATTCATAGATGATGCAATGTTGATCTTATAACTTTAAAAATGAATCTTTGATTAATATAATTGTAAACAAAAATAGTAAGAAATTTATTTGTCAGGAATTTTAAAAAGAAAGTTGCTTGAAAGATTAATTTTATTATTAAATTATTTACTAAAATCTTTACAAATAATCTAAGTATAATAAATAAATCTTTAGGTCAATACTAGAAATGGAATTCGATACAACCAAATTAAGAGCAGAATGCCTAGAAGAAAAGAGTGTCTTGAAAGAAGTAGATGTAAATGGTATAATGACAATTACCCTCAACAGACCTAAGAAATACAATAGCTTATCTGTAGGAATGTATTATGTTATTATGGATTATTTAAACCAAGCAAGTTCAGATCCAAATATTAAGGTTATCGTCTTAAGAGGTAGATAAATTATTGAATATTTATATTTTAATTAATCTTCTTAAACAATTGAGGTAATGGAAAGAATTTTTGTAGCGGCAATGACTTATCAAACTTCATGCCTATCATGGGAGATAAAGAAGTAATTAAATTTAGTAGAAATATTACAAAAAATAAATAATTGGTAATATATATCAAATAGCTTTAATTGAGGGGTGCTTCCTTCTTTGGTTAAGATTTAATGAGAGTTTTTTGCGCTGCTTTCATTGATTGCAAGAAACCAATTATTGCTGCTGTCTAAGGTTCTGTCATTGGAGTTGCATTTACCCTCTTATTGTTATGTGATGAAATTTATGCTTCTGAAGATGCATTTTTCTAAGCTCCTTTAGTTAAGCTTGCTTAGGTATTACTTTTATTTTTCTTTAATTTCTTTTAAAAATATTTGGTTACTATCTTTTAAATATAGGGACCTGAAATGTGTTCATCTTATACTTTCCCTAAGGTGTTTGGTCCTTAAAGAGCTTTTGATATTATTGTTGGAGCAACTACCCTTAAAGCAAAGGATTTATATGACTACAAAGTAGTGAATTCAGTTTTTAAGTCTTAAGATGAAACTCTTTAAAAAGTATAATAGAGAGCTAAAGAATTTAGTGAATTAGATCAAGAAAGTGTTATCATGGCTAAATCTTTAATGAGATATGACAGAGATATTTTACATAAAGTAAATGTAGATGAATGCTTAAATTTAATTAATAGATGGTCAAGTGATAACTTACTTCCCGTTATAATGAATTTCTTCTCCAAAAAATAAAATGCTAAATTATGATATGTTTTATTTCAAGTATCAACAAAAGTCATGATTATTAATTATAACAATTCCTGTAAGTACTTAGAATTTAATTATATAATTTATGCAAAAGTAACTTTATTGATTAAAAAATTTAAATTTTCCTAAAATATTTGTAAATTAGCAATTTAAGAAATAACAGTTTTATCATGCTTTAATTTTTTGGGATTAGAAATTATTTGTATTTTTTTTCTCTTATTTTACTAAAATAATTTAAATTTCTAAAAAAAGTATGTTAATCACCAATTTATACCTTAAAATAATTGAGAAATATTATGATAACTAGGTAATTTTAAAACCTTTATTTAATACTTAATTTAAAAGAGATAAGAGTATAATATAAAATATTTATAAATATTATTGAAAAATAAATTTAAAATATTGTTAAATACAGTAGTCACAGTAATTATGTCCCCTCTCATTTTATCCCAGAGGATGGTAAATGAAAATAAAGTAAATAGAAAATAAATTTAGAAAAAAATTAAATTTTTTAATTTAGGTTGAAAGTTACTCTATATATAGTTAATAAAATAAAACTAATAATTTAAATGAGAATAAAAAATAAGAATTTATTAAAATATTAAAAATTCATGAAGAGAAGATAAGTATAGTTTTATTTCAAATAATAATTTTATTAAATAATTTATGTTTAATATTAAGTTTGAAATATAGATAGATATTTTTAAGATTGAGATTAATTTAAGATTTAGACAGCAATAATAGTGTGCCTAATTTGAAGGGTATATGTTGATAATAACGATTTTATAATTATAACCAAATTAATTTATTGGTTGGGGGTTGATTAAAAAAATTAATGAATATCAAACTAAGCAGCCTTATTTTGAATAAGGTTGAAGTAAATGAATTAGTTTGCTTGCTAGGAATAATAAAAATAACTTAGAATTAATTTTTTATAAAAATATAGATATTTTTATTTATTTATTTATCAAATATTAAATCCACCACTTAATGATTATTATAATTCTATCATCTTAGTCACTATTATCGACTAAAATTCATCCATCTACTACTGGGAAGAAAGACAGCGAAAGAAGAAAGTAATATTTTTCTTAACACATATCTTAAACTAATGAAGATGATATAAATAAATTTAAAATATTGTTAAATATTTAGTATTTGTTATTCTAGTATAATCTAGTTTTTAATCTATTTTTCATACTTTAATTTCTTTTTTTAAAGAAGTTCTAACAATACTTATTATCTTTGCTTTACAGCTGGAGTAAACATAATTAAACAAAAGAGAGAAAAATGCTATTGAGTTAAAAACAATTACAATTCCTGTAATTAACATCCTTCCTTAATCAGAGAAACCTTCTGATTCATTATCTATACCCAGAGAAACAATACAAATAAGAGAGCATATTATAAGCAATCTTGATAATAAAAGAATTTAATTTTCAGATTTTTATTTGAAAGGCTGTATCAAAGCAAATGATAGAGTTTCTAATCCTATAATAAGACACCATAATAGAGTTTATTTAATGCGGTCTTCACATGAGAAAACTAAAATATAAGTTAATAGAGTTTTTCTTATTAGAATTAAAGAATAAAAGATGCTCTTTCCTTAGGATTTATAAATACCATTATAAAACAAGTTATACAAGGAAACTTTTTCTGGTATTGTCATTATTTAATTTATAGAGCATTATGTTGACTAATAAGTGTAATAGTGAATAATTACGAAATACCCTAAAAAGACAAGGCAAAATAAATACCCAAATGATGAAGTGACAGATTCAAAAGAATTATCCACTAACTATAAGAATGTAAATAGAAGCATATTGCAGTAGGTTACATAAAAGAGAGTAAAAACTATTTTGTATTTGAAACTGTTGTGGTATCTTTTAAGCAATGATCTAAATTTATTTTATAATTTCTCATTATTATGTAGTTTAGATATTAAGAAAATACCATAAAACAATATCCAAAGAATAGCAGATTAAGAAATATTACTAAAGAAGAATGTATCTATATTATTTTATCTAAATTTTATAGGAGCTTTAGAATCTATATTTGAAAAAGAGGGAAGGACATGCAGATTGTAGACATCAAATATCTTGAAAAAATATGATAAATAAGTAGGATATTTAACATTTAATAAGTTGAGGTGGTTAATAATTTGTAGTATATCAAATAGATTTATAGTTTAGTAAAGTGGAAGTATGAACACAATAATCATAGCTAGGAAAATCATAAAATAATTCATACCTAAATTAAATTAAGATTGCTCAAATTTTTCAAAAATTTGTTATTCTTCTTTAAAAATTGGTAATTTAGATTCAATGAATGATACTTGTAAAGGATTCTCATTGGTATTTTATACAGTGTAGATGTCATTAAATTCTATTCTGATTTGATCAGACATGATTTAACTTGAATCTATTATAAATATCTCTAATGTTACAACTTATTCGCTTTCTAGCTCAGACTCTTCAATTTCAGAGTACATTTTCTTTTTTTGAATAGGTGTATATTATATTCTATACACCTTTGAATCTGTTTTTGGAATATATATGTTCCATAAGTGATGATCTTTTAGTCTAACATCCATGTCAAATTATAAAATACCTGTAATTTTGTATGTTTTTTTTGATATTAGCTTGCTTTATGTTGAGAGTTCATCTATAATAATTTTAGGAGTTGGATTAGGTTTTTCTTTAATACAGTTGCTTAATTACTTATTTTATCTACCAATTATATCTGTATAGCCCTACTAACAAATACAATTATCAATTGGCCCGAGTCTATTTTTTCCTGAGCATTTAATACATTAATCAGGTTTACAAATACTACAACCATTTGGGCAGTTCATACATTTCTTTAAAATTAAATCGCCAAACATTTATTATGGGCATATTAGTAAGCATAACCCTTCATAAAGAAATGATCCTTACTAACATTCTATGCAAGAATTTTCATCTATAGAAGTGCATATTTGACAATTATTTGTACATTATTAGCATTTATTTGCCTTTTAATTTTCAATATACCCTTAAGGACATTATTTAGTGCAATAGTTTTCATGTAAAAAATTACCTTTACTGCATTATTTACATTAATTCTTTTACTTTCCAAAGCATTTTAAGCAGCTTTCATCACATTTTTCACAAATTGGATTTTCATCAGGTTTCTCAAAATAGGAAGTAGGACATGATTCTAAACATCTTCCTTCAAAGAAATAAAAATTATTAACACATGAAAAACATTGATCTTCTTAAGAATCTTTGCAAGTCTTGCATCCATCAAAACATTATTTACAAGATTTAGAACTGTAATCTTTATAATAATTTTCAGGGCATTCAGTTTCACATTAATCGTTAAATAAGAATAAACTTTCTTTACAATTAATACAAGTAATCGAATTTTAGCAACTTTAACAAGTTTTCAAACAATTCAAACACTTTCCTAAATCATCATCTGAATAAAATCCTTATGGGCATTCATATAAACACTAATTCTTATATAAGTATGTTTATGAATTCTACTTGCAGCTTTCACATTCACTTTCACTTGGTCCAGAACATTTTTAACAAAGTGAATGGCATTGAATACATTTATTAGACTAATCTTTAAAGTAACCTTCTGGACAGTAGCTCGAACACACTTTATCTAATTCTACAAACTCACTTTTGCAACCTTAACAAGTATTTTTAGTGGGATCTGTACAAGAAATGCATCCCTATATGCAGTCCCCACAAGTATTATCTTAATAATTATTATAAAATTCTGGAGGACATTTGGTTATACACATACCTTAATGAAGAAATCTACTACTTCTGCATTTAGTGCAATTATAATTTTCCTTTTAATTACATTCCAAACAATCTAAATGACATTCTTTACATGTCATAGTCATTATATCACCATAATAACCAGGTGGACATTAATCTAAACAATATGATTTGTGCATAAAATAATTATCTTCACATTTAACACATCCTAAGTCATCTTTACATTCAATACAATTACTAGTGCACTAAAATTAATAAAAGAAATTAATTTTTAATATCAATTTATTCAAATAATATTACTCTATCAACAATAACTGTAAATTCTCTTAAACCGAATCCTTCAAACCAAGCTGGATCATAAAAATTGTTTTTCACTTCAAATGTTAATTTATCTCCTCTTTTTAAATTAGTCATATTAGCTTCCAACCATCCGAAATGCTCACCTTAATCTAATCTTCCACAGGCATTTTTATTATCTTGACCTTTTGTCATAAACCATTTTTCAACACCGTTTAAATAAATGGAGAGCTTTTCATCTTCTCCAGTTTCTGGGTCTTTTTCATAATTCTCTATTTATGCATAGAAGAATCTAATTCTCACTGAGCTATGATACCAAGGAATAACCCATTCATTACTAATTTACGTTCTCCTTCCATAAAGTCCAAATCCACCATATAATCTTAAATTATTGCAATCAGAAAACTGAGCCCAATTTTCTTTTGGAATTATCTCTTCATCATCAAAAAAGTTTGATTTAAATTTATAGCCTGAAATCTCAGGATATGAAAAATCATTTCCAAAAAATGCCTTAACTAAATATGTACCATCTAATTAGCAATAAAAAGTGATTAATATTTTTAGAAAATAATAGATTTATTGATTAAATTTAAAAAAAATTTTAATTTTTACTCCAATAATTATGCATTTCATCGATACAAACTCCGTTTTATAGCTAAGTATATGAAGGGCATAGATCAATGCAATCACCGTATAATAAATTAAATCCCTCTTTACAAAGTACACACTTATGATTACTTTCATTACATTATAAACAATTTGCTTAGCAAGGATCATGCTAACATACTTTATTATTTTCATCTTTTTTGTATAATTCAGGACAATCTTAAACACATGTTCCTTAGTGCATATACCCATTATTACAAATGCACTAGCCATCAACTAAATCTAAGCCAAAAGGGCACTCAGTACAATCTGAATTAGTAGGTCCTTTACATTTAGAACAGCTATTATCACAAAGCTCTAAATAAACTTATAAATCCAATAAAGCTAGTTTTGCATAGTTTGTAATAGTGTGCTCAATATTTAGAATAAATTTATCTGTTTAGTGAGTTATATTATAGTACCCTAATTTATTAATCACAAATTGATTAAGAATTTATTTTTATTTTTAGAAATAACAAATTAATTCTTGAAATAAAAGAAATTTATAAGCTAATAAATGTAAATAAGAAAAGATCATAATATAGTTCTAGTAATTATAGTAATCTTGCAGAAAATAAAATACTGAAAACAAGTAAATAAAAAGAAAATAGAAAAATACCTCTTTCATACTTATCTTCTTCTTTTTCATATCCACAAATGAGAAGTTTTTTACCCTTCCCAGTAGAAACATATTTTCCAAGTACCTGTTCATCAAAAGATATAGTCATACTTGCTCCTTTCCAATTGTCTACTATAATAAAATCAATACGTATACCAACACTCCAATGGTTAGGAAGATTTTCAAATGTTTTATGTACTTTCTGAGAATCTTTATCCAGCATAAATACTAATTTATTTGCATCCATTATCTATCCCTTACACATCTCTGTTGTAGTGTTGCTCCATCCTGCTAATCCTTCGGGATTTACTAGCCAATCTCTTGCAAATAGAATATACTCTAAATTTAAAGATTTTAAAAAAATTATAAATGTTAATAATGTTTGACAATTTACTAGAATTGACTAAGTTGAATAGCTCTATAATTAAAATACTAAAGAAAAGAATGATTCTTTGAGGATTTCTCATTATTTTATGATAAAATTTTAAGTGCAGCATTTTTATCTTTTAAATAATTTAGAGATTTTTGTTTTTTAATTAATAATTATTATTTGAATGTTCTCTATTTTTAAATTAATTTATGTATTTTACTTGTAAACTTAAAATTAACTTTACTCTACCAATATTGATTAAGTTTTCTTTCAATATAATTTCTTTTCAAAAAATTGATTTGACTGTAAAAGTACATCATGTTATTATTTATAAAAAACATTTAATAAGTTAATCAACATTAGAATAATATTAGAATGAAAAATAAATATAAAAATCATAAGCTAAAATTTTTAGATAAAAATAATAATTATTATTATAATGCCAATACATTTGGCTTATTATGATTACATTCTTTCTTTCTTTAGAAGCTATTTCAAATAGTTACTGTATTAATTATGGAACTTCAATAGATTTACTTAAAACCTTTCATAAATTCTGGCTTTAATTAATTACTCTTTTTAGATGTAATTTTGAATTGAAATAATACATTTACTTAGATTGTAACCTTTTTCAATAAAACTTCTTAACAGAATGAATTTTTAATTAAATTGATTTCTTTTCTTTGTAATAATTAATCAAATTTGCTAATTATTAAATACTGAATAGTTTTCTTAATTCTTTAGGTTTCTCCCAATTATTCAAAATTAGTGGTAACATTATTAATTTTACTCTTTAAATAATAACTTAATACTAATTCATTAAATATAGTTTTAATAATTAAATATTTATTTTATAATTTCATTTCATTAAATATATTCTCAATATTTATTAAATTTAAATAAAAATTTGAAAATATTTTATCCTATATTTTATTCAATATTATTGAATAGGTTTCCTTTTAATATAAATATTATTTTTATTGTCTTCTACAATATTAGTTCTACAAATGATTTAATCATCAAATCATCAAATTTGTTACTAATTAAGTAAGTCTAAGTGAATAAATCGGGATCTAACAGATTTTAAGTAATAGCTCAATACCATTACTGGGAAATAAATTACAAAGTCAAATTACATTATTTTTCTACCTTTTACTTATCAAAGTTTGAAGAAATACCTAGAATTATTTTTACTCTACTCGATTTAAAATTTACACTCATAGATAAATACTTTTTTATTTTGGATTTATTCAAAAATAAAATGCTTATCATTTAAAATGAATTTAAAAACTTTTGTTAATTATTAAAAGAAAATTCCAAAAGATAAATAAGTAATTATATGTAGGTAGCTATTGCGATTTAAAAGTATAATAAAATAAATTTGTATATCATAAATATAGAGTATAAATTTCTAATTTAAAGCATTTCCCTCGAGTAGAGAAAAAATTAAAAAAGTCTAAATTTTTATATGAATAGGTGCTTATCTAATTACTAAAAGAAAAATGACATTTTTTATCCAAATTATGAATTGACGAGAAGAATGAAATAATGTGAACTTTAAATGTTAAAATTCGAAAAGATAAAGGAGAGAAGAAGAGATAGATTGAATGTCAAGTAAGAAGAAGGAAAAGATAATAATTAATGAGGGATAGTTAGCATAGGATGTGTTTTTGTAAATGATTGTATGTGTAATTTATTTATATAAAGACTGTAAAAATTATATTTTGTTTGAAAAAATAAAGAGAGAGAAGGATAAATTAGAAAAAAAACAAAATTAAAAAGAAATTTAATATATAATATAATAAGAAAGAAAGGGCAATCAACAGTCTCCAAAAACAGATCATACCAAATTTTAAAATTATAGAAATAGCATAGCATAGCATTTATTCAAAATGAGTTCAGATTCATAAAACAAAAAAACCAACACTCTTTTCATAGG
Source organism: Tetrahymena borealis (assembly GCA_000260095.1). NCBI lineage: Eukaryota > Ciliophora > Oligohymenophorea > Hymenostomatida > Tetrahymenidae > Tetrahymena > Tetrahymena borealis. The sequence goes on from AHAN01001088.1 coordinate 122,993, forward strand.
TATTGGTGCTCATCCTTATGATAAGTTGCTTTCAGTCATTGACAATCCTCTTACATATGAAACTTTAATCAAGCATAAATTTGATAGAATTATTTTCTAGTGCCCACAGTAACTAAATTAAATTTCAAATGCTAATTCCAAGATATTTCTTTTCATGTATAAAGATGAGAGATTTGTTGGATTTGCTCAAAACTAATTAGAGTTAACCCATTAAATTTCTTTTTAATTAAAAAAATAAGCAAGGATTATTTCAAACCTTTGTTCCATAAGCCTTACGAAAACAAATTAAAAGTTGAAGTATATGGTATTGAATTCCCTACAGATCTCTACTTATACAAGAGCGACGTAGCAATTACCAGTTGCGGTAATCAAGTTAACTTTTTGTTATTGCTATTACTTCTACAGAACTTAGTATTTTGAAAAAATCTTTCGCCCATACAAGAGGCGCCAAGATATAATATAAGCAAGTTCTAAGAATAAATGAAGCAATAAAATTTGAATAAACCATTAAAATAATGAATAAATTTTATCTGAATAGATGTGGGAGTGCTCTTAGAAAGTCACTTAGTAAAAATTAACTTGATAGTTGTGATAGAAGACACAAATTCAATCAGCTACGAAATATTTACAAACTTAAAAGAGAAACCCAACGTTTTAGGTATTAAAGGAGCGGAAACAATCACAAGCGAATTAGTAAAGAATTGAATTCTTCTCTTTATATAATAGATATAAAATAAAATTATCATTTGAATCTAATTGTGCCAATTAAAACAAATCGTTTTCTCCAATAATTCAAAAGTTTTTTCAATGTAAACCTCATTCCATTTAAGGAAAAGAACAGATTCGCAAATTTACTTCAACTTTAGTAGACAATAATTAAGATTTTTTGTTGAATTAATATAAAATTAGCTGGACTAATACTTGACTATTAAGAGAGATATTCAAGAAGTATTAAAGGTAAATTTAATATTAAAATAATCTCCATTTGTGTTTAATATACATTTATAAATAAATATATAGGGAGGACACAAAATTCCAGGCGAAGAATACAAACCTTAGAAATAAGATTAGAAATTCCTAACTTAACTCATGCTTCTGAAGTGTAAGATGAATTTTTATAAACAATAAACATTTTAATTAAAACATATTATAAAATGAATAGAAAGTTTGAATGATTAGAATGAAAAATATAAAAATCAAGATAGACATTTTGCTACTGAACATGAAATATATAAAAATAATCTCTAGCTTTAATTGGAATATTTGAATTTTGCTTTTGATAGCAAAAAATTAAATTTAAATCTAGTCAAGCATCCTCAATTCTAGCACTTAGAACCTCTTCTTATTAAGAATGATTTCTTTACTTTCTAAAAGGAGGTATTCAATGATATTAAAATTGAAGATGAAGGATTAGATTTCGTAGATGATGATGATCTTAACGATGATGAAGGGTCATAGGACAATCATCAAGGTAATGGGCTTTTAAATGGAGCTTAAAAGAAGGCTAATTTAAGGCCTTTCAGAAGTGACGGGGAAGGAATTGAAGATAATGATGAAGAAGATGATGCAAAAAGCAATAATTCTTTTGATTCTTTTAATTCAAATTAAATTGATCGTAAGAAAAAAATATAGAAAGGAAAGGTTGGAGGAAAGAACGAAGTAAATGAATATACTCAACCTATGAACGAAGAAAATGAAGAAGATTACTTCTTAAGAATAAAAAAAAACTACAACCCATACTTCTACTTTGAAAATTTAAATCTATTAGATGAAAGTGATGAAGAAGAAGCTAAAGATAGCGAAGGTGGATAATAAGGTTCTGGAAATGAAAATAAGGGCATTGTTAATAAATTAGGCAAAACTATTAAAAAGTAAAAGTAGACATATTTATAAAAAGTCTCAAAGAATAAAAAGCTTTATAACTTAAGTTATGGATAAATAGATCCCCAATAAATACTAAGAAATTAAGATCCTTAAAGAGCTCAAGAAGTTCATATCAAGAAGATAGAAAGAACTAATAATGAACTCGATGAATTAATGAGTTCGATTGAGAAAAAAGAAGTTATTTAAATGATTAAAGATGAGTATGAAGCAAAAATTATCAAAGGAAGTTACCGTATTTGTAACTGTCCTTACTGTAAACGTTTAATGGTCCCATTCCTTGTTAGGAAAGATTTTGAAGACTGTCACTAAGAAATCAATGACATGGTTCTCCAAAAGCACAAAATCTATTTTGAAAAAGTGAAATAACGTTATCAAATCAATGATATCAATATTGAATAAATAAATAACATCTTCTTCAGAGAATATAAAACTAACTACATTTCAGTTACTGTAGAACCTGAAAAGTAAGATGGATCCTCTTCTCCCTCTAGTGAAAATAATGATAGTCCTATTAAGAGTAAAACAAATACTAGTCATCATTCTAAGAAAATCTTCAAATAACCTTCTTCCATTTTACGTAATCGTGAAGTAGAAGAAGAAAACGAAATTGAAGTAGAATTAGAAGAAGATGAAGAGGTAAATGAATAAGAAGAAATGGGTGATGAGTGAGCTAGCTCGAAAGTGTTATGGATAGATAAATATACAAATACAAAAATACATACATAAAATACAGTCTCATCTTCTAATCATTTATAATATATTTTTTAAAATAAATCTATGATGCAATATGCCTGATTATTTAGTAAATTTGATACTATTTTAATCAACAACAAAAAACAAGTTATCAAATTAACTAGATTATTAATAAATTTCTACAAGAATATCATTAAAAAGATTCAGAGATAGTATTGCATCTGTTACAACTTTATCTTTCTAATAACCATTCTCTAAACATAAACAACAACAGAAACAACATACATATAATTATTAACAATATATCATTCATCTTTTTATCTATAATATTTTTCTTCTAAATATATTCTTTAGTATCTATTAATTTATCCTTTAATTATTGTAAATCTTTTCTTTTTTCCTATTCATTATTTTCATTTTTCTAATCTTTCCTTAAGTTATAGCCAACCATAATTTTCAATTATTTAAGTATAAAATGAGCTAAATAAGCAAAGTTTATAATTTACAAATTGACTACTACTTTCATTATAAAAATATCTTAGTATGGATTGAACTAAGATTTTGTGTATTTTTAAACAACTATGAATATATAATAAATACTATTTGTTACTATTATTTATTATTAGATTATTGTAAATTGTAAAAAAGGGAATTTAATAGCATATATTAGGAATTCTTATTTACAAAAAATTAGATTTTTAAAACTCAGATATTTAATATAAATATATATCAATTTAAAATAGAAATTTTTTATTTTATAGAATAAAAAGTATCTTCAAATAGTGATAGAAATAACTCAACTAATTCAATTACAAAAGCTAGAGCAAAGAATAATCTTCCTTTTCTATTTTATTCACTCATTTTAAAAAATAATATGATTAACTGTTTATAAAACCATCTGATAAACTTTATTAAAATAATCATAAAACCAAGCTTGATAAATCTGAAAATCCACTTTATTTTTTGATAATTTCTGTCATTTTAAATGCCTTTTATTGCATCTGCTAACTTTCCTGAATAGCCTAAAGGGTTAGTAAGTTAATTAATAGACTATTTTATATTTTCATTGCTTAGATGAATATTCCCCATTATGTTTTGTGTGATTCAAAATATCTTTCTCTGCCTCCTCTTATTTTCTAATATTATTAGTTAAACAATTTTGATTAGTTTTTATCATATAGAGTCTAATAAAAACTTGATATGAAATCATTACTGATTTCAAAATGATTGATAGAATATATGTAATCTCTAAATTTAAAAAGTAAAAAATATTTTATCTTTAATAATTATATTTGCTTTAATAATTTAATTAATTAATTGAGTATTTGATGAATGAAAGGAGGTATTTATTAGTATTAAATATGATTAATTATATAAGGATTATTAGGATTCATCAAATTAAAATAAAAATTATGCAATTTCATTATTGTTTGTTTGGTTGGTTTTTAATTGAATTAAAATAAATAAACTTCTGCTTTAGATTATTGATTGATAAGTAAATGATTGCAATATATTTATCATAGGATAAGATAATTTATTTCATCATTTTTTCAATCTAAAAAATAGAAATTTATATATAAAATTGGATTTTCCTCACCCATTTTTACTTTCTATTTTCATCCATTTATTAAGAGAATTTACAAGTTGATGAATTTTTGATTTGTTTTCTATAAATTGAATGCAATCTTACTTTTTTAACAAATTCAATCTGATTGATTAGAACATTAGAATGTTCTTGCAAGATATGTTTAAGTAGAGTTAAATATTGTGTTTTGAAAGAAAAGCTTTTTATATTAATAGTTAGATTTTTTGATAAATTGTGACTTTTTAATGATATTTTTTAGAATAATAATTAATTAATTAATATAATAAAATATAGAAGACTGATATGATTCATATTAGATTTATTTCTTAAAATATAAGCAATAGATTTGGTTAATGCTTGTATAAATATAAGGAAAGCAAATCTTCACAAAATTATTTATAATATAAGACTTAATACAATTTCTTTTCTTTTTTAAAGTATAATCAAGAATAAAATAGAGGTAAAATGGCCGAAGTTTAGGTTAAGAAAATAGGTACTCACAGTGGATGTTTCCACACTGATGAAGTATTGGCTTGCACAATGCTCACCAAGTACACTAAAGAGTTTAAAGATGGTGTTATCACTCGTACCCGTGAATAGGATATTCTTGATTAACAAGATATTGTTGTCGATGTAATTCATATTTCATTTTTCAACATTTCATAAAAATGAGAATAAATTCATGCCAATTAAGATATCATTTTGAAAATTTAATGATAGATATTTCATTTATTCTAAATAGTCAAAATAAACTTGAATTTATTATTTTATGGATTATTATTTAGAATATACAGTAGAAATCTTTTATAATTAGAGTATTTCAGGAGTTAATATAATAAATTTATTAATTTATAAAAAGGTTGGTGGCATTTATGACCCTTCTAAGCATAGATATGATCATCATTAAAGATCTTTTGTTGACACCTTTAGTGAAAAGCATAAAATTCGTTTGAGTAGTGCTGGTTTAGTTTATAAGCATTTTGGATAAGAAATCATTCAAAACTTAGCTGAGTCTATCTTAGAAGAACACAAAAATAACCTTAAAGTTGAAGTATAATTGAATACAGATATCCTTGAGAGTTTGTATTTGAGAATATATGATTCTTTCATTATGGGTGTTGATGGTATTGATAATGGAGCAGAATAATACCCTACTGACATTAAGCCATTCTATTCTGATAAGACCTCATTAGGATCTAGAATTAACAGACTTTATCCTATGTGGACTGAAAAAGATGCTGATGAAAATATCAGATTTAGAAGTGCTATGGAGATTGCTGATCAAGAAATCAGATGGCAAGTTAAGACTCTTATCTTGTAATTTATAAAATTATTTATTAAAAATATTAATTGAAATATTTATTATATTATAAAAGGAGCTTGTACCCTGCTAAATAAGAAGTCAGAAAATGTGTTGAAAATAGATTTAATGTCCATCCCTCTGGATCTATTATTGTCTTAGAAACTCCAGTCCCCTGGAAAGATCATCTTGAAGACTTAGAGAATACCTTAAAGCTAGGCAAATCAATCAAATTTATCATATTCCCTGAATCTGAAGCAAAGAAGGCTTGGAGAGTTTAAGGAATTCCAGAGAATTGGGGTATTAATATTAATTATCTTTTTGCTCTAAAATATAAATAATATTTTGTAAAATAGGTACTTTTGATCTTAGAATAGGTCTCAAAGAAGAATGGAGAGGTATTAAGGATATGAAAGAATTAAAATCTGTTTCTAATATTGAAGATATTGTCTTTGTTCATAATTCAGGTTTCATTGGTGGTGCACGTTCATATGAAAGCACTTTAAGAATGGCCTTAGAAAGTATCGAAGCTCACAATGCTAAAGTTGCTGAAAATTAAACTAATTGAATTTATTTAATTTATTGTCATTTATTGTTTATGTTTGTCAAATTTTGATTTCCTAAAACATTTAAAAAAAATTACTCCCCCACCGGGACTTGAACCCGGGTCTCAAGGGTGAGAACCTTGTATCCTAACCAGCTAGACTATGAGGGATGTTATGCAATTTTACTCAATAAATTTTAGATCTTTTATAATTAAATATTGGATCAAATAGTTTATTAATACTGAACAAAAAGCCGAGATGAGCAGGACTCGAACCTGCAACCTTCTGATCCGTAGTCAGATGCTCTACCATTGAGCCATCACCCCGAATTCATAATATATAATTCTATCTGAAACCTGATAAGAAGATAAAAATTATAAAATTGAGTAATTCTAATTAGATAAATGATAAATTTTATTTCAATAATAATTTTATAATTACAGCTTTTTCAACACAAAATTAGTATTTAGTTAGAAAATATATTTTTTCTACTTAAAAACTATATTATTTTCAAAATTTTAAAAAATATTCAATATAAAAGTTTATAAAAACTAACTAATTATATATAATCGGGGTGATGGCTCAATGGTAGAGCATCTGACTACGGATCAGAAGGTTGCAGGTTCGAGTCCTGCTCATCTCGTAATTTTTTTAATTAAATAATGCTGATAATTTTAATAAATTCAGTTTAATAGTGACCATAGAATTTCTCTAGTATCTTAAATATTCTGCCATCTTAATTTTGTTTTTTACTAAAAATTCCTTAGTTTTAAGCAAGCGAAATATGCTATGGATACTGTATTTTAATTTTCATAAATAACGTTTAATTTTTATCCCCCTTATCAATTTAAATACCTTAATTCTATTGTACTTGGGGTGATGGCTCAATGGTAGAGCATCTGACTACGGATCAGAAGGTTGCAGGTTCGAGTCCTGCTCATCTCGGATTTTTTGTTTCCAAAAGTATTAATTTTTTATAAAATAAATATATATTTTTTATTTAGTTATGAAAAATTTATCCTTATCAAATTTTATATTATTTTATTTTATAATGTATTGGGGTGATGGCTCAATGGTAGAGCATCTGACTACGGATCAGGAGGTTGCAGGTTCGAGTCCTGCTCATCTCGATTTTTTTATCTCTTGATGAATCATTGTAGAGAAATGAATAATAATTATTATTAAAATTAAGAAATAAAAATTTAACACATTTTAGAAAAGTTAATATTTATGTTAATTTGGGGTGATGGCTCAATGGTAGAGCATCTGACTACGGATCAGGAGGTTGCAGGTTCGAGTCCTGCTCATCTCGATTTTTTTATCCCTTGATGTATCAGTAGAAATAAATAATTGTTAAAATTACGAAATAATGATCTAAAATATTTTTTTAAAATTATATTTAAATTATTTTGGGGTGGAGGCTCAATGGCAGAGCGTCTGATTTCGGATCAGGAGGTTGCAGGTTCGACTCCTGCTCATCGCGTTTTTATTTTATCTTTGATTTATCAGGAGTTAAATTTTTCAGTTTTCTTAATCTTGAAAGCACTTTCAGACTTTAGGGAAATTAAATTTATATGAATTCGGGGTGATGGCTCAATGGTAGAGCATCTGACTACGGATCAGGAGGTTGCAGGTTCGAGTCCTGCTCATCTCGTTTTTTACCTATTAAATGTTTATTGAATAAATTATCTGAATTTTCATAAGCTTAATTTATGTGAATTCGGGGTGATGGCTCAATGGTAGAGCATCTGACTACGGATCAGAAGGTTGCAGGTTCGAGTCCTGCTCATCTCGGCTTTTTAAATTATTTTTAAAATAATTGAAAACTTTTTTATGATTAATTTCAATAAATTAATAAATAGTAAAAAGGATTTAAATATTTTAACAATTTATTCTCCTTTTCTTAAATTTTTTTAATATACCAAATGTAAATTTTAAATATACAAAGTACATTAAAAACTATATCTTTTTATTTCATATATAATTTGTAATTAACTATAAAAGTAGATTAGTTTGCACTACATATTTTCTAAATACATTTTACGAAATTTAATAATTTAATTAGATTATTCCTACTTACTAATTTATCTTGGGAATTTTATTATCTGTTATTCTATTAAGTATAAGTTTGTCCTAGATTGTCCCATACTAGATTTATAATAAGAGAAAAAAATCTATTTTTATACATTTTGTGATACATAAATAGACATCTATTATGCATTTAGTATTTAAAAAGAACTATATTCAATTAATCAATTATAGGAAATATAAAGTATATACTCATCAACTACTTAATTCAGAGACAATTTTCTAATAATTAATTGAAACATTAAAATTAACAGTCAATACAGTTGACTTATAATAACCAGTATCTGACAAAACATTTGGGTATTAGGTATTATTTTAGAGAAAATAAGAGTATACTTAAAATTTTAATTCTAAGTGAACCATGAAAATAGTTTAGGATATATCAAGATATATTCAATTATATAATCCCATCTGATACTCAATACACTAACCTAACTAATTAATCTACTGATAATATCTAACTACTATAATCTGAAGATTAATCAGGTTGCACATTTAAAATATCTCCTTAAAATTATTTAAATACAATAGAATTATTTTATATCAAAAATGAAGAAAGCTATTTCAGAAATGAAATTAAATGTGAATACTTTATTAACAGAAGTTAAAGATGGATAATCAATTTTACCAATAAATTTTTTTCAAGACTAATCTAAAATATCTTCTAAAGTTAGTTTTTACTCAAATAATATAAACAATTATATTAGTTGGAGCATAATTCTCCCTAAATCTATTTTATATGTTATTAACTGTGTAGATTAATATGTCTAGATTCCTTTATAATTTTTAGAAAAACGTTGGTGTATCATTAGTATTTTCTTATTTGGGATCTACAATTTTAAATGATTGCATCTTTACTAATAATTAATCAGAAATTGGAAAAGGTGGTTCTATTTATATTGAAGATGTTGAAGCTATCATAATATAGAATAAATATAGTAGCAGATAACTAAGCATTCACATTTCGAAATAATTTTGGATCTTTTGTAAGATAAATTAAAGTAATATATGATAAAAATAATTATCAATTATAAAATAATTATTGAAGTATTAGATCGTTCGAGATATACGTAATCTATAAAGTGGTTGATTCACCAGGGAATATGTATTTACCTGCTTTATAACTTGCTATCATGTTTAAAGCTTATTTCAGGAATTGAAAAATTAATGAAATATAATAAATAATTACTAGAATCGTTAGTCTGTCATGAGTGTTAAGAAGGAAAATATTCATTAAATATTAATGATTCATAATGTTCAATTTAACCATCCAGTGCAGTAATGTGTTCAGGTTCATTAATAAAATTGAAAAATGTATATTGGAGAGAAAATAAGTAAACTGATTCATTGTGAAAAAAGTTTATTTAAAAGATATTATAAAAATGGATGAATTTTACTATCTTGAACCAACATTTTTAAATTTTTTTATATTTCTAAAATTCATAAATTGGAATCCATGCCAAATTATGGAGAGAAATAATAAAGTTTAGATTAGTTTCTTAAATATCTAGCATGTTATATCTATTAAATAATAAATTGTATCATTTATAATTCCTAGCAAATTAATTTAGTAAAGCTAATTAATAACTTTTTAAAATACTAAATGTATATTTTAATCAATTTATCAATATTTTATTAAAAAACCCTCTTTTGAGTTACAAGATAAATATACAATTACTTTCTTTTAATAACAATATTTATAAATTTTATATTATTTCATCATGAATTACTATCCTATAATCAAACATCGTTAGGCATAGGTTTAACATGTTCACCCATAGCATGTTAAGCTCTTGCTTTAAATCTATAATTACCGTTAGTTTGTAAAACGCCCTATTTTATAAATTCAAAAATAATTATCTTATCTTAAATCTAATCAATATAATCAATAAGTAAAAAATATCATTCTAATTATAATTACTTGCATTAAATTATTTTCAAGCATATCTCTTACTTCCTCTCCAAAGAATATATGATCTTGTATTTTAATTGGGTCTGTTTCATCCTTATTTTCTAAGATTTTCTTGCGACATTCAATTCTACATTTATGGAACATAACATAATCTTAAGGGAATGCTTTCATCATAGAGTGAATCATTCTTCTGTAAAAGAGTAAGGTGAACTTATTAGGAGCTGACATTTTACTAATTAAATTAATATCCCTTTTTTATTTAAGTGAATTGGAGAAGTTTTAAATTCTTTGCTTTTGCTTTCTGTTAGAAAGTTTATAATGGTTTTTCAACTACTTTATTTGGATCTTTGATGGATTGAAATCAATTAAAATTTTTACTTTTATATTTATCGATGCTTTAAAATTGGCAGATAATTCTGATAGATATTCTGGAAAAACTTTAAAATCTGAATATTAAAAACTAAACACAAACAAAAAAAAATTAATAATAATTTAAATTTATATATTCAATCAACCACAAATAAAGATTTAATTTTGTTCTAGAATTACTTACAAAATTTTGGCAAATTATTAACATGTATTTATTTATTCATTAATTAACTATTAGTATATTTTATAAGCTATAGGTATTTTTACTCTATTATTCTTTATTTATTTATCTATCGACCTATCACTTACTAATATTTGACATTTCTACTGCAACATTATTATTCTATTATGAGTTATCGCTTAAATTTATTCCTAAATTATCAAAATCATCTCCACTATCTTTTTTAACCTTAACATCATCGAATCTATTTTTCTTAGGCTTCACAGTACTATTAAAATCGTCTTCATCATTATGGACTACTTAATTATCTTCTTCATCTTCACCATGCTACTATTCTACTTTTTTAACTTCTTGCTATTATTATTACTTGCTTTCCTCCTACTCTTAAGAAGAGTTCTTATCTTCCATATTGATAGCTACTTATTCTAATTTCTCAGTTTAATTGATCTTGTTAGCCATATTGTATTTCATTTTAATTATTTCTACATTATAAAAATAATTTTTCCAAAATTTTTCATCTTTTATCCTAGTATATTTTAGTTTTTTATTATGTTAGATGTATTCAATTTTATTTGATTATAATAATTTCTATATTCATCTATTAAACCTACACATATTTCCTTAAAAAAGAACAATATTAATAATTATTTTAGTTACTTTTTTGGGACTAATTAGGATCTCATGAATTCTAAATTAGGGTCAGCTTATAATACTTTAATAGCTTAGTATTTATAATCTTCAATATTGAATTCAAAAGGATACATATAATTCTCATCATCAATTAAGAAATAATCTTATTGCTATATTTCGAATTTAGAAGAATACTTTTAACTAAATCTAATCTAAATAAAATTAATTACAAGGGATAGGTCTAATATTTCCTCTTTTATTGCATCTATCATATTTCCATTTTAATTTGATTTAATAGACTTTAAGCCTTCCCATGGTAAAAGGGCATTCTTTTCCTCTGATTTATTTATAATAAAATATTTAATTGAAGTATGGATGTATGGTTTCAAAAATATAAGCAGTTATTACTGAAATTCTCGCTTTCACTATTCTCAATGAGCTAGTTTTGCACTTAAATAACATCTTAAATATCTTTGGATAAGTTAGTGAGTAAATTTTTAGATTTTTCTGCTACATTAGCACTTAATGCTTTAACTTTATTGAAGAAATTCATGTTAAATAATTGAATATGATAATTTCTTATTAGATAATTTATATTTTAATATTTATATTTCTTCTACACAACACGATTATTAATTGAACAAATGTGAATTTTTAATTAATTGGTTCATCAGAATGAATCATCATCATCATCATCATCATCATCATATAATTGTTAAGTGAAAGGAGAAATTACTGAATGAACAAAGATTTGATAAGAGGATAAATACATATTTTATATAATCGAAGAAGTGTACAATTATAAAATATATTATTTGTATATAGGATTAAAATATTTTTATTATTTTGAATTGTTGTTAATTATTTTTTATGATGATTTAAGGGTTTTTATTGTTGCCAGCTTCTTCTAAAATTGTTTATTCGACTTGCTTTATTCCTCTAAGTATTCTTCGTTGTTATTATATTATTATGATATTTTGTATATTGCCTTTTTGATGATTAATCCTATAAATATAATTCTTATTCATTAATTTACTTACAATACTTAATTCTATTTATAGGTCAAATCACATTCAAAATTTATAGTGTAGTGTAGCAGCTATTCACATTGTTTATTACTCAATTTAGTTCAACTTCAAATAATTTAATAGAACCATCATCGAAAGATGCAAGTAATCTATTTGATTTATGAAGAGCTAAATCGTGAATCATACCATCTGAACCACTGGTAATTCTATTAACTTTACCCTTAACTCTATGATCAAAGAAGTAAATATCACCCAAGCAATTAGCAACAGCGAAAAGATTTTTATCTTTAATTTGAATCATCTTAGTAATAGAAGCATTAACTGATATCTTATCCTTAAGGGTGAGTCTGTTAGAATCGAAAATTCTTACGAAACCATCCAAAGAACCAGTTAAGAAAATATCTAACTTTTAATCAAATAATACAGCTTCAACACCGTCATCATGAGCAGGAGTTCTACCAAGAACCTAATTAATTAAATGAAATGATTAGATTTTTGTTTTCAATACTAAACTAATATATTACTTTTCCTGTGCTGTAATTACTAATACAAGCAGTTTTATCTGTTGAACCAGTAAGAATTATTTATTGAGTTTAATGGAAAGACATACAAGTGATCATTTCTTCGTGGAATCCATAACCGTGAAGCTTCTTGTGGAGTTCACCAGTCTTAGGTTTCCAGATACGTACAGTACCATCTTCAGATCCTGTGACGACCATATTGCCATCAGGAGTGAATCCACCACAAGTAATAGGTTGTTCATGACCATTGAAGGAAGTCATATATTCACCACTTGCAGCATTCCACATCCAAGCAGAATTATCAGCACTACCTGCAATGATAACATTACCTTTACTGTGCCAATCGATAAACTATTTTTAAATTAAGAAATATTTAAATAAGAGATTTTTCATTTCTTTTAGCTAGCTATAAACATTTTGATTCTATTATCAAAATTTTGACTCTCTAAATAACAAATAAATAAGGGATAAGCTAAATTTGATTTTTTGAATCTAAATAATATTTGGCTATCACTAAATATTAAATTTTGTTGGCTTATATAAATGCTTTCTTATGTTAATAGAGAGTTGCTATAATTATCAAATTTCAAAAATTCTTCTTTTACTTAGAAAATTTTTAATTTCTATCCTAATAACTTTTTCTTTTTTACATTATAGCTAAAATTTAGGTAGAATTATGCTAAAAGTGAGAATTTTTCAAATATTTAATTAAATAATTACTCTAATTTCATCAGAAGGACCTTCTAAAGTTCTCTTATATTCACCAGTTGTACCGTCCCAGATTTTTACAACACCATCTAAGCAGCCAGTAGCGAAATATTTACCATCAAAACTATATCTAACAAAATCAACAGTTTCGTTTTATTTAGGAGTTTCGACTTCAGGCTTATCATTGTTGTTAATATTCCAAATTCTTGCAACATCATCACCACCACCAGAAATGAAAATATCAGGATTTATAGGATGGAAGTTCAATGAAGTAACAAAATCAGTATGCTTTAAGAAAGTCTTGATACTCATATCAGGAGTCTTTTCTCTTGAGATATTTGAGCTGTCATCTTTATCTTCATCATCTTGCTTTTTTTCTTCTTCTTCACCCTCATTATTTTCTTCATAGTTAATTTCATTGCCTTCTTCATCATAACTCTTGTCCATTTCATTTAATAAATCATCATCAACTACTAAAATATCATCTCCTGCAACACTGCTTGTATTTTCCCAGTTGGATTCACTATCTTCTTCATCATTATTATGAATTTCTTCTTCACCACCAGTTTCTTTTATAAAAAAAAAGTTAAGCTTTACTTTCAAAAATAATTTTGTGCTAAATTTGCTATTTGTGCATTTGTCTCTAGATCTACTTGTTTATATTATTTTAAATAAGTATAATTGCTTACTAACACCAAACTTCTTTTAGTATCTTTTTAAGAAATCAGCAACATCTTTAGGTTCGATCTTTTCATCTCCATCAAACTTCTATAGAATTAAAAAAAAAATTAAGAGATGATAAATCACATAGCTTTTAAAAGAATTTGTAAGTATTTACATCTTTAATTTGTTTTTTAACAACGGGATCGATATTAGTATTCATGCCATATTTCTAAATGATATTTTTAAAGATTTCTTTGGTGCTATCTTCCATTTCTTCTAAGATCATACCACCAAAAATAAAATCTTCTTCTACAGGGTCAGTAATCTTCTTATCATTAGAACTATTTTTAAAAAGTTAAAATTTTAAATATTTGACTTAAATGGCTCATTATTCAGAATTAAGATCTACTCTTAGAGAATTTCAATATGCTAAATATAAAAGTAGAAATTCTAAAGTTAATATTTTACTTCAATGATTCAAGGATTTGGTCAGCACAACTAAGTAAAAGGTCATAGTACTTCAAGAACCTTTCAACCTTAATGAGATTTTGAACCTTTATAAAGTAAAATATTAGGATTAATAAATAATTATGCTAAAGATTGAGAAGTTGATATTTTAAATAAGTAATTACCTTTTTGAGTTCTTCATCATCATCTCTAATTTCTTTATTGATGTCATTCCAAAGCTCCTTTTCAAGTTGTTCTTGCTTTTTTAAGTATTCTGAGTACTTTTAAAGGAAATAGTCCTTAACTTCAGATTCGAAACTATATTTTTATATAATATTATTAATTTCCATTTGCTTCATTTGGATTTAATGATTTGTCTACGTTTGTTCTTCTTGTTCAATGTCCATTTTTTGTATGCTTAAATTTATGATGACTCTGTCTTTTTTTTTTGATTAGATTGTGGTATTTATAGTTTAATATTATAAGATTTGTTAATTTTTTATTAATTTCTTATGATTTATTTCAAGCTCTATAATTGACAGGTTCTACTCCCAATTATTTTGATTTTGTTTAGTTTTTTGTGAAGTCAATTAAATGCAATTAATTTTATACTTATGTCTCCATTCACAATATTTAATCGAAATCTTCCAGAAGAATATGTAGCTATTTTCATAAATGCTCTAAAGACTAAAGAATTAATTATTAAGCATTTATCATAATCAAATAAATCAAAAGAATTTATCATAAATTTGATTTAACTATTTACAGCTTATTTATCTATTTTATTTCATTTTTTGTTGGAAAACATTATTCTAGAACTTCTCTTGAATTTGTAAAGAGAGCTGTATAATAAATATTATAATACTTAATTGTTTTAAGAATTTTCTTAATTTTTATTTCTAACTGGTCCAAATATTTATCAAATCAGTTTATTTTCAAAAACTAATGTATTCATACTTGCTATTATAATTTTATCAATTAGCTATTTTTAAAATAAATTCGAAACCTATTAGTGGATTAAATGTAATCCAATTTACATCAGTATTTATTTAGGGATTTTAATAAATATTTAAACTAATATTGCACTGCTTGGGAATAAATTGCTAAATTAGATTATAGAATATTATTAAATATTTATTAAGGGGAGCAGATTTAGGAGGTTAATCCCCATATTTTAAAAAAAATCAGAGTTTTAAGAATATAGTTTTTTTAGGTATGTAAAAAATATTTGCTCCCCCTTCCCCCTATTAGTTCTTATACACCTAAAATGCAAAGTGTTTTAGTTTACTAATTTTTGTTCAAATAAATTGCCAATTTAAAGTTAGGGATGAAATAGGAAAATAAATTCTTTTATTTTATCCAAAACGAAAAATAATAGAAAAAGTAATTATTTTTTTATTGATTTAATTATTAGTAAAAAAGATTCATTCTTTAAACTGATTTCATTAAAACTGATTTTCTTTATGAGTTAAATACTAAAAAGTATATAATTTTTAAAGAGTAATTTCTTGATATTACAAATAATAGTTTTTTATAAAATTTAATTAGGATTATTATTTAAATGTCTTAATTTTATTTAAAATAGTAGTCTTTTAATAAACAATTTACAATTATAGAAATAAGGAAGATTTAAATTATTGATTAAGTATGTTAAGTAAAATACTAATAAATGTAATATGTCAGTATAAATCATATATAAGAGAAGGCATATGGATAGGAATATAATCGCTTAAATATTTCTTAATGTAGAAAATTTATAACTTTTAAACTATAATAGTATGAAATAATGTTTAGAATAGTTTATTTTAATCATCTGCTGGATTGAAAGAATAACTTTCCCTTCTACATATACTAATTACAGAAGGTGCAAAAATTAAATCGAATAAAAAATCAGGATATGTTTAAAAATGATTTTTCATTATTATTTATTGAATATTAAACTTACTAAATAGATCTATAGAAAAAAGATCTTTATAGTCTAAACTACTAATTTAGATGAAGGCACATTTGGATTCACTGTTTAAAGTAAAATACTTTGAAGCAATAACAGGACAGGTGGTATCGTTTAACATACTTTTCAAAGTCTATTACAATTTTGTTTAACAAATATGACCATCATAAAATAACTTTAGCCTTGCAAGCTCAACTTTAGAGTATAAAGGAGAGAAATCTAACTTGCCAGTTAAGTCTGAAGTCAATATTAATTTAACTTTTCTAATGTTAGGATATTTAGGAAGAATATTAATAACTGTCTATATAGACGAGAAACTTGCATGTAAACTTATTTTCGTAGCATTTGGATATAATTCAAAAGCTTATGAGTATTGATCTTATGTAATATCTAAATATTCATTTGAATTTTTTATTTTTAGATATTTATTAGCAGGAGAGTAGATGACCTATTAATGACTCCTCTCATAAGTAACTTTAAAGTCCTTGTGTTTAAGTTAGGCTATCTTCATAAGTTAATTATGTCTCTCTATAAAGGAACCTTTATCTTAAGCAACAAAATGCTTTATTCTATTTATGTGAGTAGTCATTTCGTGAAACTAATCAAATAAATCTTCTTCAGTTTCCTTATTTAATGTCATAATTATAGTCGCTATATTTGGAAATCTTTGCAAAATTTACTTTGCTGCTTACATATGGTTCTTAGTTCCATTTATCTTTAAAACCTTAGGAATATTTACAAACTCTGGTTAAGAAGCAGCTTGCTTGATTAATTCTTTGTTTAAATTAGTTTTAGTAAGATCTATAGTACTACTCAACTTTTGAACTATTTTTAATCCTTAGGGATTCTGCGTTTTCTCATCTGTCAATACTTAATTATTTATTATCTCAATTTATATCTGCCCATCTTTTTTGTGTAAAACATATTCTGTTGTTAAAATTTCAATTTCTTTAACATTATCTAAAGATTTTACAATATTAACAAGATTCTCTTAACTAAATCTTTCATCACATTTCAAAATATTCATTTTAAGGTATTTCAATGAAGGAAATTGTTTAACATATTCAAGAATTTATTTTAATTGATACTCTTAAGCTTATTTAGAAAAGTTAATAATTATTTTTTCAAAAGACTCTGGTTCTTTGACTGTATATTTTAAATAATTAATAACAAGAAAGAGATATAATCTTATTGTTTTAGTTTCTCTATTTTATTCAAATAGTTTTTATATTTTGCAAGAACTATTAGGTATCTCCAATTAAAGCGCTAGTTGAATCACACTTAGCATTCCTTAAGATTTTGTGGGTTCTGATAAATCAATTTCTATTTTAATCTTTTTGTATTTTAGTTTGCGAAAATAATCCAAAAGATTTTTATCTTAACATTCTTTAATTCCTCGTATAAAAAGATTGTTTCCACTTTTATTATTCACGAAATCTTAAATGTAATAAGAATGTTAGCTAAAATCTAGAATGTCCATTTATGTTATACTTTTACAAAAATAAGATTCTTACTACTTAAAATTAATTTGATTAATTGTTTTAGTTAACTTTTGTTTACCAAAATTTCTCTTGATATCCTTTATTAATTCCAAATGCGTCTACTCTTAGGATAGCTTTATTAGATTTCTAACACAATATAGAAAATTAAAGTTTTAAAAACAAACATTAAAGTGGAGAGAGAGAATCACATATTTTTAAAATTAAATAAAATTTATCCTGTTGCTTCTTTCCTCTATCATTGAAGAATTAATTGGCGAAAATCTTATTAAAATAAAGGATAAAAATAATTCATAAAACTTCTTTCTTCTAATTAAAAAAATAAAAATATTTTTTATTTAAAGGGGTGGTAGTTCAAATTCACAATTTTTGGAGAACCTTTGCAAGTTTCCTCTTTAAATAACTAAAAATGTAATTAATTTAATCTTAATTAAAATTATTCATTAAAATTTTACCAATTATTTGCTTAAAAGTTTCTTAAATACTTAAACTAAAAAAATCTCAAAATTAATTGTATTAATTAAATTATTTTTAATTATTTGATTAGAACCCTTTAAAAAATAATTTTCATACTTTTGTAAATCAGAATTTCAAATATTAAAAGAAAAATTTATATTTTTTAGAAAAAACTATTGTCTAAATAATAAAACTTTGTCTTAAAAGGATGATTTTGTTTGGTGATTTCATAAAACATAGATAAATTTATGGTGAATAAACTAAAATGCAACTTTATGTAATTAAATAAAAGATGTAATTATTTTCATTTGGATTTTATTTATGTGCCAATTAACTGGAATATTATTGATAAACCGAATAATAATCTATTACTCTAAACTTTAGTTTTAGTAAATCCTATAGAGCATAGAGACAGAGAAAGATATTAAAATACTTTAACTAAGGTAGAATTTCCTTTTACCATATTTTTAATCCAAAATAAAAAGATAAATTAGAAAACTGAGAATATTATAATTGTCTTTTTTTAGATACTTTTGAGTTATCTTTTGAAATCGGGTTAGAAATCCAAAATATCTATTTTATATTTTACAAAAAAAGAATATTATTACATAGGAAATAACAAAGATTTTTAATACAAATTAAAATAATATATTGCTGATTGATTATAATTTTATGGATTAATATAATAGTGCAGTAAGTAAGTGTGTTTTAGATATAGTTGAATAAAATAATATTGGTTATTTATTTGATTTAAAAAGGAAAGTGGGTAAGAGCTGTTAGGAAGTTATATTTTACATTTTCTTTCAATTAGATTAAAATTATTTTCAAGGAGAAAAAGTTAAATTATTTAATTTGAAATGATTGGTTTAATTGAGTTGTGTGATTTTATTTTATATTTTGGGAAGTTGAAGTTTAGCATTGCTTTGAGAACGAGGTATTAAAGTTCTCTTCTTTAAGCCAACAAAAGTAGATGCAGTAGTAGCAAGGCTTGTAGAAGTAGAAACATTAGAAGATGAAGGAGGCTTAGTAACTCCAATTAATTTATTTTATCTTTATTAATTCTATTAAAGTTACATATTTTGAGTAGGAGGAATAGACTAGTAAACAAATTCTTTAATTATGAATTTAAATCTACTAGAATTTGATACAGACGGTTAAATTTTCTTTTACTATTTTAAAACCCTATTAGAGTTATTAATTACTGTGTTATTATTTTTAATCGTAGTGTTTTCTTAGTTTTTATTTTAGATGTTAGTATCAGAAGTTTCATTTTTATTCACAACTTTCTTACTGCTTATACTTTGTTTTTAAATATTTTTTGAATCTTGTTTTGGATTATTATTACCTATTTTAATAATAAATAAAATTAGTTTTATATTAAAAATGAAGTTATAATTCATTAATTAAGGCAATTTAAAAATGTTCCTTTCTAATTTTAAATTTTAGTTTCACTTTATTTAATTTGGAAATAGAAAATAAAAACTATTATTCAAAAAAGAAAAATGCTAAATAAGAGTGTATTTACTAATAGAAAATCAAGTAAATTTTGAAATTACCTTAAATTTGAGCAAGCATAATTTTTGAATCAGGAACTTTTTCTAGTTGAGTGAAATATTTTTTGTAAGCAAGGAGCTTTTATATTAGCTTAATATTCCATTCTTTCTATTTTTCTTCATTAAGATAATGATTAGATTCATTGTCATATAATCTTTCTAATGCACAAAATTCTTTCATTGTTGCATTAAATATTTAGGTGATTTCATTAGCATGGGAAGTTGAGTAAAATTAAGCATTTCTTTCTAAAACTCTCTTCTTAAATTCCAAAGCACAAAGACAAGCAATAACATAGTGACCTGTTTCATGGTGAAGTAAATCTTATTCTTTATAACGACACCAAGAATGATTTTTTATTTTAGGTTGAGCTGTTAAGCTTGTAACAGTAAATTTCATAACCTTATCGACTTCACAGAATTTTTTACTTGTATCATAAAAATAATTTATTGCCCAGTATATAAAAGCTAGGTAGTATTAATTTTTAGGATCAGGAGTACCTTTAAAATCATTCCATGTGGGTCTTTCACAACAAACGCCACCAATTTAGATAGGTAAAACAGAATTAAAGGGAAATTCAACATTTTTTAATTTTTCAGCTGCGTTTTCTTCGGTTAATTATTCTTACAATTTTTAGAATTCTTCAAAATCAATATTGATCTCCATTGAAATAAAATATGAGTATTGTTC
Source organism: Tetrahymena borealis (assembly GCA_000260095.1). Taxonomy (NCBI): domain Eukaryota; phylum Ciliophora; class Oligohymenophorea; order Hymenostomatida; family Tetrahymenidae; genus Tetrahymena; species Tetrahymena borealis. Next base: position 143,694 of record AHAN01001088.1, read on the forward strand.
TATCTATAAATAGTGATAATTTGAATAATTTTTTTTATTAATTGTTTTTGAGTTTATTTAATTTATAATCAAATCTTGTTACTTATGGGAGTTGATTATTTTAATAAACTGAGCTTCTGAAATCTGATGTTTTACAACTAAGCGGAGAATTAATGATTATTCTTTCCTATATTAACTATCTCCTAATTTTGATATTAAACTAGACAGAAAAAAAGACTAACAAATAAATAAAGTAAGCTGATTAATTGATTCATCCATGTCTTTCTTTTCTTTTATTCTTTTTTACTTTATTTTTCTATGTATTTATAATTTATATAGAAAAATATCATTTGTATTCATGATGTCTGAAATCATATAATCTCTCTCCATTTTTCTTCTTTACTTTCATACATTCGTATAGAAAAGTAATAATTTAATCTTTATTTAAATAAATCAATCATGTAAAAAACTCATTGAAATTTTCAAGCAAATTCTATACCCGAAAAAAGATAGATCAAGCAAGAAAGACTCTAGATAAATGTATAAAAATAAAAGAAATGAATTTTATTTATAATTCAAATTATTAATGATATTTTTAAATAAGTAGATATGATGATGATGATAAGAATGTTGGTAGTTCTTTTTTATATTTCTACATTTTGAAGGATTAGTCTGTCTATCTATTCAATTTGAATGTAACTAATCTATTTTATACATTAAGATTATTTTTCTATTTCATTAATTGTTGTTATATTAAAGTTTGAAAAATAAATCAGCATAAAATCTGTTAATCATTCACTATCTATACTTTTTTTAATTAAAAATCTACATGCTTTAAGATTTAGATTTCTGATAATGATTTTTATAGCATCTTTTAATCTAAACTAAAACTCAAAATTTATTTTCTCATAATTAAATCTAATTGTTAGTATTCTAAAATCTTACAACTAAAACATAATCAATCTTTCATTTAAATTATTAGTCAAAATTATAAAATTTAAAATTATTTTTGTTTTTGAAATTTTATTTGAAATGAAAAGTTATTAAAATAAATTAATGAGAGTGATAAATATAATTTATTAATTTATTATTAACTATTATGGTTTATCAATTCTTTAGTTATATGTATAAAATTTAAGGTAATATAATATTTAAATTGCTTAAGAAGATTGATAGATTAAATTGATCATTTTTATCTCAAGTAATATGCTGGTTCTTATCTTAAATTTATAATATAAATAATAAGGATTTTATGTTAGTCATATGAAATGGCTTTAAAACAATAGATACTTTTTCAAAATTAGAAATCAGAAATTGAAGATACTAAATCCATTATGAAATATTAAACATTATGAACACTTCTTCCATTAAAAACGTGGATTTTTCGATTAGAAAAATAGAAAGTGTATTTCTTATAATCTAAATTTAAAGTGAATAATCTTCATAGATTTCAATATTATTAATTATAATTTAAAAGAAAAAGAAAATTTAAATTTCCTTTAAAGTTTAGTATAGTAAAATAAAAAGAGAAATGTCAAAAGCAATAGTAGATAACTTTATCTTCAAGCTATTCATAGCTATGCTTATCTTTGATGCTGTCTCAGTTGTCTATTTAACTCCAAAGACTGAGACTGTAGCTCCTCCTACACAATAAGCTGAAACAAATTAACAATAATTCTAACAAGATTAAGGTAATAAATAAGGTAGCGAAACTAATTTTGATGGAACTGAAGAAGATTCAGAACCTTTCAAGAATTCTAAAAGCGATGATATAACAGGAACACTAACTATATAGTATTGTTAATCACATCAAGCTGCTTTAGATAATATTAAAAGTTATGTAACTGGAGCTTATCCCTCAGTAGTTTTTGATAGCAGTATTTATCCCCTTGATCCTATTAGGGGTTTAATTAGTAAATTCCTCTAATATATCCATTGGATCATGCTTGCATTAAACTTATTTGGTGATAAAATATTTGGTTTCCTCCAAATGCCTTATCCAAAGTGGTATCTTTTGATGAAAGAAAAGAAAATGATAGTTTTAGGTGTTGTTATGGTAGGATCTATGTTCCTTGGAAATATTGTTAATAAAACTGATGCTTTTGAAGTATACTTAAATGGTGAACTTATTCATAGCAAATTCCAAAGTGGAAATATCATAAATACTTCATAAATTGATGCTTTCCTTATGAAATGACAGATATTCTTTACAAATGAATACTTATTTTTTAGATTTAATTTAAATTTATATGTCTATTATGATTATTAAAGATATTTGATCCCACATTTTATTCATCTCTTAAATATGTACAAATAATTTGAAATTGTTCATTTAAATTAATTCATCTTAAAATGGTAAATCAATCTATATTCTTGTTCAATAAATTCTTTTAAAATGTTAATATTTTATTGCATTTGATTTCTGATTATTAAATAATTTATTATATTTTCAATCTTTAAGCTTTAGATATTTATAATTTATTCAATAACCCTCATTTAAATTTTGTTTGTAATTTAGACAATTAAATATTTTATAATTTCGTTTTTGAGAAAACTGTTCATTATTCAAGAAAATTTTTAAAAATTCGAAGATGAAAAAGAAAGAGAGTAATGAAGTAATTTCTTCTAATAGTAATTCAGTTTAACAAAAGCGATATAATTTATATATAATTCATAAAATAAAACAGTTCTATATTAAAGATTTATCTATGCTAAGTTATCATTTTTAAATTAAAATTATTTTAGCAACTAATAAGATCAAACATTTTCAAAGAAATTAATGTTTATTTTACTTATCATTTTGTAATTTTTCAAGATCGTTATTTTATATTTGTTAGTTTTACTCTATTATTAGCTATCTAAAATACAGTGTTAAAAAAAATAAATTTATATTATTGGCAATCAAAAACTGCTAAGACAGCAAGAATTGATTCCTCATTAAATTGAAAGTTTAAAAGAAATTAAATAAAATGTAATGGTGTTTTGAAAACTTATTACATTGTATTATTAATCCATTAAATTATTCTTCGTTAAATTATAATTCAATATATTTGTTAAGGTTTAATGACTAATAAATTATGCTAATAATGAATGAGTAAAGAGTAAATTTACTTTAATAAAAGAAAATCAGATTTTACTTATCTTAAGTTAATTAGTAATAGACGTTAATACTGTAACTAAACAACCATTCATTCTAAATGATAAATTAGTAAGGAATTACAAAATTTAATAAAGATAAAGATTCTTCACTTTAAAGCCGTGTAAGAGTATAACAAATTACATTATGAGAGAAGTATAATAAAATAAGTTGAAGCAGTTTTCATTTATTTGACGAATGTATTAGTTAGGTTTGTGAGAAATTGAATATTAAAAAAGTAAAATCATTAAGAATATTTTAGGTTCAAGTAAATCAAATCAAGAAAGATTTATCAGCCCAAACCACAATTGTTCGCTAAATTGGCAATCTAAATCCAACCAAAAAAAATAATTAAAATAAAATAAAGTAAAAAGCTAACCTTAATAGCCAAGTAGAATAACCATATAAAAAAGAGAGATGAAGTAATAGAATTAGCAATAAAAAAATGGATTCAATAGGTAGAATAGTCATAATTTAAAGAGATAGAAAAGTGTAAAATATAGCTTGAAAGATTACTTTAAGTAATATTACTTGAAAGATTTTCATAGAGTAGTTCATTCAACTTATCGACCACTTGGGCTTGCGCTAATTTTAATGGCTATATAGAATCTTCAATTTATAAGCTTGTTCTTCTCGGAAGAAACTGTGACTTATATAAGTAATTATGATTAACTGATGTATGGGATATAATAAGTATTTGATCAGTTTAAAGGTTGGACATTGTTATCTACTATTTTTAATTTATAAAGACCCTGGGAAAACATTATTCTTTTTTAGTCTGCGCTAAATTCTTCTATCCTAGTGATAGTTATAATGGGTATAATTTATAGTGGCTTTCGTAGGAATAAGAATTTAAATAGTAGCATCTAGGTTGATAAGAGTAATATGGATGTATTCTTCAGATTAAGTGAGGTCTATACTTCATTTCTAATTTCAATTTATCCTTTTATTTTACACATGCCCTTTTAACACAGTAACCTGAAAGTCTGTTTTAACTCGGAAATTTCGGATTAATTGTACAAAGTGTTAGCTTTTGCAAACATACCTTCAACTTTATTAATCGGGATAATTGGATTAGTTCATGATTTTTCTTATAGTTACAAACCAAAAGATAGTTTAGCCGGAGAAGAGAATTTAATGGGAATTTCTAATTTTATTTCAGAATTCATTTTATGTTTACTTACATAAGCAGAGGTGACTTGGGGATTGTGGGCAGCTTTCATAGTAATACACTATCAACTAATCTTCTATATATTGAATTTACCATTTTACAATCCTCTTATTTCTAAAGTTTATTTTTCATTTACATTAAGTAAGTGGATATTATGGTTTACTAATATATTATTTGAAATTAAATCTGTCAGAGATCATTTCAATATGGGCTTCATTCTAGTTGGATGTATTCCACTCCTATGGAAGATACCTCATTATTTATACTAGGCAAGGATAAATCATATCTTACTAGGGCAGAGTTGCTAAGAACTGAATAAAAAAACCATAGAGTTATATTGTAGAAACTTAGCTAGATTTGTAGATTTAGATTAATATGAATATATGAAAGGTGCTAAAGGAATGACATTTGAAATGAAATACTTAGATCATATTTCTTACTGTTCATAAAAATAATGTTTTTGTAATGAATTTAAGAATATTACTGATTAAATTAGCTTTTCTTCAGCAATTTAACTTTTTGATTAAAAGAAAAGATTTGAATTTTAGTGTTTTCTAATCATTGAAACTTACAGTGAGTTTTTTAGAAAGAATGCTAGATAAATTCATAAATACTAGAAACTGTAATATAGCTACTTACATTTTATCATAGAAATAATGCATATCCCAACAAAATCATTTGTAGAAGTAGTAAGCATACGTAATATCTTAAAGATGAACTCTGCTTCATTAAAACAATAATTTATTATAGAATCCTTAATGAGACTGGCAAATACAGAGTTCTCAACTTTTTGGGAGAAATCTGAAATATAAAATTAACGTCTAGATATGATGTCAGTTATTGATTTTTCAGATTTAAACAGTTAGATTGCTAGAAATATAAAGTAGATTCTGATCACAAAGAAAGATTTACTTTTATTCTTGAATACAGATTACATTGACCTTAATTAGTTAGTCTCGAAAGGTAAATCCTTTGTCCATCACAGAGATCAATTAGAAAGATAAATATTAGATATTTTTGATATCAACCCTTACTCAAAATAATTATATTTTTATGCAGAAATATACTGTGAAAACTTTGATATAAGATAAAGAAAGCTTCGCCATTTTATTAAAAACTCTAAATTAAAATTACTTAAATAGCTGAGAAAAGAAGACATGGGTATTAATATTTTTAGACAAAAATCATGCATGGTATACATAACTTTGCTTAATCCTATTGGGTTGATTAAAAGAGTTTCTACCTCTTTCGAATAACTATTTGGAGTAAAGTAATCAAATTAATTAACCTTTATTAACATATATCTTAATTTTATTTAAGTTTAAAGATTTATTTTATCTAAACTAAAATTATCATTTAAAAAATCAATTTAAATATGAGGAAGTTATTTATGAAAAAAAAGTTTATACAAAAATTAAATTGAGAAAGAATTATGGAATATTTTAGGGTTAACAATACATTTTTGAAATTGAAAAAGAAAATAAAAAATTAACTTTTTCAAGATAGATAATAAGATTAAATTGATAAGATTTATTTCTTTAACTATCTTTTATATTTACTTAAAATTGAATTCAAGTTATTCAGAGTTAATTTAGATATATCTAACCAATCCCTCAAAATCATTTATTAATTAAGCGAATTTATACTCAATTTTTAATATTTTCTCATGAAAGAGTTCAATCAATTAAAATTTTCTAATTATTTTTACATCATTACTGATCTTTTCACTAAAAAGTCTTTCTCAAAAATAATTTAATCATAAAAAATACATAACTTAACAAATATTAATAAGGGCTGATGATGCAGTTGGAAAAAGCTGTAACTTTATGATGCCAGATGTTATTGCTGGTATACATGATGATTTTTTGAAATATTTCGTTTAAAGAGGTAATCTCCACAATTTAAAAAAGGGAATCATTTTCGGTTTTGGAAAAAGGAAAAATGGGTTTATGTTTGCTATACATGCTAGAACTAAACTTATTCTTGATAAATTGAATGACTTTGGAGTTGCTGGATATTTTGAAGAAGTAAACCCAGATTATGATTATTTTCTATGTGATCCAAGTGGGTGCGTTCTAGATATTACTGAGAGAATTTATGCTTACTGTTTTTACAATCTATGGAAACTAGATAAAAGTAATAATTTTGCACCTTTACTATTTTTATCACTAATCTTACATTCAATTTAACAATTAATTGATAGGGGAGTTTTAATTTACCTCTATTTTATATTTTCATAATTGTCAGATGTTTTAATAATGGAAATCTGATTATCATATCATAAATTAATTTGGGTTATTTAAGAGAATACTTATGAAGTTATTCAAAATAATTAAATTAATAAAAGTTAGAAAATATTAAATCACCAAAAAATTTGAATTGTTTTTAATTTTATTTAACTTAATTATTGAACTTCATCATTACCATCAAATTTTTGAAGGAAGTGTAATCAAGGTGAAATTAAATAAATTTCTTCTTTTATATAGAAAAAATAGAAAATTTAGATGTGTGTAAATTGATTCCTTTATTGGCATACTAAATTCTTAAAGAGCAAAAAAATACTTAGTATGTACATTATTAAACCTTAATGTGTATTCCCATCACAAATTAAATGATGAATAACTTCAGAAAATAGAATAAATTTGACCCTGTTGCAGAAATTGGTTCTTTAATGAGCAGATTTAAGCAGTATGATCAATTTATTTTTTTAGAAGTTAATGTACGATATGAATAAATTGATACTGCTATTGGGGCTTCAGTCAAATTTGTGGAAATTACAAGATTTAGAAGAATTAGAAAAGAATAGGAAATAATTGAGAATCTAAATTTATTAAAATAAGACCTTTCAAAATATCTTGACATTCCTATTACAGTTATTTACCAACCTTAAGATTAACAGTTAAATCAAATTCAAACAATAAACTCCTAAAAATAATAATAATAAGATGAAAAGTAAAGTTTAAGTAAAACTAGAAGTAGGATAGACTCAGATTTAAAAATAGAAAGAAAATTTAAAGATGATGATAATAAAATTGAGGCTACTACAGAAAATAGAAATTAAAAATCAAGATAACCAAGTATTTTAGATACAAAGAAATCTCTTACAGATGAACCTTAAGTGAGGACTAATTTAATCAATATAGAGAATAAGATTAAAATGCATCAAATTAGATAACCTATTTAATATTAAAATATTATTTAGTTAAATGATAGTTAAATAAGAGATAAGAACTACAGTTGTGATAGTATCTAGCCTTAGATTTCTTAATTAAAGCTAGATTAATTATTAAATGGATATGATTAGTTACTCTCTACAAGAAATGAGTTTGATACGGACAGATTCAATCCCAAAGATTATTTTTTAACAAATAGAGATACTCAATAAGCTCTTGAATTTTCTAGACATGAAGATCTTTTCCAAAGTGAGAGAAATATTTTAGAAGTCTAAAATAACGATGGAATCTTAAAAGCTCTAAAGGAAAGTGAATAAAAGTAAAATATCTACGAAGATATTTTATCAAATAAAAAAAGGTAGTTTTATTAAAAATTTAAATCAAAAATTAATTTTCTAATTAAAATTTAGATTATTGAATAACCTAGCTCCTATAATTCATGAAAATTTTGAAGAGGAAAATTTCAGTTAAACGGTAGTTGATAAAGAATAGATATTGAAAATAGGTCTTGATGATTTTAGCAAAAGAAACTTATCCTTATAACAAGAAGCTGAAATGTTTGATTGGAACAATAATTAAGATAACCCAACTTACATAAATGATGATAAATCAGAAATTAGGATAAAAAGAGATGACAATAGTTATATAAAAACTAATAAGACTAACAATGATTTAAAATATGAAGACTGCAATTAATATTCGGCGAATCGATATCAATATTTTGAGTAAGACACTTCGAATAATAAAATAAATAATACCAATCTAATAGAGAATATATCCATTTTAAATCCAGAGAGCAACAAAACTTGCTATGATCAATAAATGCAATTTGATGTTTATAACAGCTTTTCTTAAATAAACCATATAAATAATAGGATAACACCTGCAGTTCCAGATTACTCTAATACTTTTTCTTAATTTTTGACAGATAATTAATAAATTCAAACAATATCAAAGGAAAATAAATAAAAAAAAATAGAAAATAGCTTATAAAATTAAATATTAGTTAAATAAGTTTCTGATTAGAATTTTAATAGCCTATAAGATCCTCTTTCTGTCTAAAACTCTTCTCATTTAATTTGTATTCCTCGAGCTTAAAAATAAACAGTTTCAACTAATATCTCCTCTTTAGTTCATTCAAATTTAGCAAACTCAATTGATAATAAAGGATATAACAACCAAGGAGAGGATGGGTAGATAACAAGTAGTTTGATAATAAATAACTCAAAGTCACAATTAAGTTTAGAATTCGCTAATAAAATTAGCTAACAAAACTATTATTCTAAAGGTATCTAAAAGAAAGAAAATGGATCTGAATATAGTAAGTATTCCAAAAGAAATAAGAATATAAAGCATATATCGGCCAGATAAAATGATCTATTTGATGATGAAAATGAAATCGATGATAATAGATTATCAAAAACATTTAAAAACTCGAAAGAGGATTTAAGGAAATAAAATGATTCAGTATCTATAAGATCATCCAATAATGATTTACATTCCAGAAAATAAGCTGTGGTTGAAGAGATTATGTAAAAGAAGCCCCCAAAATTTGCAGCTATTTTAATAAATTTAGGTAAAATAGCTGGTTAATTTGTATTAATGATGTGCATAGTATTATTTATCGTCTATCATAAGTAGATGAACATCCTTTATGATAATAATGAAAACGAGAAATCTATTTCAGTATTTGCTAATAACTACTTGAAGATAATAAATAACCTAGAATTAATTAGACTTATAGAGGGATTTGATATAGACGAATCTAAATAATATGGCTTTAGCAAATCTAAACTTTAAAATGAATCGTTAGAACATTTAAGTGAATTTAAATAATTTATGAGTGAATACTCATAATAAAGTGATAGTGTCGGTGGATTAAAATTCTTTAATGAATAAACTATTGAAACAATATTAATTAGAGAATATCCTTACAGCAACATGATTTAAAACAAAACATAATCATTAACAACTAACTTGAATTCTTTCGTTTATTATGCTTATGCTTATATCAATGACTACTAAAATAATCCTACAGTGCAGGGACCAATATATTCTAATTTTATTTAATAAATTAACAACTTAAAGCAGTACTATTAGGAATCTTAAGAGGATATGAATTTTTTGATAAATGGATTGTCTCTTAACTTATCTATATTATTTATAATAACTTGCATCATTTCTTTCTTTTCTATAACTATTATACTCCCTATAAATTACTCGGTGGAAAAGAAGAAGGAGGATTTATTAAAATTAATGTGCACATTTCCACCTGAAAAATTGATATCATACTTATAAAATACAGAACTAGCGATTCGCTTAACTAATAATAACTAATTACATTTAATGGAAAATTAAACAAACCGCAAATAAGAATAATTCTTATAAAATTCCAAGGCAGGTGATACATTATTTGTGAATTAACTCATCCCAAGCTATAATTATAAATCAAAGAAGAAAACAATTAGTTAAACATCTTAATTAAAGAAGATGAATTTCTAATCACTACTATTGGCTATTTTTACATTTTTTTTGCTATTACTTTAACCATCTCTTATTTTTACAATAACCACTGAATATATTAAAAGAATTTAAGATAATTTATCAATGGTAAAGATATTTACAAATGATAATCTGCACATGAGCTAACTTTATTCTTCATCTTTTCTTTAAGCTAACTTCAGAAAAATCTTATAGGATTAAAAATCTTTAGAGAAATATCCAACTTACTTATATTCGAACTTTTAGAAATTTTATACAGATTTAATTTATTAAAGCGAATAGGTAAGTAGTCAAATGTACTAAATTTAACAGTAAATATAAGAAAGTAAATCTTTAGATAATACAAGCAAATCTTCATTTATCCAATTAATTAAAGAAGATATATGTGCGATATCACCAGTATATCTAAATTAGTTGAATATTTTAGAAAACTATGATGGGTTTACGCCCTGTGATACTGAATTGTATAAACCCTCACTCTAAAAGGGAATCATTCTTACCCAAAATAAATTACACAGTATTTTTAAAAATTTACTGTAAGTTTTTTAGATTAAAGAATATACAGAGTTCAAAGATGCAATACTTTAAAATAATGACTAGAATAGCTTCTCTTAAATGATTATAGCTCAAGAAAATCTAGACCTATCTATTAATATCATAAGTACAATTATCTACTCTAAAATTACAGAATAAATTGAATATTTAAAAAGATTGAATATCATTCTTTTTGTCTTTTAGTTACTGATAGTCATTTTCGTTTATTCATTTTTATGGGAGAGCATTCTGAATAAAATTAGATCAAATTTCTTTTCGGTTAAATATTTATTGACGTTCTTTTCTATAGACCAAATCTTAGAAAATTCATACATCTCCAACTATCTACAGAAATCAAATAAACAAACAAAACATTATTGATTTGAGTTACTCTATAATAATTGTAAAATAAAAATCAAGTCAAATATAAAAAACGAGATTATTTTCTAACCTTACTCATATTGCTAATAACATAGATGTTAAAAAGATAGGATATCTTCTAAATAATATAAAGAAATAGATAAAGTAATTTGTCTATTTGTAAAATTTATTTTTTAATCAGCCAGCATATTAATAGTATAATCCTGTTTAAATATTTTTTCTTTAAGGATAATATTCTATTTGTAACAATCTTCTATCAAAGTCCTTTCTCTACAATTTTTTATTCAATAGTATATTAAATTCATGTATTGAGTTATTGCGCTTAGGAATAAAATTTTCTAAATTTATCTTACACTTTTAACTTAATTAATAATGGAATGGATTAATTTTATTAAAGATTCATACTAGTACAAAATACAAGTAATATCTTTAATAAATATTAGGTATCCTATAAATAAATATCATAGCTATTGAAAGTTTACAAAATAGCAAATGACTGAAGTCAATCAATCAATCTTACTTTTTTTAAAGATTAATAATCATTTTACATTAAATAGCTTCCATTTCTCCTTTTATTTAGAATGTAAAAAACAAAAAATATTGATAAAGAAAATAATTAAAATTATTATTTTTTGAGAGATTTTATTACAAATTGCATTATATTTCTTTTTATAATTAATTTTAAAAATTGCCTTAAATTTAACAAAATCAGTTTCATTATCATTTTTTAGTGATGATTTTATCAATAATTTTAAATAAAATAGAATGTTTGCAAATTTATCAATGTGAGGATCTGTAATCTTGACTTTTAGAAAAAGTTCTCACTTATTTACATTCTTTCTTCTCAATTTGAATTTCTTTAAATCTTTGTGATTAGAGATCTTAATTGATAAACTTAATTTTCAAAGTTTTCAAAAATAATTTAGTCAAAATTTATTAACAATTTAAATTAGATTCGGGTAATTATATTGATTTGATTTCACTAAATGAAGACTGTAATATCTGGATGTATTTAAAAATTGAAATTAATGGAAGAGAATAAACCATTTATTTTTAACTGTAACATCAAATTAAACGTATTTCTTTGTTCCTTTTTAAATCTAATGAGAGTAGGAAAAAGATCATCTTGGATTTTAATTGAGGAATTCCTCATAAATTTATATATCTCTAGGGAAGTTATGAGTGTAAGACTATTGGAATTAAAAAAACTTTAATAATCTAAATTAGGAGCAGTACTGATAAAGAAATAAGAAGCTTGAAAAAAAGTATTTATATAATTTAATTTTTATGTAAAGTACAAGCATCATAGCATAAAAAGACCAAATGATTTATGATAGTTTCTATGTATACTCAAATCCAGAGAACTTGAAATTTGGAAGTAGTGTGATGGATCAACATAGTAGAATAGAAGAGAATTCATAGAATTTTTATTACAAAGGAGCAGATAAAAGGAAGTAGCTGTTTAGCGAAGATAATAATGCAGAGATTGAGATTATCAAAAATAAAAGAGATGATGACCAAATCGAATTCAATTCGAACCATCAGATAGATATGTTTAGCACGCGCAACAATTTTAATTAGTATGAAATAAAATCACCTATAAGCGAATTGAATACTATTAATTCGCCCAAGGAAAAATCATGTAATCTTTCATTATATAAATTTCACACTTTTCTCTTATTTTAAAATTTTTAATCTTACCAAATACAAAGGAGAGATAAATTCTAATATAGGAATAAAATGAAATTTAAGGAAATATTTACTAAAACATTTATTAATTTAAAGAAATATAGCAAAGTTTAACAGAGTAAATAGGTATAACTTAAGATAGAAAGATCTCTAATATTCTTAGGAAAAATTAAAAAAACCAGCTGGAAAGCAATATTGAAGAGAAGAATTCCCCTCTTCAAAATTAGTAACCTCGTAAAGTATCTTAAAGAGTTCATTCAGATAGTCTATGGTAAAAAATAAGAGATGATCATTCTTTATAAACAAACAACCTAAGCATAAATGTAAACGCCTCGAATATGCTAGGTGCATTATCTAATTAAAATTAAACTATTTTTTTCCCTAATAACAACTTTAACAACTCAAATGGAGTTTAAAACACAATGCAAGCAAGTACATATAACATTCATACAAGTCCAAATCAGGCTTCAAATGCAGTCTATAAACATATGAGAAAAATGAATCATGTTAAATAGTTTTTTTAGAAAATGTGCTAATTATCTCTAACTTACAATACTAGATAACTAAAAAATAGACATTTCTAGCTTGTAAATGACTTATCTTATTCATTTTTGGAAGATTAGGAGTAAATAAAAACTAGTACTATTAACTGGCTCGATAATTCTGATAAATTTAATATATTTATTGCATTAAAATAACTCTTATCATACATACCTATTTTTAATCCTGAAAATTTATGGTGCGTTTTATGGGATATTCTATATGGAATTAGTATTCTAGTATACTTATTCTTTATACCCATGAATATAAGTTTTGATGTTGAGTTTCTACCTCTTACTTACATAATTATTATCTTCTAAGTTATACATATTTTTATTTCTCTTACTAGAGGATTCTATTCAGAAGGATAACTTATACTCGATAGAAAGGAAATAGTATTTCATTATCTCAAACAAAGCTTTATTGTAGATATAGTTATTATATTTATCCTTTATTATTATCATGATCTATTATGTTGGACTTTTTTTATTAACATCAGAAAGTTGAAAAGGATTGTAGAAAGAGCAGACAATTATTTTTAAATAATACGTAAACATCCAACGATATATGAAATCTCTCACTTGATTATTAGTATATTATTAATTGGGTAAATTACTGGATGTGGTTTTCATTTCATTGCTAAAAAGGAATTAGATTCCGATAGCCATTCTAAAACTTGGCTAATTATTGCAAACGTTACTGATTAGGACCATTGGGTGCATAAATATATTGCTTCAGAATATTTTGCTTTTATTACTATGATTACTGTGGGTTATGGAGATATTTATCCTACGACAACTACAGAAAGAGTATATGTAATCTTTATGACACTTTGTTCTTCTGCAGTGTTTGGTTATGTGATGAATACAATTGGATCAATATTTAAACAAAGGGTACTAATGCATTCTTCTAATTAGAAAAGAAAATAAGATATAACATCCTATATGAATGATAGAAATATTGACAGATAAATATAAATAAAAGTAGATTTTTATAAAATTTCTTTCTTTCAGTTAGTATTTTCTTACTTTCTGTTTTTCTTATTTATTTCCTTTTTCTGCGAGGTTATTTTGATAATTAATACTATCCACTCATTCATATCCACAAATTCCCAAATTAAGTTGATTCATAAATTAGTATCAATCAAAAGTTAAAATTTTATTATGGTAATGGATTAAAATTAGAAATTAATCTAAATAGTGAAATTTAAATAAACTAGTGTAGGTAGCATAGCCTATCTGTCTATCCTTCGTACTTTTTATTTTTTATTTATTTTTTCTATTAAAAAAGAATTCTTTAACCTCAAAGATTTAAATTATTTTGATAATATTCTACTTTTATAAGAACTCATTTAGAATTAAATATTTTTAATATTTTTTAAATACTTCAGCTAATAAATCAAATCTTTTTCTTTAATAAATAGATATTAAAATATTTAGATTTTTAAAGTACTGTTGAAAAGAAGAATAATCAAACTATAGAGGTGTTGTTTAAAGATGTTCCTAAGAATTTAACTAGTGAGATTTATCAAGAATACTTTGGTAAGATTTTATTGAAGAATAAAATCTTAAGCATTAACTTTAGTAAAGAAAGCTTGACTGAATTATCTTTAAAAATCAAGGAAAAGTTTCTGTAGCCAAACGAATATTTAATTTAAAAAGGTACTCAAGAGGAAAAAGTGTATTTTCTATTATTTGGGTCATTAGAAGTTATTCTCGAAACTCCAAGAAGATCATCTGTAATATTTTAAGAAATCAAGACAATAGGTAAATTAGAAAAATCTCAAAATTAAAATTATGATGTTTTTTAAAATTGCAAGAGTCCATCCATTTGTGTAATTTATATTCTATTTTATTAAAAGGAGAATGCATCGGATTAAGAAATGCTTTCAATTAAAGTGAATACACTTATGATGTTAAATCAAGCGAAAATACTACAACTTAATTATTTTATTTTGAAATGAAAGATTTTAAAGAAATTCTAAGCAAAAATTAAAGGGATTATGAGAAATTCTGTGAAATAAAAGATGAAATTACTTTTGATTCATAATATTTAGATACTAAATGTATTTCATGTGAAAGATATAACCATTCTGTAGAAAATTGTCCTTTAATTCACAATAATATTTCCAAACCAAATACTATTCTAAGATATAACCATAATTACCTTTAAGAGAGAACCTCATCTAAAATGAGAAAAAAACCCAATTATTATTGTGGTAATTTGAAAATTAACTGCAATCAAATCAAATTTCTAGTCAAATAATTTCGATTTAATTTATCAACTAAACACTTTCCAGAATATGAATAATTTAGAGATTAAATTATGAGATATGATGATGAGAAATTTGCTTTAGAATTACCCGAATTTATGGGGAAAGATGGTTCTATTGTTTTAAATTAAGATGATGAGGAAGATGAAGATGGCGAATTAAGATTAGAATTAAATGACATGCTACAGAATTTGAATTACCCTTTTACTTAATAAGGTGTCCAGAAAAATAGTGACACATCAATAAACTCCTATATAGAAGCTATTTAATAAAATAATAATATTCCTTTAGTCCATTCTTAATTAAATTTGCAAGAAAACCCTTTATCTTCTATAATATAACCAGGGATTCTTCTTAATACGCCAACACTTTTACAGACACCTTCTTAAATTAAAATAGCAAGCTTCTAAAATCCGATTTTCTAAGTTGAAAATATAATAGATTCAAATGTAAATATATAAAAGGATAGCATCAAAGAGCTAACAAGCAAATCGTTAATTAGTAAAAGAGATAGGGGAGATTCTTTATCTAATAATTTCAAAAAGGCAATTTAATCTATAAACCCACCTTAGTCAGGGTCCATTTAAACTCGAGCTAAAGGGATAAGGAAATTAACTTATAAAAATACTCTAGCTTAGTAAAATTAAGAAATATAATTACAGCAAGAAGAGAATAACCAAATAGATCATAGATTATTTTTCTTCTAAAACTTTGAAATGCTAAAAAACTACACTAAGTATTTTCCCTAGGGTAATTCAGATTTGGTGATTAAAAAATATAATTCTATACAAAGTTAGAAAAAAGTTTAAATGCTAAAAAGTTATAAAAATACAACTAACACGCCAAATCACCGGAAAAAGAAATTAGTAGCCCGTCGTTCTGTAATTCCTTCTACATTCAAATATATGGCTAATTGAAATGCCTTAAATAGTATTAGGATTCAATCTTTCATTGAGTATTTGATTTAACCAAAAATTTATTTAATCTCTCTATTTAAACATTAATATCAATATTTGATAATTTAACCAAAACATATTATTCAATTAACTATTTATATTCATCCATTAATATTTATTTGCATTTTAATTCCAATAATCAACAATTTATTTCTTTGAAGACATCTAATTTGTATTTAATATAAATAAGCTTGATTCATATATTATATAATTATCTCCTTAAATGATAAATTATTTTTTATCTATATAAGATTTATGATTAATTAGTAATCACATCGCTAGATAGATAGCTAGATAGATAGATTTCTGATTAAATGATAAAAAAAGAAAATTCTATAGAATATCTTATGTTTGATATAGGATCTCAGAATATCTATCAAATCTAATAATGATATAATAATTATATTTGTAGTATTTAAAGTAGAAAACAATAAAAATCAATAATTTAAGAATGATTAGACTTTTAAAGAAAGGATTAAGTTTGTAAAATAACAAAAAGGGAAAGTTAGTATAATAGATTTTCAACAAATTCAGTGCATCTGCTAGAGAGAGAGTATAAGCTTCCTATAGCCTTGAAAAAGGAGATTAAATTCATGGATTCGAAGTTTAAAAAATTGAATATATTGATGATTTTAAAATCACTGCTTATCATCTTACCCACTTAAAAACAGATGCAAAATTCATACATTTTGATACCAAAGATTAAAATAATTGTTTAGCTATTATCTTTAGAACTACCCCTCATGATGATAAGGGTACTCCTCATATCCTTGAGCATCTTACATGCTGTGGAAGTAACCATTTAAAAAAATGATAATTATAATAATATAGCTCATGCCAATAATGAAAATATTATGAGAAGTCAATTAGACTAAAATATGATTTAATTCTATGATAAATATTTATTAACTAAATCTAAATTTAATGATAAAGGTGAAAAGTATCCAGTTCGCGATCCTTTCTTTAAAATGATCAAGAGATCTTTAAACACCTATATGAATGCTTGGACAGGTCCTGATTTTACTTGTTATCCTTTCAGTTCATAAAACCAAAAGGATTTTAAAAATTTGATGGAAGTTTATCTTTCTAATACATTTAGCCCCTTACTAAAGAAGACTGATTTCTAATAAGAAGGCTGGCGTTATAACATTGATGAAGAAACTGGTGATTTGTAATATAAAGGAGTAGTTTTCAATGAAATGAAGGGTGTTTATTAATCTTCAGAAAATATCTTCTAAGATTAGGTGTAAAAGTATTCAGTTAAAGATTCCATTTATAATCACAACTCTGGTGGTGATCCTAAGAGTATCACAGATCTAAGTTATTAAGAAATTAAAGATTTTTATAATAAATTCTATCATCCTACAAATTCTAAGTTTTTCTCTTATGGTGATCTTGATTTCACTGAAAACCTTAAATACATCAATGAAAACTATCTAACTAAATTCACTAAGCTTACTAATTTTGATAGTTCTGTTAAACCCTCCACAAGAATTTAATAGAGAGAAGAAATTACAATTAAGGGACCTGAAGATCCTGTAGCTTTTGACAAGGATAAATAAGTTAAAATGAGTATTTCCTTCCTTTGTAATGATCTTACTAAAGATTAACTTGAAGGGAATGCTTTGAGTCTATTAAGCCATCTTTTATGTGATACTCCTACTTCTCCTTTATACAAAGCCCTTCTTGAATCTGGTGTAGCTCCTAGCTACTCTCCAGGTAATGGTTTCGAAATGCATTACAAAGAAGGTCTTTTCAACTTAGGAGTCTAAGGTATTAATAATTTTTTTTTTAAAAAACTAATTGCTTATTTTTTTATTTATTCATGAAAATTAGGGATTGGAGAAAAAGATATAGAAACTGTAGAAAAAATTATTTTTGATACTCTTAAATAAATATCTCAAGAGGGATTTGATGAATGTAATAATTTATTTTTAAAATTGTACAAATATTTATTTATAAATTTTTATAAATAGAAATGATTGAAGGAGCTCTCCATTAGATAGAAATTGGAGCTAAGATTCCCAAGGAGAATTTTGGTATTTCTTTAGTGCAAATACTTATGACCTAAATTATTCATGATGGTGATATTTCTAAGAGTCTTAAGGTTACTGAAAATATTCAAGTCTTAAGAAAGAAAATCTTTGAAGAAAAATATTTAGAAAGTTTAATAGATAAGTATTTCTTGTAAAATAAGCATCAAGTTAAACTTGTCATGAAACCTGATTCAAATTATCATTAAGAACAAGCCTAGATCGAAGCTGAGAAGTTAAAATAAATTTAATCTAAACTCACTGAAAATGAAATTAAGTAAATTAAGGAAGATAGCTAGCTTCTTGAAAAGGAATAATCAAACAAAAATGAAGATTATTCTTGCTTACCAACTCTTCAAATATCTGACATTGATAGAGAAGTTGAATCAACCGAATTTTAGCAAACTACTTATAAGGATGTTCCAATTTACTTTACTAACTAAAATACTAATGGTTTAACCTTCCTTAGAATTCAGTTTGACCTTGAAAGAGTTCCCTTATTCATCAGATAATATCTTGATTTATTTAATACTTTCATTACAAGAATTGGTACTAAGTAGTTAAAGCATGATGAGTTCCATAAATAAATGAGTCTTTTCACCACTAATTTCTCTTTCGATTTCGTATCAAGCAATAGAATAGACAATAATGAAGATCCTAATGGTCCTTTCAATTATGGTCTGCTCAATATTGCATGCATTGATAGAAACATTGATAATATGTTTGATCTTCTTTAAGAATTATTGACAAGTAAATTTCTAAATATTATTAATAAATCAATTTCCTCTTAATTTTTTCTTTAAAAATTATTTTACTAACTTAACTTTATTTAAAGCTCCTGATTTCAATGATATGACAAATATTAGCACAATTTTACGTAATTCAAGCAACGAAGTAGCTAACTCTATTATTGATCATTCAATGCAATATGCTTTTAGTGTTGGTGGTGCTTCTTTAAGAGAAAACTTTTTCATGAAGGAAAAGCTTAAAAATGTAAATTTATTTAAAAAATGAAAATAAAATAACTTTGTTGATTACTAATAAAAATAGACTAGATTCTTATGCAACTACTCATCTAACTTCCTCAAGAGTTAAAATAAACTTTACTTAGATGATCTTTGCTTCCACATGCAATGCATTATCGATTTTATGATAAAAAAACATAAAATTAAATTTGTAGTTCATGGAGATTAAAAGAATTTTGATGCTATTCATAAAAATATTACTAGAATGATTGATAACTTCTCATTTGCATATCCCGCTTTTAAGACTAAAAATGAACCTGTATATTTTGATGAAGACTATCCCAATCCCTTCTAGAAGAAATATATTAACAAATTCTTTACTTTACCTATGCAAGTAAACTATTGCATTCAATCTATCGAAACTCCTCATGCCTCCCATCCTGATACTCCTAAACTCCATTTATTCTGTAAAACTTTTTCTATTCTATTCATAATTTTTATTTCTTATCTTTTCTAAAAATAGCTGAACTTATTGCTACTTCTTACCTTCATACTGAAATTAGAGAAAAGGGTGGTGCATATGGTAGTGGATGCAGACTCTAAGACGGTGTTATGAATTTCTTCAGTTATAGAGATCCAAATACCCTAGAAACAATTTAAGCATATGCTAAAGGTATCAAAATGATAGCTGATGGTTAATTTACGTAAAAAATTAAATATTAAATGCAATCACTTACTTATAAATTCTAAAAAATGTAGTTAAGAAAACTTAAAAGAGAGTAAATTGTGTCTTTTTAGTAAATATGATAAAATTACTAATCCTCAAGATAAGGGACTTTCATATGCTTTAGAAGGTGATTAAATCAATTCTAAATAGTTATTTATAAAATATTTTTTAAAATCTTAAAGGTATTACTGATACTTAAAGAAGAAATTACAGACAAGGAATTATTGATACTGATAGAGAAGTAAAAATTTAAAATTAAATTAAATATTAAAATGTTTAAAAATTTTATTTTATAAATAGGACATTATAAGAGTTACTAGAGAATTTGTACAAAAAAGAATTGAAAATAAGGAATTCTCAAAAGTTATTTTTGGAAGTGAATTAAATGATTTAGATGAAATAGAGAAGTAGGGTTATACTATTGAAGAGCCTGTTCCTGGAGTAAAACCAGAACATAATGGAGAGGAAGAATAAGAAAAATGATTATTAAATTTATAAGAAATTTCTATATTTAAAGTGTAATATTTTATATTAAATAAAGTAAAATTAATCATTATTTATTTTTACTTACTTACTTACATTCTTACTGCCTCTCTAAGTTTGTTTATTAATTGATAATAATTATTTATTTATTTTATCATTATAAAAATTAAAATAAATCTCATATTTTTATATGATAGTTTAACTTTATAAGATTTTTTAGTGTAAATGGCAGATAGTAACTATAATTAAATAACAAACAATCTAAATAATTTCAAAGAAAGATCCTACAATTAATTGAAGCAATAAATAAATGACAAGTTTAATTAAAAAATGAACAATTAGAAATTGAAAACTTCTTTTATAGAATGTATAATACAGAGTAAATAGGAATTTTCTAGTGATTAACAAAGTCTGAATGAATAATTTAAAGGCTATATTAAATCTTTTATTACTCTTAAATATATGCTTTTTACCTCCTTTCTTTATAAATCTAATCACTCATTAATGAAGGTAATACTGGATGGTACTTAAAATAATTTAAAAAGTAATAATTTAAAGAAAAAAATTAATAATAATAAAGTGTAAAAATAAAAGAAGAATGAAATATTATGAGTAGCCAAATAACTAGAACTCGCATGCGAACTCTAAATTTAGTAAAAAAATGAATGACCGTAAAATCATTAATGCTAAAAGTAGAAATGGATGCCTGAATTAGATTGTATCTTTTTATGAATCCTAATTATTTGAAGTTGTAAATTCTTTTTATAGACCTAGGTACTTATCATTATTATTAGTAACACTCTAGTATTTTTAGTTATTAAGCTTGCTATTTGATGAAGCATCAACTGAATAAATTACATATAATGATGACTTTATGAAGTGGTGCTTTGTAATAATCAATAAGTTTAGAGGTTCAAATATGATATCTAATTTTGAATTAGAGTAAAACGAAAATATTAATGGTGTTAAATCATATGAATACATAGTATTTCTTTCCTTTGCACTACAAATAATAATTATTATATTCTCTGTTCTACTAGTATTTGTAAATAAGTCTTTAAATCAATACTTCAAGCTGTTTGCTATGAAATTTATTTCAATATTACTTAAGTTCTACCCTTATGCTTTTCATTAAATTATTATCTTATGCAATGTTTTAGCCATACATTATGGAAACAGCTCAGATGTCTCGTTTTCAATAGCTATAATTAATTTCTTTATTTCAATTATCATTTGCAGTTTTGCAATACTTCACGATTTTAACTACAGTTTTAAGAGTAAAGATTTTTTAGCAAGATCAGATAGTTTATACTTTAACTTTCTCTTTTTGTAAGAAATAATTGCTTGCATCCTCGAAGGATTTCAAATTTCGGGAGGACAATGGGTAATAGTAATACTGATAATTCAAAAACTGATTCACTCGATTGCATTCATTTCTTTTCGGAATTAATTGATATAAAAGTTGAATATATTCTACTCAATTTTATGCCTAGTTTTTTGGATTTGTAAAACTTTTCTGGAAAGTGGTAACTCTAAGAGCAGTATTGATTCAAGTATTTTAATAGTTAGTTTGATTCCTTTTATGTGGCAATTCTCTAGCTTTTACTATGATTTAAAAATTAAAAACATTCTTATTGAGGGCTTTCATAATTTTATAGTTTAAAAAGATTATTAGTAAGGGGAATAAACTGTAAAGGCATAGAATCTAGACTTATTTTGCAGATAAATTTCCAATCTAATCGATTTAGATGTTATAGACTACTTAAAAGAAGCTACAGGTATGTATTTCGATTCGATCTTTACATAACATGTAAGCTATTGTACACAAACAAAGTGCTTCTGTTAGGAATTTCAAACTATTGATTAATCTACTCATTTATCTCTTTTTGATAAAGAAACACGCAATTAATTTCTTTGCCTCCTTATAGCCTAAACGTAATTTATAACTTAATCACTTATTTTTTACCCATTAATTGTAAAGATTACTAAATCTATTAAATTGAGTGTAATTTGATTAATTAATATAAATAGAAAAGTAGCTATTTAACGAGTAACAATTTTAAATTGATAAATTTTATTTCTTAATTATAGGTATAAAAGTTACTTGATACAACAATCTTAAAGCTAGAAAGATGCTTGTTAGAGATTATAGTACAGTTATTTATACTTCTTGATAGAAATTATGGAAATTCCTACGAAATCGTTTGTAGAGATTATTAACTCCTTGAACTAATCTTCTAATAATTTTCTAACTTCCCTAAAGAAGATGTATATCTTACAAGAGATATATCATATTTGCTAAGACGCATTTAGTTATTTTTGGAAACAATCTTATATCCAAAACTAAAGATTGGATATGATTTCTGTAATTGATTTTTCTGATCTTACAGAAGAAGTTTCCTAAGTTATTAAAAACTGTTTGATGTAAAAAAGGGATATACTAATTTTCCTTAACGACGATCAAATAAATCTTAATGCCTTAATAAATAAGTTGTGGTATTTTTTAAATATTTAAAAGGATCTTTCAAATAAATTACTGAAATTATTTGATATTTATCCCAACTCTAAATATACCATAAACTTTGCTCACATATTTACAGAGAATTTTGATTTGGAAAAAAGAAAAGTATCTTAATTTATAAAATAGTCTAAGAATATAATGAAAGCTAGTTTAAAATTAGAGGATTATGGTATCAATCTCTTTAATTCTAAGTCATGTGTGGTTTTCATAACCTTAATTAATCCTATTGGAGTAATCTAGAGAGTATCTCGTTCTTATGAGGATCTCTTTGGTGTGAAGTAAGATTATTACTTTAACCTTATTAAAATATTAAAATTGGAATAAATTTATCTTTTAAGAAAATTTATTGAAAGTTCTAAAGAAATTTCTTTAAAAAGATCTTTCCTCTATGTGATTTTATATCTTAATATTTTTAAATTATAAAGAGCTGTTGAAGTTATAGGAAAGAGCTGTAATATTATGATGCCAGATGCTATAGCACAAATACATGATGATTTTCTGAAGCATTTTGTTGATAGAGGAAATATTATTAATTTAAAAAAAGGAGTTATTTTTGGATTTGGCAAAAGAAGAAATGGCTTTATGTTTCCTATCAATTCAAGAATAAAATTATAAGTGTTAAACGGGGTAGATTTTGGTGCTAATGGGTATTTTGAAGAAGGAAATATAGACTTCGATTATTTTTTATGTGAACCTTAAGGAGGAATCTTAGATATTACAGAAAAATTATTTATCTCAGCATTTCAACAATAATTTAAATCAGATAAAAGTAATTTTTTAAGTTAATATAATTGCTATTAGATTTATCAATTCAAATTTATTATTTTTTAATATGAAGAAAAAGTTGAGAATTTTGATGTTTGTAGATTAATACCTTTTGTAGGCTTAATGATCCATAAATAATCATATGATAAATAACCTGGACATGTAGAAACTATAATGGCTATTCCAATTAATGCTACAATAATTCCTAAATTTAAAAAAACTAAAAAAATTGATTTGTTACATGAAGTTGGAGGTGTATTAAAATTATTTTCAAAATTTGAAAATTTCAAATTCTATTCTGTTTCCCTAAGAGTTGAAATAATAGATACTTAAATAGGTGTATCAGTTATGTTTGTTGAATTCAAAAAGGTAACAAGGATAAGACTAGAACAAGAAATGATAGATAAATTAACAGAGTTAAAGGATTTAATAGAAACTTAGTTGGATATTTGCTTAACAGTAAATTATAAAAAGAAAAGTATTACAAAGTAATAAATAAGTTTCAATGGAATAGAAGATGAAAAAAGATCTGATTATGAAAATTAATAATCTTTATCTATGAGAAAGTAACTTACAAAAAAAACATCCATATTTCAAAATGCAACTGAAGCAAAAATTATTTCCTCAAATATACTCCCTTTAAATACCGAAGTTACCCCAGAGAATATTATTATAGCTTCCCCTACTGTTAGATTTGCATCTGCTTCAATTGAAAACAATTTTATAAATTCTCCTCATTTAAATACAGCAGATAACTAAGATCTTCTTTTAAGTGGAAGAAAAGAAACCTCCGAAATTGGATTAACAGAAAGGAATATAGGTTTGATTGAAAACACTGATAGATATATAGACGGAGATAATTAGATTGATTCTGAAAGAAATCGATTTAATTAAAGGTAAATGTTTAAAAAGTTCAATCATTAATTAATTTTTCTATAAGAATAGATTTTAGAAAATTTTTTGTTATTAGGTAAAAGTTTTATTAATTTTTAATAATAGATATGCAGTTTCTTAGAAAGATTAAATCTAAGAAGTATAGCAAGCAAATGGTTATGATTACAATAGAAGTCCATCTTCTACAAGAATGACAAATAATTTAGAAAATGCAACTATGTTTACCTCTAAAGAATATGTTAAAAATTTAAATGAGAAACAGTAAATTAATTGATAATTTTATAAACAATATCTTTAATATGTTTAAATAATTAAGAGTAAGTTTTAAGCAAATCTCACAAAATGTTAATGCTTAATAAGGAGATTCACTAAGTTAAGATGTAAAGAATGTGAAAAAATTGAATCAAAAAGCTATAAAATATCTGGAATCACATAAAAAAGATAATTATTTAGGTACACTTAGTTTAGGATTTAACTCAAACGATATGATTCTATTAACGAATGCTTTAGCAAGTGAAGGATAATTGTCAAAATAAAATAACTATACAATAAATTCATCAGAGTTATTGAGTATAGAAGATAAGAATTATTTGAAATAAGTAGAGGTAAATAGAATTTTTGCAGATTAAGAATCATACAAGTCATCAACCCGAGAGGGAAAATAAGAAAAGAATTCAATAGCAAAAGAAATATTAATTAATAAACCTCCTAAATTTGCAAGATATTTTATTTAAGTTGGTTAAAGTTGCTCATTTCTATCAGCGATTATCCCTATTATTTTTTTTTTAATTTTATTAAATTTTATCCTTAAATAAAGTTTTGATTTTAAAAATTCCTTAATCATTTACGAAATAATAACGAATTCCAATTAAGTTGTGCATACGATAGAAAAAGTAAGGTTCTATGAAAAAGGAGTAAAAAGTGTTCATATCAATAAGCCTTTAGATTAAGAGTTTTAAGGATATTAAGAAAAATCGTTTTAAATTTTAGAAGAATGCAAGAAGAATATTTATAAACTCTCATCATTTAAAAGCAGCGAAAATGGTGCTAGTTTTGTTGAAAATACTAGAAAATAATTAGTTACCTCAGATAGTATTTAAACTTCGGTTTCATTCATAGTCTGGTTACAATCTATGCTTGTTTATGGATATGAATATATTTATTTTCCTAATAACCCTATACATTAAGCATCGATTTATAATAATTTTATTGAATATTAAGATATGCTATTAGGAGCATTCGATAGTAGTGTAAACGACTCTAAAGCTAGTTTACAATCATTAAAAAATATAATTAGCTACGCATTAATTACTAGTACGATAGTAATTGTTATATCAATTTTAATCATTATTCCTATATCCTTGATTGTAGAAAAAAAGAAAGAAGAATTTGTTAAGCTAATTTGTACTTATCCGGCTGATAGACTTGAAGATTATCTTGAATAAACTTGCTTATCTTTATAACACCATTACATAGAACACGGGTTTTTGTTTGCCAAATCAAAAGATGATTTTTTGATAATTAAAAGAGCAGGAATGTTTTAAGGTAAAGGGAAGGAATTTATAGATTCTATTGTATAAACTCAAATAGGAAATGGAAATAAATAGTAAAACAATCAGAGTGTAATTTAAGGTCAAAGCAAAAGGAAAAAGAGAATTATTAGTTAAACAACAACACTTTCATCTTAAAAAATATAGACTATACTATTGTCTTCTGTTTGCTTTGCAATTCTAATTATTTAACCTTATATTCAGTTTTTTAAAGGAAACTAGTATATTTCAGAAATATAACAATAAATTGAATTATCTGAGCGATTTAGCTCACTCATTTTTTAAATTGATTATACCTATTCCAAAATGTTTTTGAATATTAATATGTAAATATTTAAAAATGAAAGTGGATTTAATAATAGTAATTTGCTCAAAAAGTATTTGCTGGACCTAAAAGGTGTAATAGAATTAAACACCAATGTTGTAGGCTAATTTTAGGATTTCTAATAGTAAATAAATGTTGCATTTGAGCCAGACCCAAAAGAAAAAACTATTATAATTGGAATTGTCTTTCACGACACATGTGAATACTTAAATAATTATAAAGATCTTGTAGGTCAGTATATTAATTAATCTTATGGAGATGATGGGCAATACTGCTAAGATAATGCAGCATAAACTCCAATTAGGAGAGGCCTGGTTATAACAACATAATATCTATTTGAATTATTTAACCCAATATATGAAATTCTAAATCAAGAAGATGATGCAAAAAATTTGATCTAAAATTATGACAACTAATATAACTTGAACATGATTAGCCATCTTAGTTCTGAATTTAATGCCTCTATTTCAATATGTCAAAATCTTATAATTTAAAAAATATAAAATTTAACAGATAGTCTATTTATAATGTTTTATGCATTATTTTCATATTAAATGATAGCTTTAATTGGCATCTATTACTATCTATGGAAGAAAGTGCTTTAAGAAATAAGTAAGAATTTTTATAGGATAAAGACCTTATTTACTTTCTTCTCAATTGATCAAATTCTACATAATTCTTACATCACTAATTACCTATAGGATGAGATAAGATAAAATTAAACTATTTGAGTAAATAAATATAATAATAATTTTGTCAAATACTTATAAAATCACTTATTTTGAAATAGTTCTTCAAGGAAGGTTAGTAAAAATGAGCATAAAAAATTGAAGAAATTAAATTAAATTTTAAATGAATAAAAATGATATTGTATTGTATGAATGTATGTGTAAAAAATGATTTAATCAAATCTTGTGTTGGCTTTTACTTTATAATCTGGGAGTAATTATTTTTAATAAATAAGCCTTTATTATTTTATTGAATTTAATAGAAAAAGAAATTTGAAATTACGTTTGTGGACTTTTTACTTAAATTCTTTTAAAGAATGTTTAAATTAAATAAATATTATCTAAACAATATGGGAATTTCTATTGTATTTGTACGAAAATTGTTTATGGAATAAAGCTTAAATGTAAAATGAAGTTCCTTCTTGCTTATAAACTTTAATATAAAAAGCTGTTTTGTTTGACAATTATTATACTTATTAATTGCTTTCAAAGTAAAATTAATTTTAAATCAGTAAACGTATAATCTAAGAACTTAGAAAATAAGTAATATTAAAAATCTAACAATAAGATCAATGCAATAGTATATTTAAAACGATATATTGTTCTCCTTAAAGAGTTTAGAGAAGAATGAATAAAAGGAGCCTCAATGTCCTCTTTCTCCATTAGGAACGGCCAAAAGTGTAGAGAAATTAATTGTAGCGAATTAAAATAATCTTAACAATTATGACAATTATAATGAATTCCTTCCTTAAGAAGATTCATAGAAATAGTTCTACATTGGTGCATAGAAAAGATAATAAATTTTCTCTAAGAAGAATAAAGTGGATAAGCCTAATAATTTATATTCAGATACTAATTTAGCATCTATGTAGAATATTGAACCTTCTTTTTCATTTGTTCAATCTTAAAAGCAGATAAAATCCAATTAATAATCATTGAATGGGAGCAATCATAACATTAACCATGAACTATAAAGCCCAATAGGTAAATAAATTTACAATAAATATCGTTAAAAATAATGGGTTCTTTAAAATATTTTAATCAAATGAAAGCAAATATTAAACAAAAGAATAGATAATATAGCATTTTATTTAAATAACTAGGTGGGAATAATAATTCCTAAAAAAAGATAGGAGATTAATTGGCAAACAGCTATTTTAAATAGTTAGAAATAGAAATGAAAGAAGAATAAAATTCTAGCCTATTTAATAGTAGTGAATTAAAATTTAATAGATTTAAAAAACCTTCAACTGAAGAATTTCAGAATAGTAAATTGCATTAGAGTAATTTAACAGGTAGTATGTCAATGTGTAAAAATCAAATAAATGATATATTGGTATCTATTGATTCTCCTGATTAAATTATAGAAAAGCCAGAGAAAAGAAATATTTACAAACAGATGAGGATAATGAATTATGTTAAGGTATATATAAATAAGATGAAATCGCTTTCGTTATTTAGTAATTACGATCTAATGAGAAGACAGCACTTTGAACTAATAAAAGACTCTACTTGCTATTTGTATGATATTGCATTTTAATCAACACTTCAACAAAAAAATTAGCCACTTTATAAGTTCAAGTTGTTGATGTCTAAATTATCAAAGTGCTTTAAATTAATTCCTTTAATTAATCCTGAAAATTAATGGTGCATCATTTGGGATATTATATTTGGGATAAGTTTGCTTTTTTACTTTTTTATAATTCCAATAGAGATTAGTTTTAAAATTTTTTTTGATTTTTATCATAATTATTTAATTACTATCTTCATTTGCAATATCCTGTTATAGTTCTCTAAAGGATTTTATTAAAAAGGATCTCTAGTGATGGATTAAAAGCAAATAGTTATCAATTACTTAAAAAACTATTTTATTATAGATATTATAATTATCATTAATATTTCATCACATTTCTAAACATGGCTATGCTATTTAAAGTACTAGCAGCTAAGGGAAATCATTCAAAGATCAGATGATCATTTTTAAATAATCAGAAGATTTCCTATAATTTATGAACTTTCTCATCTTATTATAACTATCGCACTTATTGGATAAATTGCTGGATGTGGATTCCATCTAATTGCAGAAAAAGAAATTGAAGCTAATTAAGAAGCAAAAACTTGGCTCAATACTATGCATCTCAATGAATAAGATTGGGCAGAAAGATATATTGCAAGTATTTATTTTGCTTATATTACTATGATCACTGTAGGATTTGGAGACATCTATCCAGTTACTCAAAATGAAAGATTATATGTAATAATTATGACTCTTTGCTCTTCAGCAATTTTTGGCTATGTTATGAATACTATTGGATCAATCTTTTAGAGTTAAGCTTAAAAAACAGCTTCATTCAAGAAAAGAAAATAAGATATCACTAACTTTCTCAACTTTCGGAATATAAATAGACAGCTCCAAATAAAAGTATTATTTTAATCTAAAAAAATCAGTAATTTTATTTTAACTTTTTAATAGGTCTTAAAATATATAGATTATTAAGGAAGGACCTAAAAGAATAATGATTTAAATTAAGATATTCTATTTAAAGATATACCTAGCAATCTTATAGAAGAAGTATGCTAGCAATATTATGGACGTTATTTGCAATAAAATAAAATTATGAAATTAAATTTTAGTATTGAAAGCATAATGGCATTATCTGTGAAAATGAAAGAATTTTATCTTGCACCTAACTAATATCTCTTTAAGTAAGGTACAAGAGTTTAATGTGTTTACTTTTTAATTGAAGGAGAGTTAGATTACATATGGGAAAGAAAAGAATAAAATTAAGAAGGAATTTCATTTAGCACCCTTAATCAAGCTGGTAATATATATTCTATCTTTCTAAAGACTATTATAAATTGTTAAAAAAATAATAATAGGAGAAGCTCTAGGTATGAGATGTGCTTTCACGGGTAAAGAAATAAAATATAGTATTAGATCTACCAAAAATACTGGTAGTAAATTGATATATTTTTATATTGAAGATTTCATTTCTGTACTTCAAACCTTTCCTAAAGATTTTGAAAAATTCTGTGAGCTTAGAGATGAGATTTAATTTAATAAATATTCTCTTGATACAAAATGCTAGTCATGCAATAGATTTAATCACATTTTTGAAGAATGTCCTTTAATTAACATGAAAAGTAGGTACAGCTAATTTATTGTTGCAAGATATACTTATCCATTTAAGTAAGAAAGAAAGAAGTTAAAAAGAAAAACTTCAAAATTCAACACATTAAAGAAGAAAGACTTAATAATAGATTGTGTTGCATAGATAAAAATTCATATGTTTATTGATAATTACCCAGAGTTTGCATAAAATAGTAATTATCTTTATGATTTAGATATTAACACTCTGTTTGGCTAGATTCCACCTTTTATTTATGTGGATGGATAATACATCCCTGATGAAGAATAAAATGGAGATAATCCAGAAATTGATTAAAATTTTTTTACTTAAAAATCTGATAGTTACAAAGGGGATATTTTTTAAAAACAGATAAAAAGGAAAAGTAATGGAGTACTTGAAGATTAAATTCCATCTAGTAGTTTTGTTTAGGTAAATTAACCTTAGTAAATATAATACTAAAACAATTTAAATGAAAATGAGGAATCTTTAACTTCATTGTAAATACCTTCATAGAGTTAAATAATTGATCAAACCAATATACAATAGTAGCAAATAAAAAATAATAGTAAGTTACATCCTTAGTTTGGAAATGATTAAATGACTATTAGATAGAGAAAACACTCTGGTTCTTCAATTTAAAATTCTGATATATCAATAAATTAAATTGATAACTTTGGCGGGTATAGCAAAGAATAAAATATGAATCAAATAAACTTGCCTAGTTTTACAGAAAATAATAAAAACTAAATAATTACTTCTTAATATAAAAGAAGTGAAACAACTTCTATAAAACAAAAGTAGAATACTTAAAAAAATTCTAAAATAATAGTGCAGAACTAATAGAACAATTAAAATATTGGTATATTATACAGTAATGTTTAATACCTTACTGAAAAAGATGGAAGAAAGCCTACTTTAAAGAAGAATACTACAATTGTTTATGATAATTAAGATGTGAAACTTAATTCCCAAACGAATCAAATGAATAAGAAATATGATATTGTTTTTGAAGATTTTGATAAAATGAAAAATTATATAAAATATTATCCCAGGTATAATTGCAAAAACATACTAGAAAGATATAACTTTATTCAAAAGAGAATCATATCAAAGCCTAGAAAATCTCATTAATCTCGCTAACATGCTATTTATGGAATAAATTATAAGAAATAATCTTTAAATAATGTCTTTCCTCGTTAATCTCAATTTTTACTTGCCAATAAACTGCAATAAAAGTGATTTAACTTTAAAAATTGTAATTATGTTTGCCAAAATATTAATATTATGTATTAAATAATAAATATTATAGAATCCCAATTAGGAGTTATCTTAAGTTTTTGATAAAAAATGTATTTAATTATTTATTTTATTCCTATTTCTTTTTCTGAATAAATTTAATTTTATTTTCTAGAGAATTGCATTTTAAAGATAATGTTGGTAAGAAATTAATATAGTAATTTAATATTAAAAAATAATAAGTTATAAATCGAAAATATAAATGGAGCTTAATCAGGAGTTAATTGACTTTAATTTAGAAAGAATTAAAGAGATTTTATTTTAAAGATGGTTATTTTTAGATTAAAATTTTATTCCAATTATAGGATAAAATAGAATTTACTTCAAAGTTAGAGATTCTAGGGATTAAATAGTTATAGTTTTTTAGCTTTGTGAAGATAAACGTCTAAGAACTGAAATAGAATTAGAAGAATTAGTCATTAAGAATCTGAATCAAACAGTTAAGTTTGTAGACTCTTTTCAATAAGATAAATATTATTTTATTTAATACGAATATGAGTTTAGTTCATTTTAGCAATTCCTTTTATATTATACTTCAATTTTTAAGAGAAACGCTATGGAGATGTTTAAATAGAAATTATATAAGAATCTAATAGTATATTTAAAAAATTGTCTGAATATCTATCCTGAATATAATAAATATTAAGAATTAAATGAAGATATAGAAAAACTGACTTTTGCTTTAGCTGATACCAACTACTAATTAGATAAATATGATTAAACACGTTACTATTGCAAAGTTATTCTTAATATAAAACCAAACCATTTAAAATTTCTTGAACTCTTAGGAAAAACTGAAAGTGTTGATAAAAATTATAATTTATCTATAAATATTTTTAAAAATTGCCTATAAATAAATTCTGAAGATTAAGTCTTTTATTGCGAATTAATAGGAAGGATATATGCGTAAAGCTATGAATTTGAGAAAGCTAGAAAATTTCTTACTAAAAGTTTAGAATTTAAAGAATCTTTAGATGCTTATCGCTATCTAAGTAGAATTTATTTAATTAAAGGAAATACTGATGAAGCTATCAAATATTGTTTTTAAAGTATAAATAAATAAAATTAAAATAAAAATGAAATCATAAAACTCTTGATAGATATTTACTATACTGAGTAGAAATATGAAAAAGTTTTAGAAGTTTTCCAAGCAACTGATTAATAGTAAGTTGATGATATATGTTATTTTAGCATAATAAAGGCTAATTCTCTTTATCATCTAAAAATATTTGAATAGGCAAAACAAATACTCTCTAATTAAAAACAAAAACATAAGAAAGTAAACTCATTATGCATGAATCTACTGATAGTTTAAAAATAGCAAAAGAAATTATAGTGAAACATCCTTTAAAAATATAATAATATTGTATCCTATTTTTTTACAAACAATTTTCTAGATTTTTATTTTTAAATATTTATTAATATCAACTTTGAAAAAATACAATTTCAAACCAAATATATCAGAAATTCAATAAGTCTTCCCAAATCTGTCTAATTTAAGTATTATAAAAACAAAATAATAAAATGTAGGTTATAAAAAATTAAATACTATTATAGGTATATTAATATTCTATAAATACTTAAAATAAGATTATTATTTTTTTATATCAATGGTAATAATTAGAATTGAAATTGTAATATTTAGCAATTTTTATTATGTATGTATTACCCCTATATGATGAAGCCTACTTAAGATCATACATATCTCAATATTATTTACATTATAATTATTTCTTACTTAGAAAATTATCTCCAAGTTTAAATTAAGTAATCAAAATTCTTTGTAAACTAAAGAGTTTAGAAGAGATAAGTATATTATGAGTTTAATCCTTCAAGAAAACAATACAGAATAAACAGAATTCAATAGCAATTAGTTATCAGAATAAGATTTGTCAAATGTTTTTAATCACTTAAAACCTGCTTCATAAAATCTATTGTAATAAAGCAGAAGGTAGCATGAAAAGAAGCACAAAAAGCTGAAAATAGAAAACGAAGAAGATGATGAGCCTTCATATATTTCATTTTATAGATATCCAATAAGGGATAAAAATGAAAGATAAAGTAAGAAGGAACTTTAAATTATAGATAGTCCTTTAGAGAAAACATGCTCAACTACAATAAATAAATCATAAAGAAGAGGAAGCTTATTTAATAATGGATTAAGGAGAAGCTTTACACCATAAAAGTCTGGATAAAAATTACCTTAAACAACATAATAAGATGATTAAACCAATACATTTTAAAGATTACAAATTACTAAAATAAGTAAGTTATTTCTATTGAAAATTAGATAATTATCCTAGCATTATAATTTTCGCCATCTCAGAAAGGTTCATTTCGATTTAATAGGAGATGTTTCATCTTCGACTTAATACGATACTGTTGAAATAGTATCTGAGCCATTGTTCTACTAAAAATAGGTTAATAAACTATTAAGTAAAGTTATCTTCTTTCTTAACAGCAGGATTTCAAGCAATCCTGAAACTAAATTCTTTTTCGTATGGAATATTATATTTTCTCTAGCAGTTATATTGTTCTTATTCTACATTCCATTCCATTATAGCTTTTAGATAAAATTACCCTACTTTGAAGATTGTATATTGATTATTTTTATAATCAAAATATTCTTAAGTGTAATTAAGGGTTATTATGATAATGGAGAACTTGTTTTAGATATATAAAAAATTGCTAAAAGTTATTTAAAAATAGAATTTTTAATAGATTTGGCTATAGTTATTAGCACTTCTTTAGATATATTCTTATTTGTATGTTTCTTGAGATTACCACTTGCTTTAAAGACTATCAAAGGAATACTCTATTAATTTTAGCTTGTTAGAAGAAACGAATGCATTCAATAAATATTTACCTTATTATTAACCCTATTCCTTTAAGTATAAATTGGGGGATGTTTATTCCACTTTGTAGGATAATCATAATTACAAAAGAATCCATAAAATAATTGGTTATACTAGCAAGGAATCGATTAATCTGATTGGTAAGATAGATATATTTGCAGTATTTACTATTCCTTTACTACACTTATGAATGTAATATACGGTGATATACACGCATTTAATCATGCAGAAAGGATTACAGTTATGTTCGTTTGCCTATGTTCTTATATTTCCTTTGGCTATTTTGTTACTATTTGTGGACTATTGCTTTAGGAATTGGCCGTTTCTATAGAAGAATTCTACTCGAAAAGATAAATAATAATGAATTACATGATTTAAAGATCTATATCAACTCCCAATTAAATTAAAGTATGTATTAATATCTGCTTTATTTTATAATTTTATATATCTTTTGATTAAACTCTAATAATCTTAAATTTTAACCAATATAGATGATGCATTACTTAGAATACATGCTGAAAAAATCATAAGTTAATGATGATGGGTCAGAAAAACTACTAGAAGATGTTCCTTTAAGCTTGAAAAACTCGTTATATCAAGAGTTTTTTGGTAGTATTCTTTCTTAAAATAAATACATGCCAAATCATTTTAGTTAGAATTTCTTTAAGGAATTATCAGAGGAAATGGATGAGATTACTATTCAGCCTGGAAAGTAGTTTATATAAGAAGGAGAGATTTAACAAAGAGTATATTTTTTAGTAAAGGGATAAGTTGAAATATATATCTAGTCAAAATCATAGGCCAATGTATTATAAAAATTCACTTAGAGAGGTAATATTATTGTTTACCTATTAAATATTAAAACCAATTAAAATACTATTAATAGGAATAGATATTTGCTTGCAAAGTGCTTTTACAAATAAACCATTGACTTATTCTGCAAAAAGTGGAACAGGGCAGGAATTGACTTTAGCATTCTTTTAAATGGATAAATTTATAGAAATTATTAAGAAATACCCGAACGATTTTGAGTCCTTTTGTTAATGGAGGGATGAGTTAATCTTAAAAGAGCATCAGCTAACATTTAAGTGCAAATCTTGTAAGAATATTGATCATGAGTTAAATGAATGTCCTCTGATCAATCTTAGATTATCTAAGTAAAGAATTATCAATCAATATTTATTTGAAGAATTTTAGGAAAGAGTTAAGTTTAAACGAAGAATTTATTCTAACAAAGCTATATAATAATATACATTAGTAAATCAAAA
Organism: Tetrahymena borealis; assembly: GCA_000260095.1. Classification (NCBI taxonomy): domain Eukaryota; phylum Ciliophora; class Oligohymenophorea; order Hymenostomatida; family Tetrahymenidae; genus Tetrahymena; species Tetrahymena borealis. The sequence continues at coordinate 179,568 of AHAN01001088.1, forward strand.
GCTCAAATAATTTAGGATCTTTTTAACTAAAGCTGTTGTTCCCTAAATGAGTTAAGATACAGAAAATCTACTGCTATTGAGTGATGAAAAATTCTATAAAGCAATACCACCTATTAAAATAGTAAATTTTGATGAGAACATGATGTTTGAATTTTCTTAGAATAAGGGTGGTATTGATTTTTTAGAAGAAAATTCTTTTAAAGATAACAGCTTGCAGAAAAGAGTATCCTTAGAAAAGATAGCAGAAGATAGTTAAAGCTCATCTTCAACTGAAACTACATCATCATCTGATGAAGTTCCGTAAATAAGAAAGAAAAGTTCTACCCACATAGCTCTAAGCAACCAATCCAAAACAAAAAAGTAATTGAAAAATTAATAAATGAAAGAAATTATTGAAGAACAAAATAGATAAAGATCTTCAAGTACTTTAGAATAGGCTAAATAATTAAGTTTTGAAATTTAAAGTAATGGTTTTGAGAGAGTTGGAAGAGTAAAGAATGAGTTATTATCTAAGTAAAAGCAGAATTTAATAAATATGAATTCTATCCTGGAGCAAAAAAAGAAAATAAATAATGATCCCTAAAAACCAAATGTACCAATTTAAGGATTTAAAAAGAGAACCGATAAAATGAGTAATCTGTACACAAAAATGCTCCTTAGAGAATAGTAAAAATAAAAAAGATTAAAGTACCTATAACTTTTATGGATATAGAAATAGAAAATATTATAGCCGTAGATAAATAATAAATAAGATAATAATCAGAAAACAGATAAAGGAAAAGGGGATTTATAGATTAGTGAAATAGAACTGAGCGGGTTGATAAAGAAGAATATGATTTAAAATTTATTTATGTTAGATTTTGATAAATGTTAATAATTCAATAGATACAATCCATATTATAACTATGACAAAGTAATAAAGAGGTTTAATTAGTTTTAATAGTAAATTAAGTTCTCATCTTTTAATAGACAGTCACCATCTTAAAAATCTCATAGAAAACTGTTCTTACTTGGTCAAAAAAGTTAATGATTTAAAAGGTTTATGGAAAATAATGGAAAGAAATTATTTATATTTAATAAAGAAAATTATCAATAATTGTTTTATATTATTTAACAAACATATTCAATCTTAATAAATAATTCTTTAAATTACATTTTTTCTTAAAATTCAATTTTAATAGCTTTTCTATTTTTAAGGATATTTACAGAACGAAAGAAAGTTTGTTATTGAAGAAATTAAAATATCATTTTTTTAAAGGGTTTATAATTAAAAAATTTAATTATTATATTATTTTAAATTTTTTATTAATATATTATTTCTTATTTAGCTTGAAAAATATTTAACTTTTAAATACCTCCTATTATATAATTAGCTAATGTTACCAATAAATAGCTTTACAAATAAATAGATATTTGATTTAGAAAATTTTTCAAAATTTAATACTAATATTATTATTTTGATATTTTTAAATAGGATTAAAATAATTGAATATACGTGAAAAATAGATAAGAAGTGCTAATAAAACTTAAAGCTCCATTTCTTTTAAAATAAAATTAGTTGATGCTTATAAAATAATTAAGAGTACTTAAAATAGAATTTTTAACTCAAAAATATATTAATATCTTATTTATACATAATATTAATATTATTTAACTTATTTTTATCATTAACAAGATTTTACATAGTAAACATGACCACGTGATCCTTAAGCAATCTATTTTTCAGAATATCCCTATTTACAAACACAAGTGTAAGAAGATGAACTTAATTCAGCATTTTTGCCACAATTATAAGCATTTATAATTAAGTTAGAAATACCTAGTCTTGCTACAGATCCTAAATCAGTTGGCTTAATCTTTAAATTTATATCACCACTATGAGTTAAAACTAAAGAAACCGATGTCTTTCCATCTACTTTACTGGAAGTAGTTCTTTACATACAATTATAGTAATCAGAATTAACTATTGTTGAGAATCCGGTAATAGTTCCATTAACATCAATTTATCCATTCTTTTTGATACCACCAAATACCTATTAGATATTAAGGAAAACAGCATCGAAAGTAATATAAACATAGTTATGGGTTGCTAAAGTATAACTTAATTCCATAGTAGAAGTGTTAGACATAGTATCATAATACTAGTTTATTACAGAACATTAATAGATTTCCGAATCAGTAGTTTTTTAAGTTTGTAGATCACTCTAAGTAAGATATTTATAAGTAGTTTTTTTTAGATTTATATTGTCTACTAAAGTATAGCACTATATAGCACTGGACATAACAATCAAGCTTAAAAAAATAGCTTAGAGTCTCATTTAATTTTCTTATATTTTAATTAGTATTTTATGATTGATATTTATTATTTTTGTTGAATTATTATTAATTATGAAATCCAATCAATTTTGTTCTATTTAAATATTATAAAATAATAGGTTATTCAAATACTCAAGGAATTTCGAGGTTTAGATCTTATTTTTGGTTATTCTGAGTTAAAATTGAAATACAGATGAACGCAATAAGCGTTATGAGTTAACTAAGTAATTAATTTTTACTTCATTAATTTTCATAACGTATTTTCTATTTTATACATAGTTGAAATAAGATATCCTAACTCCTCAAATTAATTTATAAAAATCCTATTTACCAATCCAATCACTTGATTTGAACTTAAATTTATAAGGTCCTAAGGATATTTGTTATTTTTTTCTTTACTTATAAAGATATTTGATGCTAGCTTAAAAATTTAAATAATGAAAATAAAATTTAAAATTAAAAGGTTTAGATTTCCAAAAAAGAGTTGTATTTTATATATTTTATTTTAATAATCTAATTATCGATAATATTTCTCTATATGTTTAAGTTGTATTTTTATCATTTAATATAATTTTTCCTTTACAAACATTTGAAAATATATATTAAAACTAAATAAGGAATGAATCATTTCTATTTTGGAATAAAAATAAAACTATTAACCAAATATCGTAATTAAAAAAGAATAATCTTTTAACTAAATAATATAACAAATTTATTGAAATTCTGGATTTTATAAAATAAATATGTATGATAACTAATATTATTTTATTAACATTATATAAAAATATATGATTTAATCATTCATCAAATAATTCACTAAAAACTGGCTATATTTAAAACCTTTCCCTTGGTGCAATAAAGTGGAATAAGTTAGATGTATCATCTAAAAGTACAACTCTTTCGAATGAATTATTCTTATTATTGATATCGAATTATCTTGTATTAAAAATAATTGAATTTCTTAAGCTTTGAGAATCTAGTTTATTAAGTGCTATCTTTTTCATATTTAATTGCTGATTAAATTATATGCTTTACTCAATTTCCTGTTGAGTTTCGTCTATTTATAATACAGAATCATTTACTGCATTTGTATACTTGGATTAACTAACAACTGATTCATTTGGAAGATTCTTATATAATTCATAAGAAGGCGATAATCCTTTTTCATTTGGTTAAGTTTTTTAATTATTTTCTAATTAAGTTAGTATATTTTTAGAGCGTTTATATAAGGAGCTAGTACTAACGGTAGGTGTTTTTGTTAAAGTAGAACTACTTCCAATCTATTTATCCTTTTTTACACAGTATTAATGAATTGTAAAAATGAGAGTTACTAGAGAAATTAAGATATATGAGCACATTAGTAGAATAGTCAGTGATAGAATTGCCAAGGAAATATCTGTTTACTATTAAACATTAGATTCAGATGTACTAACAAGTGCTATCATAAGTATGTGGATTATTAAAATAATTAATTCACAAAAGATATAACAGATTGAATGTCTTGTGTTCTTGAATGGGCGAGATATTATTAGATAAATGAAATAAATCAAATAGAAAATAAAAAGTAGAGACACTTACAATACTGGGTGGTTGTAAGTAGTTACTTATATAATAGAAACAATAAATTTTCTAATTAGAATAACAAAAATAAAAATTCTTTTTATTAGAGTTTCATGAGATAAGAATTCTCCTAATATCCAGTATTTTTATCTAAATTCCAATATACTATCTCCTTTATTCTCCTCAGATTGAGGAAGGAATTCTACTATTTATAAAGGAACCACACTTTGCTCTTTAATTTGTAATTTAATATTTTTATTTAAATTACTATTTTAAGAGTTGATACTGTTATTAGAAGGAGCAGCATTAGTTTATCCTTAACCATCTATCACTTCAACTATTTAATTTTTAAATATTCCCTTAATTTCTAATATATAAACAAGAAATCCAATAACTCCAATTTCATATATAAGGACAAATATGGCAAAAATAGAGCTAAACCCATCTAAGCTTGTGTTAAAATTAAAGTTATCAAACTAGAAGAATATCAAAAGAGACATTTCTTAGAATGTCAGTAAAAAGAACACCAAAGGGAAGGATTTATAAAAGAAATTTCTTAGTTTAGATTTCCAATTAAATTGATCTTTTAATCCAAATTTAGAAAAACATAAATTGAGAATCCATGAAATGATTGTAATTACCACTATAGACAATGAATTCACTGCAAAGTAAGGAGTTTTATCATTTTAATATAATTTATCATTACCAACATATTCTAATTCAGAAGGGGATACACCTGTATCTACTTCTGAAAGCATTACATTATTATCTGTAGTCTCTAGACTTCTAAATTGTTTAGTGGTTAGGGGAGTATTACTCTTGCTAGGAGCAATACTCTTAAAATTCAGTATGCTTGTTATATGGGAGGAATACAAAGCTTACATATTTTAATCTAATCCAACCTTTGACTAAAAGTTCACATAAGTTAAAAAGCTTAGATTTTAAGAGATCTCAACTAAACCAACAAAAATTACAGGGTTACTAGCAATAGTTCCTAAATAAAATTTTTAGAATATATTGAATTAGTTAAATATTAATTAAATAAAATAGTTATTTAATTCATTATAAAATTTTACCTAAGATTATTGAGGCAGAGAGAGATGAAGCATACATAGCTGTATTTGTTGTTATAATACTCTCTTAAGTAGAAGTAAACTCGCATTAAGATTATCCTTTATCTGTGAAAGAAGGAGGGCAAATGCATTCTCCTATAGATGTGAATAGGTATTTTTATAATTGTCTATTTGCTGCACAGGTGACACATGATGTATATTTAGAATCTACACATGTAGCACATGAGTAATTGCAATCAGTTGTTACTATAATTGTTTCAATTTCGTTTTTAATACAACTAGATTTATTAGAATCTAAATGATATCCAGCACGACAAGTGATACAAAAATTACTATTACTACATTCAATACAATTGTCTAAGCAATTTGTACATTTATCAAAATCTGAATAGGTACCTTTTTTACAAGGGATACAGGTATTATCTTTTAAATAGTCTCCTGGCCAACAAGAAGTGCAAGAAACAGAAGAATTGGAGTAATTGCATGAATAACAAGAGGAATGACACACTAATTTGCAAATTTTATAATTTGTATCTAGAACATAACCATCAATACAAGCTGTGCAGTAAGAAGGATATCCTTAGCATTTCGTACATTCTTTGTTGCATACTAAACCACAAGTTTTAATCAGAGAAGTTGGGTCATTTGGATAAAGAGATTCTAATTGATATCCAGTAATACAAGATTAACAATTATTAGCTGTATTCTTACAAGATGTGCAAGACGATATGCAACTTACACATTAGTTATTTGAATTTAGTACATAATTTGGTGTTCTACATGATAGACAAGCACTCGAATTAAATGGAAGTGAACATGTTAAGCAAGAAGGATCACATATAGGAGTACAAATACTTGTTCCATCTGATTAAAGAGCTAAAGAATAATTATTTGTGCATGATGTACAATTAGTTGATGATCCAGAACATGTCTTACAAGGGAATTTGCAGTAAGTGCAAGTTTGTGTTAGAGCATTAAACCAGGAATCAGAGTAACATGAGGTACATGCTTTATCATTATAAGACAAGGAGCAAGTCTAACAGGTTCTGTGACAATTACTAGGAAGGCATTAAGATGTTGCTGCATTAAAAGTGTAGTTCGGGTTACATCCTAAACAAATATTTAAACTAGAGCATGTACTGCATTCATCTTTACAGACTAAGCATTTTCCACTATCTACATCAATTAGAGATAAGTATCTTCCATCTACACAAGATTAACATTATTAATCGTTATTAGGCGACTTACAAGTGCTGCAAGATGAATGACAAATAGGACGGCACTCATTTTAGTTAGGTTATTTTGGATATAATTAATAGTTAGTAATACATGATAGGCAGTTATTAGTATTTATTTCACAAGATAGGCATGGGGAGGTACAAGCTACACATGAACCTGTTGCTGTAAGATAATATCCACTATTACACGATTTACATGAAGAGCTCTAGTTAGGTAATAAGCAGCTTTTACAAGATAAGTGGCAGTTAGGAAGACAAACATTGCCATTAATAGTATAGTTAGAATTGCAAGATGTACATGTATCTGCTTTTTCTGTGCATGTTTTACAAGGGGATGCACATAAAAGACATTAACGAGTTGTAGCACTACCAGTACCGGTTATAGATAGATAGTAACCGGAATCACATTCAGTACATGTATTAGAGTTAAAAGGATCTGTGCAAGTCTTACAGTTATTACCACAGTCAGGTATACAAGTAGTCAAATACATTTTATATTTTGTTGGGCATACTGTGCAGTTAGTTTCAGATCCCGTGCATTCTTAACAAGGAAATTTGCATTATAAACAGTTTTTAGTAGTAATACCAGTAGCAGAGTTAGTTGCAACTTTTAAAAAATAGTTTGGATTACATGCAGTACAATTATCTATATCGTTAGGTTTAGAGCATTAGTGGAGTTTACAAGAACTATCACAAGTGGGAAGACATTTCAGAGTTGCTGCATCAAATTCATAATTATTTACACAAGTTAAGCAATCAGTGGCTGTTGAACAAAGTTTACATGGCGAATTGCAATTTTTGCAAGTACTTGTTACAGAATCTAAATATAACCCATTCTAACATGAGGTGCATTTATATTTATAACCGCTTACGCATTCACGGCAATTCGAATCACAAATAGTAACGCAAATTCCATTTACAATATTATATATTTAAGGACTTGGACTTGCAGGATTATCACAAATTTTACAATTTTCAGGTATATTCTCACAATTTACACAATTTGTTCCACACTTCTAGCAAGTATTAGAATTTGCAGGTAGAAAATAAAAATCTATGCAAGAAGTGCATGCATTTTCATTATTTGGTTGAGAACATGTTAAGCATGGCGATTTACATGATGGCTTACATGTTGATGTTGCTGTATCTAAAGAATAACCACTTACACAAGATGTGCAAGTATTTTCTGTGGTATTACACTAGTAGCAAGGAGATTTACATGGATCACAGGTGCTCGCATTTTTAAAGTAACCATCTTTACAGACTGTACATGAAGATAATTACAAAGGTTAAGTACATTAAGCACATTTTTCATGGCAAATTGGAACACAGCTACTACCTACAAGAGAATAATTCGCCTAACAAGAAGTACAATAATTATTCATTGCTACACAAGTTGAACATTTTGCGGTTGTGATATCGCATGGTTGGCATTGCTTAGAGTTAGTAAGATAGTATCCATCTCTACAAGATAAACAATTAGTTGAACTATTAGGAACATCGCATGTTAAGCAAGATGAATGACAGTTAGGTTAACATTAAGTTCCAACAAGGCTGTAGTTAGGAATACAAGAATAGCATTCTGTTGCTGAATTTGAGCAGTTGAAACAAGGAGAAGTACAAGGAAGACATTATTGCGTTGAATTTAAATAAAATTGTGCTGGACAACTAGAGCAAGCACTAGAATTGTTTGGAAGAGTGCATGTTTAACAAGAACTATCACAATTTGGTTAGCAAACTGTTCCTACTAGAGTATAGTCAGCAATACAACTTTAACAGATGTTACTTTAGCCATAACATGTTTTACAAGGACTTGAACATGCTTAGCATGAATTAGGAGATGCACCATTGAGAACATAACCGGGCTAGCATTGTGTGCATTTAGTAGAATCCATACCAGCTGAACAAGTAAGACAGCTTATGTGACATTGATATTCACATCTAAATTAACCTGCAACAAGATAAGTTTTATTTGGACAAGAAGTACACTTCGTACTCTCTCCAGTACATGTATAGCAGCTTGTACTGCATGGTGCACATTCATTATTTTAAAGAAAATATCCAGTCGAGCAACTCAAACACTTATAAATAGGAGTTGATTAGGAAGTTAGACAATTATATTAATTAAAATTTGGATCAGCAGGTAATGCAATACAAGAATTTGTAGCGGTATTTAAACTATAGCCTTTAGCACAATCAAGACACTTATTTAAATTATCACAACTCAAGCAATTAGGAGTAGAACAAAGTGTACACTAAGATGTTGATGTATTGTAATAATATTTTAAGAAACATTAATCGCAAACTGCGTAGGTTGAACACAGACTACAATTTGTCTTGCATTTAGGATAGCATTTGTTATTGAATAAATCGAATTACGTTGTATTAATACATGCAGTACAATAGTCTGCAGCACTTTAACATGTTAGACAAGAACTTGCGCAAGTTAAACAGGAACCTGAACTTAAGTATTTTCCAGCAGCACATGTTAAACACTTGCTAGAATTAGCAGGTTCAGAACATGAAAGACAGGAAGAATGGCAAATTGGATTACATTTTTTGTTGGTAGAATCATACGAATAATTAGTTGATATACAACTACTACAATTTACATCACTTGAACATGTAGAACAGGGAGAGACGCATTATTTACACTCAGTCCCTGAAAGATAATATCCACTTATACAAGAGAAACATTAATTTGAGGCTGTTCCAAAGCAGGTAATGCATAAACTATTACATTTTAATTCACATTTTGTGCCTGTAACATCCAATGTATAAGGATAATTACAACTCAAACAATTAGAAGATGTGCTTCCAGAGCAGGTTCTACATGTATAATAGCATTACTTACAAGCTCCACTACTTAAATCTATGTAATAGCCTTCTGGACATGTGTGCAAGCAACTCTATTTAAATGAAATTAAATAATTTTTTCTAAACGAGAAAGTTAATCAGTAAGAATTATTTGAAAATCTAAAAAATCTAATTATTTTATCGTTAATTAAAAAATTTGATCTTGCTTTTATTTTCAAATCAGATCAATAAACTTATTACTAAAAAGGAAAAAGTTTTGTAGTTTAAAATTTTTTATTCTTTATGATTAGAGAAGTTCTTTAAGTTTCTTCTTTAATTAGAAATTCAAATTAACCAGTTTTAAATAAAATGAAAAGTTTATAGGAAGTAAATTATTCTTTTTTGAAGAAAGAGTGCCTTAATTTTTAAATAGAAACAATATTTTAAATTACATGATTTGGGTTAATATACTAATTTATAGGGCAAGCTGCTACACATTAAGTACCATCCCAGTAAGGAGTAGGACCAGTACATGATTGCGCGCAGTCTAATCCAGCATAGCCTTGTTGGCAAACACAATTTCCCTTTAATAAACAATATATTTTTATTATTTTTATTTCTACTTTGCTAAATAAATTACTCTAATACAAAATCCGTTTTAACTGCAATGATTTAAACACCTAGAAGGTGTTAAGCAAAAATCCTTGTAGTTAGATGGACATAAAAGTTCTCCAGTAGTTACATCTGAAAGACTAGAGGTAAAATCTTATAATTTCACCTTCTTTCCTTATTAGTTTATTGTACAAATTGGAAGAGCTTATTGAGATTTTAGGAGTCTGATTGAGATAGTCTAGTAATTGTCTGAACAAATTATTTCATGGCATCTTACATTAATTGCAGGAGAAGATTATAAAAGTTAAATGGCTTTTGAATTAAAGCAGCGAGAACTTTATCCACCGATTTCTCTTGTTACAATATTTGTAAAACTGCTTTATTCACATAGGTTTTTCTTACTTAATTTAGGGATTGTACAACCTGGATCCACAAAGCTATCTACTATATTTTCTCCAATACCTTAACCATAGAAATCACAATATTGATCTGAACTTCTATTGAATTCTGCATAATCTGTAGTTGATTAACATACTTTTGTAATAAAATCACAACCTTTTCCCTTTCCAAAAGTAATATCATCCAAAAAATTAAAATCAATATAATTAAAATATCCCATATCCTTGAGAAGAGCTCCTGTAAATATACTAAATACAGAATCTCCATCAAGAACTGAAGCTGTTAGAGCTTCATTATATAAAATAGTTCTCTCAAAATCAAGCTTTGCTTTAGATAATTTTAAATTTTCTTGATTTTCTAGCTGAAATCCTTGAGCTGTATTACAGTTATAATAATCTTTAGCAGTCTAAGAAGTAAAGGGAGTTTTCAAAAAAATAGTATCAACAAATCCTCTTAAGGTATCTTTGTAAATCATGCTTGTATCTACTTTAGCTGTACCATAGCTAGCCTTTGGAGTAGAAGTTGATGTAGGGTCAATCCACTCTTTTAATTAATCTAGTCTGAATCCAAAAATACGAATGATTTCTTATGTTGTCATTTTGGTATGTTGTTTAAAATCATAATTATCTGTAACAGTCTAAATTAACGCGATATTAAATGTGAGCAATCCTAATATTGGATTATTTGTTGATGAATCTCTTTTACAGGTATCTATTTAAAATGTTTATTATGTTTAAAACTATCTAATTTAAAATCTATAATTTCTTATTAATTTCAACAATTAATTTTTAAATTACAAATCTCTTTATAAAAATGAAAATAAAAGGGAGTTCTATTATCATTAAAAGTTACATTCTGAATAAATAATATAAAAAAGTTATACCTGAAGTTGTAAATACAGAGCTTAGTGGTTCATTTTTAAAAGTAACCATGATAACTATATGAACACCACCATATAAGTTTGAAGATGTAGGAGTATAAGCTCCACAATTATCAGTAGCTATTGTTGAAGTAGAATCTCCTATTATCAAATAAGAAAGATATAAGCCACTAATATCAGTAACTTTTTTCAAATAATTAACTAAATCCGTTCTTCCGCTAGAGGCTACAGTAGTATCAGTAAAATCAAATTTGATTTTATAATTTGTGTTAGTTGCTAAATTTCTATTTTTATCTTATCGCTTAGTCTACATTTTTTCTTACAGATAGTTCTCATTTAAGAGCTAATCCTAATTTAGATGATTTCTTGTAGAGTTTAGTATTTATTGACTATCTGTAAGCAAAAATTAGCAAAATATTATTAAAGTGTTGATTAATTATAGATACTTCATTTTTTAAAGCTGAGATTCTCTTATTTTTTAAGAAATAATTAAAAAATGGGTAGTATAGTATGCTTATTATAAATACTCTATATGATTCTTTTAGATTTATAAAAATATATTTTGTTTGTTTTTCTTTTTTTAATAAACTTTTCGTAATCAATGATAAGATTATTTAAAATGTAAGACAAAATCTTCAAAAGAAATGTTAGCACAATAAACTTTAGAAATATCCCATCTATTTTTAAATTACATTGAATATTTATCTAAATATACTTCATCCTCGATCACCATAAATAAATAAATAATTATTTTTACTTTAATTTACTATCACTTCATAAATCTAATGGTGTATAGTGCAAAAATTACTTTCTTTTTAAACCTGAAATTTTGTAAAATATTAACCAATTCCTATTTTTTGTTTTATTTTTCAATTTAGCTCAATAAAAATATTTAATTTTTATCCCTATATCTAGATTTCGAATTTAGCCATTTACATTCTACTTCGATAAAAGCTGTAGATCATTTAAAGTAACCTTATAATAGGAATCTTAAATTAAAAAGAAAAAAAACTGGATTTTTGGAAGAAAGAACATGTAATTTATAATATTTGAATTATCTTTAAATGAAATTCGAATAGATTACTGAAATAAATTTATACAAATTCTTCTGATACAAGCTAATCCTTTACTCACAATTCTATAAAATGCTATTAGAGTAGAAATATAAAATTGGGATTACTTTAGATTTGATACATAATCTTTCCTTATGAATTAATTAAGTTGCTGGTCTTTGATAATAATAATAATATTAATACAGATTTAGTCTGCTATTTGATACTAAAAATTTTAATTCTGATAACTTTATAGGAAACTGATAAATTTCATAGTTGCTAGAAATTGGATAACTAACTTACTAAGAATAAAATGATAATAAGTGATTAAAAAGATTAGGCAAAGATTACACTATAAAATGTAAAATCTCACCTTAAATGCTTGAAAACTATGTCTTAGTTCTCAAGTGTTAAAGTCATAGTTTAATCTTAGCAAAATTCAGATGTATAAATAGAAAAGATAAGAGAAACTCTACCAAATTAGATGGTTAGACACTTAGTTTCGTATAGATTCAATAGGAAGTTAATGAAACCAGAAATATTTGTGAATATTCTTAATGGATTAGAAGTTCTTTCTGAAAATAAACATTTTTTGAAAATGCAACACTATCATTTTTCTAAAGATAGTGATTATGTCTTCATCTTATTTGAGGATTTTGGATAAAATCTTTAGGATTTGCTATAAAAAGGAAATTTTTCCATCGGGGAAAAGCATGCAAAGACATCATTCAGGGATATTGCAAAATCTTTATTGCTTATTGAATAGAATTTTCAAAATATAAATGGTTTAAATTAGGATTTTGTTCTTCTACCTATGAATATTTATATTGAATTTGAAAGCGATATACTAAGAGCACGTGCAAAAATAATACCTTTTGATTTTCTAGGATCAAGAAATGAGCTTGATATCAACGATTTACCTAAAAATATTGTTTTATCGCCTGAATGCTTAAATGTTATTAATATTTAGGTAATAAATTATAATAGAATAGCCATAATAATTTATAAAATAATCTACAAATAGAATAAGTTAATTTAAAAATAAATACTTATTAAATAGATTGATTTAACTTTAATCAATCATTTTTCATTAAATAAAATGAATAGACTTCAGAGTAACCACAAGAGATATCAATGAAAAAGAGCAACTCATATATCTTAGGTTTAATTTACTTAAATTTATTAAGAGGTAAAAAAATTTTAGGATAATCAGAGAGAGAGAAAGAGATAGGATTTAATCCTTCTATTGTAAAAGAAGGTCCTAATGATGAAATAATTAAGGACAACTTAGAAAAGTTAATAGTTAAAGGAAAGAAGAATGGGTTAATTTTAATTCTAGAATAGTGCTTACATTATAGTATTCAAGATAGAATAGGATATAGTGACCTTCATCAAATGTGTAAGAATCCTGTTTTGTTCCTTAAAAATAGGTAAGTTATAGGATAATTAATAGCTAGTTAAAGATTATTTGCATAATAAACAAAATCGTATCAAGAGGCTTTTAAAAATGCTATGGAAGAAATATAACTTATTTTATAAGATTCTAATGGAGACATGCAATTTATTAATCAGTAATTTAGCACCATAAAGCAAGAATTTGAAGCTCTAGAAGTACCTTCTTTTTCAGAAGGAGAAGAACTCTCTTCATGTAATATTTCTTTTGCCCTCAAAAATAGTAACCCAACAATAACTTTTGAATATTAGATTAAAAGCAATTTGATATGAATAGTTAAGAAGCTTTTAGTTCTAGCAATTTTAATGATAAAAGTAGAGTATTAGAGAGAAGAAATTAATCAGAGAGTGTTTTAGAAAAAGATATTTCTGTTTCATATAATAAGTAAAATGAAGATTCTGGAAAGTTAAAAAAATCAGAGTATTTTCAATCTACTACTGATAGAGATTAGAAATAAGGAACAGCAGTAGTAAATCATTTTAATTTAAATATCTATTTTGCTTAAAGTATTTTGTTAATAATATTCTCTTTTATAATAATTATAGATAAAAGTTAGAAGAATTAAAAATTAAGATTTCTACAATCCATATGGGCTCAATTCAATTAATCAAAAAGTTATAGATCATCCTTAAGATAAAGATTTAAGGTAATTATTGAGTAAAGATTAGTCTATAGTAGATGGTGAGGTAGTAGGAATTTATTCTATTCTAGCAATAAATGATTATTTAGTTGCCACAGGTGGCGATGATGCATCTATTAAAATATGGAACATGGATGATCCTAAGAAAGAATGTATTTAAGTACTGATTGGACATAGTAACTCTATTCATTCTCTTTGTCTCCTAGTATAAAGTAAAGTTATTGCTTCTGGAAGTTCAGGTGAAAATGCTTCTATTAAGATTTGGAATATTTCAGATGGAGCTTGCATTAAAACTCTAAAAGGTAAGCATTTTAAATTTATTTTTAAAATGAAAATTTTATTATAAATTTATTAATAATAGGACATACAGATACCATAAGTTCCATTTGTTAGATATCGAATGATTTAATTGCTAGTGGAAGCTATGATAGTACAATAAAAATATGGAGATGGAGTTCTGGTAAATGTGAAAAAACTCTAAAGCAGCATCATTTTGCTATATTAACTATTTGCACAATAGATGAAAACACTATTGCTTCTGGATCTGATGATTGTTCGATTATGATTTGGGATATTAAAAAAGGTGTCATGATTTTAGATATTTAAGGTAAATATATAAGTGTTAATCTTAATAAGTATTTTAAAAATATCTAATTATTTTATTAAAATTAGGACATAATTCTTGGGTCTAAAATATAATTTACATCAAAAAGTATAATTAAATTGCTAGTTGTAGTGGTGATGGAACTGTTAGATTATGGAATAGAAACGGATAATAAGAACATATGTTATCAGATCACGATGGATAAGTAAATTGCCTTGTCTATATTGAAGGAAAAGATATATTAGTTACTGGTGGTTCAGATTAAAAAATAAATGCATATAAATTATCATCTAAAAAATTAATACAAAAAATAGAAAATGCCCATAAGGATAGTATCTTGACTATTACTAATTTAGAAAACACAATTGTAACAGGCGGTATAGATAGTACCATTTCAACTTGGAGGATAGCAAAAAAATCTTCTGAAAGACCATTTGGATAATCCTCAAATCTTAGAGAATTTGAAAATCCTACTCTAACTGTAGAAAAGGCTAATATTTAAGGCAGTGTTTTTGATGAATCAGTGAGAAGCACTGTTCCAAATGAATAAAATGATGGATAAATTAAAATTAGTTTTAAAAACTACTGAGAAATACAAACAATTTAAGTCAATATATGTTTAAATAAAGTAAAATGTTTATTTTTTTCATTCCAATTTCTTAGTTTGAATAATGTATATCAGTTACAAAAATGATAAATAAAGAAAATAATTACTATTAGGATAACCCTCTCTCCAAAGGTAAGTTTCTTTTAAAAAGAATCTATATATTATAAAGCAGGTTTAGGAGAGTATAATAGATTAACTCTCTATTTATTATTAGTATTAAATTTATGATTTATATATTTCCAAACATTTATGTTTTATTTCTAATCAAGAATCATCGTGATTTAGAAAACTTGCGGCTCTAAACTTTGATGGATTGTTTGTATAAAATTTAGGCTCGGAGCTATTTGAAAAGTTAACATGCCCCACTTATTTCCTCAAACTAGAATTAAAAAATAAATTAAATAATTTATTATTAGGAAAAGATTGAAAAAATTACATTCTATTACTGGAAGATTTTGGAGTCATAAAATTATTACCTAAATTACTATTATATTTATTTACTAAGAAAGAAGAATTTTTATTCTTAATATTCTTATATATTTCTTTTATATGCTTTGGGTTTTCTATCAGATTCCCCATTAAAGATGAACCTTCCTTTTGAATAATCTTCTAACCTTCGTTATATTATCGGATAGTATTAGAAGAATTATTGTTTGGATAATATTCTTTATACTCTTTAGGCATATCAAGATCCAGAACTTTAGAGAATTCTCTAAGATTAATTTCTAATTCAATTTTTTACTGTTCTTATTCTGCAATATTCAATTATTTATTTAGACCGTTATTTAGATTTGAAGCACCAAGAGTTTTACCTGCCCCTTTTCTTATTGACCTTTTCTTTTTCTCACTTTCAGGAAGCAGTTAATAAGTATCATCGTCAAAGACTCCTGTATTATTCCCTCCTGTTTTTTTTGTAGACATCTTTTTAATAAACGTAGCCCTCTTAATTGAAGCTCTAATATCTTTAAACGATGGGTTTTAAGGTAAAGGATCTTCAGTTAATTCCTTAGAAAACAATCCTAAAGAATCTTCTAAAATATCACTAGGCTTCTTTATGATAGTTAAATATCTTTATTTTTCAGGATGAGGTCCAATACTTGCTTTATGCTGCAATGGGTGTGGATTCTTTCTGTAGGTTTTCCTATAAAAAATAATTTCTATTAATTTAAATCCTAAATTAAAACAAATATTACTATCTATTTCCCCTTCTGATAATATTATTTAGTATTTCTGTATCATTTTTCTCTTCTTGTTTTGGTATTACTGGATTATTCCTCATTTCTTTTAAATGAGAGTTTGTATCATTACGGTGATATTCTGAATGATTATCATCTTGATCACTACCTCCTCCATGATCAAATTCATCATCACTATTTTCCATTTCCTCTAGTCTGTGGTATAAATCTTCAATATCTTTTATTTACTCTATTTCAACTATTAATTCTACTACTGCTTGTTTCAAGCTATCAGAACTAATCCAAGGAGATGTAGATTTATATCTTTACCGTTTATATTCTATTCTTTCCATTGGTTCTGACTTCATAAATTTTAAACAAATTTAGTCCTTATTTGGTATATAGTTCAGTAATGGGCATTAATCAATTTGATGTTTAAACTACCCACATCCCCAGCAATAGCCATCTAGAATTAATTTTAAAATATTATAAATAAATTTGCGTATAAAATAATTATATTAATGATAGAACCAAAACTATTTCTAAATAAGTAAGTTTTTATGTTTGGATTTTTAATTTAAAGTTTTAAATGAATCAATTTAGCCAGTAGTTCTAATGAGAGTTAGAATAAAAAATATGAAGAATATCTTGAATAATAATAAAGACTATTTACCTAAACCTTTAGAACGATTATAGAGGATATAATTATCTTTCAAATACATATATTTTTAATGATCTATAGGATAATATTTTATCACTTCCAAAAAATCTTCAATATTAATGTATACTAAGGAGACGACATTAGTAGTGATAGCCCCATGACTTTATGCCATTTATGAAAAGAAACCAAGCTCTCCAAAAACCCCATTTTTTGATACAGTTTTTAATACAGTATAAGGTTTTTATGGTGATTTCTTTGCTTTAATAAATAAGTTTACATTTCCCTTCATTACAAAATAAATTTTTGGTTAGCTATCGTATTCATCATAAACTATCTCTTCAGGACCTAATCTTTTTTCTTTTAATTTAGGTGCTAAGTCCATCAAGAATGCCTAAGAAAAATTTAATTTGAAAATCTTTTTTTAATTCAATATTTTTCCATAAATATCTACAGCTATTTCATGTTTAAGAGAACCTGCAAGTTCTTTGAGCATGTTTTCACCTTCTTAGTTATCTTCTAACTTTTCATCATTTAAATATTCAAAATATTTCTTAACTTTCATTTATAATTCTGTACTCAGCCCTCTTTTTTTCATGTGGATTGTAAGTAAAGACATTTTCTGTTTAAAATCAGTAGCTTTTTTAGTGATTGCCCCTATGATAGAACCTATAGAATTTACACTGTAAGCGAAAACACCACAACTTAGAAGACAAATAACTATAACAAAAATACGTTCTTCTGTAGTAGTAGGCGTAATGTCTCCGTAACCAACTGTAATCATAGTAATTACAGCCCAATAAAAAGAAGCAATATAATTTGTAAACCAATCTTATTAATGAGGGAATTCTATTTTAAATAAATGATTGAGCCAGTTAGCTTCTATCCCATTTTGTAATTCAATATAGGAAACTAGATAAAATGTGCAACCACAAAAATGAGCAATAAAAAGAATTAAAATGATTAACTTTATTAAATCAAAAACAGCTGCTTAATCACTCTTTAAGTTAAGCAAATCGATATAATTGTTAGTTATTTTTAATATCTTATTAAATCTGAGAAGTAAGATAGCATCCAAGTATTTTATTTGAAAATACTAGGAAATAATGAATGGAAGAAATACAAATAAATCAAAGAAAAATTAATTTTTTAGGTACCACTTAAAAATAGCCTTTAAATCAGTTATAATTACTCCTTTTTTATAGTAAGCAGTAAAAAAATTTAAAACAATATCAATCATAAATGTCCATCCAGGGATATCATTGAGGAAAAATACTAAAATCTAGGGCCACTCTATTTTATTTTAGAAAGAAAGGGAATTAAATAAATAAATACCTAAATTAATAAATATAGATTTGAAAAATAAGAATAATTATAGAATAGAAGAAATTTTCAAATTGAATTGAACAATTCTTTTTAATTTTTTTTGTAAGCATGCTTTTGATTACCAGAAATTTTAATTCAAAGATTTTTATTTAATTTTCCAGATTCTATTGTTAAAGAAATAATGTGACTTCTTCAAAAATTTAAAAGAATAAGCAAGCAATTAAAAAAATACTTTCAACTCAAATAAGCCTATAAATTTTGCTTCATTATGATTTAATAAATAATCGGAATGATACTGATAAAATTCTCTTTATTTAAATTTTCATTGGCTGTAATAATAAAATTTCACTAAATCTTGTAGCTTTTATTTCATAATATTCTATTTCTGAAAGTAAGAAAAATAGTAATTAATTTTATAAAGTATTTTTATAGATAAATAATTACTTAATCCACCACTTTCTTCAAATGCTATTTTAAGAGGAATGTAGAAAATATTAATCACTAAGAGGAATAGCATGAAACCATCCCAAACGAGCTTAAAGACTGATTCAGGGTTTATAATAACCATATTTCTCATAAGATAATCGTAAATTGCTTAAATAAACCTAGTATTGAGAATTCTTATTCTCTACCTTCCCATGAACAATAGTTTTTCCATAAATGATGTGTGTGCATTTATCAAATAGTTGTTATACTTGTAATAATTATAGTTGTTAGCTCTATCATTTATTATCTCAAACTAAGCTTTACTTAAAGACCTAAAATTATTTAGACGGGATATATTTTTTAATAACATAACATATTTCTTTATATAAAACAAAATATTTAGTCCTTTTTTCTTCCATACTTCATTTAATGGCTTCCTTTTCATGGTTATTGCTTTAGCTAGAGGTGTTGTACCTTCACTTGGTATTTTTTTAGATGATCCAAGCGGTTTAATTATTTGATCTCTCTTAGAATAATTTGAATACTCTCTTAAATTATCTTCATTATTGAATACTATCTTCAACTTTGTATTATTTAGTTCTTCGCGAGGAGATATATTAACTTCAATATCATTTTTTATTTTATTTTTATCATTATTTATTACCCCATCTTCTCTTGATTCTATTCGATTTACTCCCTACTAACTTTATATACTACTTTCTCTAGCTCGAGTATTTTTGGAGTAATCTTCATTTAATATAATAGAATTATTAGCAGATTCTATAAAAACATCCTTTGATTCTTTTATTACTTTAAATTTAGGCTATGAAGAGGAATCTTTAGGTGCTAATTCATCAATTCCTTCTCCCCTAAAAGTATTTATATCAAAACTGATTATTGCTTATCTATTCTAATGTTCATTCATATCTTGACTTTTCTAAATAGGAGTTAAAGAAGAAATATCTAAATTGAGCATAAATTCTTCGCCGCTTCCTATCTTCTTCACTGATTTTATTTAATTTCCAAATAGCTATCCTCTTAGTTCTTCACCTTCCCTTATTCCTGAAGGCTCCTTAATTATAGATTCATCCATAAGTCTATTCATATGCTAGTGCTGTTAACTGATGGTTTAATATAAACAACTTGCAAAAAGAGTTCAAATTATGAAATTTTTCTAATCCAATTTAACTAATTTGATCCAATAAGTATTTTACTCTTTCTAATTAATTAATATGCTAATATTGCTTAAGCTAGAATTTAATTATTTTAGTATCTCTTTATTAATATGTCTGCTTAAAGAGAACTATTTTATGAAATATTATTGTATCCTTTAATTGATATTTATAAAATATTAATAACCCTTAATTCAATTAAATTTTTTTTTCTATCTGAATTAAAAGTATTGATTATTGATTAGATATTTCATAATAAATAATCACTTACTTTAACCAATCTAAATCATAGGATTACTGCAATCTCACAAGCATTGAATTACGTTGAATAATAATCAGAATTACTAGTAATACTATTTATAACAAATTTTTTCTTTGGTATTCCTATCTACTTTAGGGGGCTGTCTTATTTCTAACAATATAAATTCTACACATATTTAGAATTACTCCTGTATTTATACTATGAGGACCAATCTATTGATTCTATATTAACTATTAATATTTTTTAAATTCTTATTTTAATTTAAAATAAACAATATTAATTTAAAATTATAAATCTAGCTAAAAGTTCTCTCAAAATTTAAATGATCAATTTAATGAAAAAACTAAAAATATTTTTTTTATTTTACTAATTACTCGTATTAATTGCAGTTAAAAAATTTAAAATACCATACATTAATAATAATGTACTTTTTTTTTAACACTATATTTTATTTTTTTTCTTCTAATATTTTAATATAAAGCTTAATAGTAGACTTAGACAAGATTATCAATATTAAAGAAATTATTATCATATTTACTTTTTAATTATTTTTTTTCTTTTCTTTACCTTCCCCCTCCTAATAAACATCATATTTTTTAATATAATTTAGATTTTCCAAATTAAATTATCTAGGTGTGATAATAAATATTTCTTTTACAATTACTCACCCTACAAATATAATGTCTTTTAATTATTATTTTAATTAATATTTTTCTATGCTTAAATCTATATAGGTTGGGTTTTGATTATTATTATTATTATTGAAAGAAAGTAAAATGATAAACACTTAAAATCACTTTATTTACACTACTAAAATGCTCTTAAAGACTTTTATATTAGCAGATTTCATTTTAAGAATAGGATGAATACAATCATTAACTATCTTCTACAGAAATATTTAGTTATAAAAAATAAAATAATTTATTGTGTTATGACTATTTATTTAAACAAAATATCTTTTTACCACCTAGTTATTTTACTTTACCATACTAAATAATTATTTTCACCAAAAAATTAACCTTTTCTAACTCAAATTTAGTCTATATTTATAATTTTTTTTTATTAAATCTAGCAAATATTAAAATAAAATAAAAATAATTAATAATAATTAAATAAATCTGATTTTGTAAAATAAATGAAAAAATTTTAAGAAGAATCTTGCAAGAAGGAGTATAGTATTATAGAGATAATTAGATAAAACGAATAAGAGTTATTAGCTTTACTCTCTTTATCTAATATGAAAATACTTAAATAAAATTCAAATGGTGAATCTTGTATACTTTTGCTATTTCTAAAATATCTTTCCCTAAAACTTGATATGAAAAATAATTTAGGTGCATTTCATGAGGTTTTTAAACTAAATGATTTATAATAGGAAATATTCTTCTAAATTAGAGGTAATTTAGAACAATGGTATTTGGAATTATTCGATATTTCTTAATAATAAACAAATAAGAATTTTAATTTATATGTGGAGGTACTAAAAAAGAAAATATCATCAAGTCAATTCTTTATCCTACCTGCAGGTTTTAAGATGCTAAATATAGATAGAAAAGATTTTAATTATATAAATATGCTAGAAGAATCATATTAAGGGCCTCATTCCTTATGTCTATGTATAAAGAAAACTAAGGAAGGATTTAATTAAATATCAGTAATAGATCCCTTATCACCATATCAGACAAGTGTAACAGAAATAAGTAAAGATAGAACTAATTAAGGAATTATAATTGAAGATGTACCAGATAGTTCTATTTCTTTGAATTTTCTAAAACAATTAATGTCTATAAAGACAAATATTCCTTATGAGGCATATTCCTATTCTGATCTGTATGAAATAATTTTATCTTAACTTGAAGGAAATAGTTATTTTAGTAATACAGAAAATGATTACTATGAATTAGATGAAAGAAAATTCTAAAGCTTACCCTTTACTTTAGTGAAAAAAGTATTTTTGTCTCTGTTAAAGCCAAACTTTCAATTCTAAGAGAAAATAGATATCTTCAAAAAGTTTATTTTAGAATTTTAATTTGTATTGCTTACAAATATATTCTAAGTTTATCAAACAATGAACTTTAAATAAAAAACCCAAGGTATTGAGAATTATGAATTTTTACTGAATGAAATGTCTAATTGGGTTGCTCTGGAAGCTTCTAGCCTATAAGATATTAACAAAAAAATGATTTCAGATCAAATAGAGAAAATCTAATAGTTAATAAAATAAAATTTTAATTACAGGAATTAAAATATTAAATTAGATAAAAACTTGTAAAACCTAAATTTCTAACACAGTAATTTTAAACAATACTTACCAACCGAATTAAAAGATTTGAAATTCATAAAGGATTAATTTTTTTCATATGGTAATTCCCATTAAAGTTAAATTAAACAATACAATTTCATTAATATTCAGTCGAGTGAATTAGAATCTAATTCACTAAAAAAGGTCAAATAGTTAGATTAATTATTGAAAAAGTTAGTATCTTCCAGCACCTAATCACTAGATAAAACCATTTAAATTTGTTTGGCTGTAGAAAATTTTGTATTTTCATTTATTAATGAAGGATTTTCTGGTTGGTATGAAGAAGAAAATGATATCCATGAGATTTCTAAAATTTTGTTAAATGCAGCATCTCTATATTATAACTGTTTTACTATTATATTTTACTAATTATTTCCTTCAGGATAATCAGTATATGATCCTAACTACTACACAAAACTAGTTTTAGTGATGTTTAGTCTTTTAGCACTAATGCAAGAGATAGTTAAAAATGACTAAATAATAAATTTATAAGAGTAAGGATTTACAACAAGTATATCTCTATCAGATGCACTATCTTTATAATAAATTCTTCCTCAATTAAGTATTCCTAACAGAAAATGGTATTCCTTACTAAAAATAGTTCAGAGTTATTATGAAACTTAAATGAAGTTATTTAAAAAATACCTATTTGATTATAAGTCTATTTAAAAATCAATGTATTAAATAAGTGCAAACCAAGAAATTGAATTTATAATTAACCTAATATATGATACCAACTCATCATTGAGAGCAGAATTATAAAATATAGAAATCGATCCAACTTTAGATATTAGAAAAATATGGCTAAAGATTCTATTTAGCTCTAATTATATGCCAAAATTGCTTCTAAACTTTCGAGACATTTCTTATCTAACATAATTAACTTTGATTTCATTTACTCCTTCATTCAACACTTCTTTCTCAAAATACGGTTTCTATGATTAAATGAAATTAAGTTATAATTTTAGCAATTTTACTAATGTAAGCATAATGATGGGAGATGTGAAATATAATAAGAATGTTACCTATCACCAAACTCGATTTACTGATTATTATCTTTCAGAAGATGATTAAGAATATCAAAAGATAATTCTTTCAAGATTTGATAAAGATTCATATTTTTCTGAAAATGATGTTATCAGCAAATAAAATTAAAAACCAGTCTATTAATCTATTAGATAGTTTTATTCTTAGTCATTCATTTAGATTAATGATAATTTAAAGTTTGTATACCTATATATTGCTCTTAAAAACTAAGAGATTTAACTTGATAAAGGATAAGAAGTATTCTTAGTAAAACAAGTCATTCATAAATTAAAAAATTTAAATGGAGAGTGTGAACTAATTACCTTCATGGGTAATGAAGATTTTTCAATGAGTTTAATTGAATAATTTATAAAAATTGGATTTGATTTAAAAGAAAAATTGACACAGAGCTAAAGTTTGTACTATTTAATTGATATTCTAATTTATTTACATAGTTTTTGTAAATCAAATGCTTAAAGTCTCATAGAAAAATATTTCCAAGAAATAAGAGAAAAAATAATTTCTTAATTAAACAATAGGAAAGAATACTCAACACAACTATCCATTTTGTGTAGTATTGGAATACTTTCATTTAAAATAAAATAAGAATTAAATCAAAAGGATTTAGAAATAATCTTTAATCTTAGGATAAAGATTGAAAATAACTTTAGGATGAATGCTAAATAACCATTTATTATTTACTATAACTTGATGGAATTCCTACACTCATGTGCATAATTATTTTTAAAAATGAATAAACTACAGTTAGAGTTTTTAAATGCTTATATCATTTAAAAGAACTGCATCTGGTAATTTAATAAAAATAATTACTATTACTCTTACGATTCATATACTTATATACCACTAAAAGGAAGAATTATTAAGAATGGATTGCCATTAACTGGTTTACCTAATTAGATTATTTCATCTTAATTATATAAGGATTATTGTAACAACTAACATATATTATTTGAAATAACTAATCATATTTATGAAGGTAGATGCTTAACTGCTTATGAAAGCAAAACTAGTTAGAACAAAATAATTAGAATTTCAATTTTAAATTACAATCATTTATGGATTTAAGAATAAGGAGAAGATAATGATGAATTCAAAACATTTGTTTCTCAAAATTATTTATAGAAACTTCCTAGATATTTGTAAAAAAGCATTATGTTTAGTTAAAGTAGTGAGAATAACTACCATTATTGGTATTAAAATAATTTGATTTAAATATAAAATAGTAAAGGAATAGGAGAATATTGTATTAATCTATTACATAATGAAATAATTTGTCAAAAATCAAAGTAGTATATTCTTCCTTTTGATAAATCTCTTGAATAGAGTTTTTCGCTTTATAATATTTTCAGTTAAATTGAAGATGTGAATTATATATTAGCTTATAAAGTGGATAAAGAAGATAAAATACCTACAAGTTTACATCTTCTTAGATTAGGATTAAGCTTTAACATTTATAAAAAGTAACTAAATTCTAATGAATTTAAGGATTACTATTTGAGCAGTAATTAATACCTAGATAGCCTTATTGGTGTATAGTAATATTTAATATTAGAATAAATAGATCATGGAATATGTACAAATAAATAAAGAAAATTAATTATACCTCACCATCCTATTAAAGTTGATAACAATATCAATAAAACAATTACATTTGATTTGTAAGAAGTTTGTGAACCTTCTTATTTCTCGTATGATATCAATGATCATCTTGGCATTCTTAACTCAGAAATAACTTCAGGAAATCTATTTATTAGTTTGTTGTATTTTAAAATTGGCAGTACTTAAATTGATAAATTGACTAGTATGAATTCATTTGAGAATACTGCTGAAGCTCTTAATAATTGTTGGTAAAACCAAGAATATAACGATATTGAATTTAATTTAATACTCCAGTTCTTTGATTCTTCATTAAAAGATTAATCAAATATTTTAAACCAGTGCAAAAATTAATAAAATAACCTATAAAAGATATTTTAATAAGAGGACCATGGAATTCGCCCAGAAAATATTAACTCCCATGCAATCTACTTAAGGCTAATCCTTTTATTAATTGATAGCTATTCTACCGATTTTATGATAGAAGCTAATAAAATAAAGAAATAAATTTTTCTTTATTTATTTTAAACCTTTTTTAATTATCACTTTAGCTTTTATTTAATCTTTAAGGATAGAATGTTTAAACGTTGCTTGTTGTCTGAGAAAGATGAAATTAAATTAATACAACATTTCTAAAATTACTTCTCTATTTAAGAGCTAGACTAAAGGATATAGAATTACTATAATTTTTAAACAAATTAAGGCAGTATTTTCTCAATAAATCATCTAGCTTTGGATTATAAATAAACAAAGAGGAATTTTAGCAAAAATTAAAGTTAAGTTCACATATTAGTATCTTAGATATTCGAATCTATGATAGGAAAAATTTAAAATTCTAAAATATATTATGGGAACAATATAAGTGAGTGGAAAAGAAATTCATTTGATATAGGAAACTTTCTATAGTTATTTAAAGATATTTTAAATTTGCATGAAAATAAAACACTTGATTAGGAGACATTTAGTTATTTTCTCTAATTTTTATTCCTTTAAAATATAAAGAAAAAATAGTCTAACTTAAATATTTTGATTAATATCCTTTTTCAAATTTTACAATAGAAAGAGAAATTCAAAACTATTTCTATACCTAAATTTTTAGATTGTAATTATGATATGAACTATTATTCATTGAAAGATTAATCACAAATATTTTCTATGAAATCAATGCCAGGATTAGGCTAAAAGCAAGGAAGATAGGGTTTATAAATTAAAAATAAAATAATTGATATCCTTCGTATGAAGTATATAAACTCTAATGATAAATGTATTGTTAGCATAGAAGAACTGAATGATATTAATAATATGAAAGCTCTTTCTAATAAAATTGAAAATGTTTTTAGCTCATACCAAAAATAAGGTAGTCTTTAATGCTTTTTAGAAATATAAAATCGTCTAATAGAAATAAGAAAAAATTATGAATACTGCTAATTTTTTATGGCAATTTGCTAAAAGTATAACCAAATAGATAAGGTTAACCTAAATATTTCTAATATAATGAATCTATCATAAATCTTTTGTTAGCTAAATAAAAAATAAATTATAGAACAAATATACTCCCAATAATACCACTCCTAATCATCTAAATGTGAAGAATAGTAACTTGAATGGAAAGTAAAATCTATAGATCTTTAAGCATTTATTTAAGATGTTAATAAAAGTATTGATTAGTAATTAACATATCCTGAAGATATATCTTTTCTATTTGATGATTTTTTATAATAAGATACAAAGGCAAAGCATATTTTATCAAGTGGCTATGGAGAAAATTCTGTTTAGCAACTAAAACAAAGCTATGGTGATTTAAATAATGATTAGAGCACATATAATAATTAGGAATTTAATAATTAAAAAGTAGGTTATATATAATAACCCTAAATACATTATTCCTTCAAAGAAGATTACTAAATAGATAACTTCAAAAAATAGATAATGGAGTGGAGGAATATAATTGAAAATAATAATTAATAACTTTATGGTGAAATAGAGTCAAATATTCTAAAATTGTAGGGTAATGTTGATGTTATTGAAAATATTATTTTACTAAGATTATGTAAAAAATTTTCAGTTCCAAATACTTCTGACATACTTTCTCTTGTAATTAATAATGAGGGTTTTAATTAGATTAACCCATTAATATCGAAAATAGAATAAAATTTGATCTAGAGTAAAATTATTTAATATATTGAGCAATTCTCACTAGGATAACAAATTGATAGAACACTAATCTTAATCAATAAATTTGAAGAAAATAATAATAATGATGAAAGAGAGAGACTTCTTTAAACTATTCTTTAAAGTGTTAAAAGCTAAAGATGCTATCCGGCATAGGAAATACCATTCAATTTATTATTTGAATTTTAAAATAATATTTTAATCAGAGAAAATTAATATCATCTTGCTAGTTCAATGTTTAACGATTCCGATAATTGTATTTACTAGTTAAATATGGGAGAGGGAAAAACTTCAGTTATATTAATACTTCTATGCTAAATGATCGCAAATGGAAAAAGTATTGCTAGAATTAATTGCTTAGAGTCTCTTTTAGGTGTAATGTAAGATATCACAAAGAAGAAGTTTAGTGGACTTATTAGAAAAAAGATTTATATACTTCCTTTTTAGAGAGAAGTTGAGTTTTCAACTGAGAATATTAATAAACTTTATAAAATATTAGAAGAAATTAGAGAAGGAAAACATATTTTACTTATTACTCCAGAATAACATTTATGTCTTTAGCTTAAACAGGAAGAAACCTTACTTGAGTTGCTAAATACAAAAGATGCTGATAATACATTTAATTGGGAACTCCACTTCAAAAAATTTAACAAAGACTATAAAAGTTCTAATCAAAGATAATATTAACTAAATTCTCACTAGAAAAGTCTTTCATAAATATTGATTAAACTTGGATTTATAGATAGTAAGAGTGTGATCCTGAAATATCCAGAGAATAAACAATCGTTTTACCAAAGTATAAATTAAATTTATAATGAGCAAAAAGGGCTTTTCTTTAAGGGATACTCTAAGTTTATCTATAAAGCTTATGCTGTTTTTCGAATGAATTCTACTAAACTTAAAGAATAACTTGAAAAAAGAATTGATATGTTAAATAAAATAGATTAATTTACTTTTATTGATATATTAGATGAATCTGATGAAATTCTTAGACATGGAAAGGAATTAAATTACACTCTTGGTAAATCATAATAACTTGATGGAGGGAATTCAAGATGGGAAATCCCTTTCCTTATTTTTAGATTAATTTTCTTTGATTCTGAGATTATTAACTGCTTTAAAGAGATAAGTTAAATAGAAACAAGTCCTATAGTATTTAATCCTGAATTTAAACCAAGAAGTGAAATTGGAGGAGGAGTATTCCTTTTCAGATTTGTTGATAGGTAGTTTTTCGAAGATCAACTAAAACCATTAATTACATAAAAATTATCAAGAATTTTAAGAAAAAAATTTGATGAACCAAATGAAAGAATATTTGACATTTAAACGCAATAAGATTATGGAAGCTTTGAAGATTTTCTTTAAGGGAAGTTTATCTAATAAGAAAATTAAATAATAAATTACTTTAAGAATAAAGGTTAAGATATTTTAAATAGTTTTCTTTTAGCCAAAGGTTGGATTTCTCATAATCTATTATATCATGTTTTGAGCTATAGATATAGAGTAGAGTATGGTTTACATGAAAAAAGAGAAAAAGAAATAGCAATACCATTTAAAGGTAAAGATCTACCTTCAGAAAAATCAGAATTTAGCCACCCAGACATAATGATTGGCTTCACTATCTTGAGTTATTTATACAATGGGCTTACGTTTAAATAATTCATAGAAACTATCTTATTAATTAAAAATGAATAGATAGAAGATAAAAACTCTATTTTAAAATAATGGGTTGATGAAAGTAAAGGATGGATATTAGAGTATACAGAAAAATAAAAAATAGATTATCCAGAGTGGCTTAAGTCTATTAAATCCTTCGAAATTGAAGATAATACTAAAATGGAATTAGCTTTTAATTGTCTTTGTAGGAATTTTAAAGTAGTAAAATATTATTTAAGTAATTTCACTTTTCCAAACTATGCTAAGCACTATAAGAGAAGAATTACAGGAAATGCACATTCTTTAGCAAGTGAAAACGTAACAAAAGGATTCTCAGGGACTGATGATAAAAATGAAACGATGCCAGAGTCAGTGGTACCTAAAAGATTGATATCTTAAGAATCAACAAATGGTAAAATGATACATATTCTATCAAGAACTATAAATAGTACTTATGAACCAAAGAAACTTTTAAATAGCAAGGAATTTTTAGAAGAAGTGTGTAACTATATTATAAATAATTAGAACTGTTAAATTCTAATAGATGCAGGAGCAGTAGTTACAGAAATGAGCAACTTTGATGTCTCATAGTATTTGATAAATAATATTGATTAAAGATTTAAGGGAATTGTTTATTTTAGTGATGAAACCAATAAAATAAATGTTTTTCTAAGAAATTAACAAATTATCTCTTTTTCAAGTTGTCATTTGGATATAAATAATTTATTCATTTACTTAGATGAATCTCACACTAGAGGCTCTGATTTTAAGCTTCCTATAAGTGCAAGAGCAATTTTAACTATTGGCAGAGGAATGAATAAAGATAAATTAATGTAAGCAGCGATGAGGTTAAGAGATCTCGATTACAAACAATCTATTGTTTTATGGGGTTTAGAAGAAGTATCATCAGATATAGCAAAAATGAATGGAATCAATATTAATGAAATCAATAGCAAACATGTGATTTTATGGGCATCAGCAAATACTGTTTTGAAGAATGAAAAGGATTTATACTATGTATTATTCCTTAAACTAAAAAATCATATCAAGAATAGAGCATTAAAGTTATAAAAAAAATACTCCAAATACCCATTTTAATCCTTAATCTCGTAATGTGAAAATAAAGTTTAAGAAGGAATTTTAGACTTATATTAAAAATCTCCATAAATGAAAAATCCAAAAGATCTTTTATTAAGGTAGTATAACAAACTTTTAACTAAATTTTATGAAGATTGTAAATTGGAAGTCTATGAAAAATTAAAATCTAGTAAATATGGCAGCTAATTTAATTTCTTGGATTAGTCTAATTTAGATGAAGACACTGTACTAATGAAATCTATCATTTTAAAGATGGAAAATAAACTTCCTAAAATGATTATGACTTATGATTCTAATTTTGATTGTGATGAAGAGAATGAGCAAGAAGAAATTGAAGAGATTTAATAATAAGAATAAGTTTAATCATACAAATAGGCAACATCATTAAAAGAAGAAAATTGGAATTTTTCTAGCATTTTAGATTTAAATTTTATAGAAAAATGTTTAGAAAATAAAAGTTTCTACCCTAAGTTATTCCCAATCAAAAAATGTTTTGATTATACTAGTTACAATGATTTAAAAATAATAAAATGGAGTAACTAAATTTATGCTACCAAAAATTTTATAGAAACAATTAAATACATCGATGTAAGATCAGGATTATTCTAAAATGAGTATTTGAGACCTGTGAATATGGTCCTCGCTTATGCTGCTGATAAAGTGAGATTAATTTTATTATCAGGATAGGAAGCTTATTAGATTGTGAAAGTAATAAAAGCTTATATTAGATCAGATATTTTCCTATTTCATATTGATGATATAAATGGACCTACAATGATCCCTTAAAACATTAATATTAATTAAAGTGATCATCTTTACCATCTAATAACTGTAATTAAACTATTTAATGGTGATTTTTACTTTAAAAATGAAGAAATTTAATCAGTAAGAAAGTGTTTAGGGTTTATAGATCACAATTCCTTACAAGAAAATTAAGAACTATCTATTAAATTTTATAAATAATTATAACAAAGATAATTTATTTAAAATGGATTCTTTACAACTAAATTATTGATGAGCTTGAATAATAAATAAAATGGCAATGAAATAGGAGTAATAGAATAGGAATTACAAGTAAAGATTAAAGATAAACTTAACTAAATATTATAGTAGAGCATTTTAGATGATAATTAGGTTTAGGTTGACTTTATTATCTTATTTTAACATATCGCCTAGATTAGAGGAAAATCAAATTTTTATTAAAAAAGTTCTTTAAAATCTCTATTAGAAATTAATAAAGAGTGGAATATTTGAATTAAAACATATAATCTTTTAAATTAATTATCAATCTCATTTTTTCATTTGTTATTGTATAAATTCTTATTGGGATGTTGCTAAAATAATTTTCTTTAATGTTGTTCATTTAATCTTACATTCATTCTAAAAGTATTGTTTGTTGTTTATTTTTTTTTCAGGATAGTTACTCAGTAGAGGCAAAAATCTTTCTATAAAATCGATTTAAATGGAATAAAAATATTGAATAGATGTATGAAAAATAACCTTTCGTTGAAAAATATTTATATCTTAATAATAAATCTTTACAATTTAAAATTTTCCTTTCTCAATACTATGAATTGTATTGTTTGGTATGATTTTACTCTTAATTCAGATTTCATCATATCTGTAATTAATTTAGATTTAGAAATCTTTAATCTTACTCTTCACACCCAAATTTTTATTTAAATATATTAATTCAAACTCATTACAAATTAGATACCATTAAGCATCTGTAACTAATCAAAAATAAATATAAAAGAAAATACTTATTTTGATAAATGAATCAAAATTTAATGGTAAATAGAATGAAAGCTAATATCCGAAATTCTTTGGTAAAAAATGTAACTAAAATAAATCAATATATCTGATACTGAAAATATACAAAAGTTTGGAGTAAATAAATCGAAGTTTTCTATTTTTAATAAGATTTATCAAAAAATTAATTCATATTTACACAATCTATTAAAAGAGAGAAAGATAAATAATACTTAAGTCAAAATATAGTATAATAAATAAAGTGGAAAAAAATTAATAGCCAATGAAGATATTAAATTACTATTACTTTTATTTGATTTTTCAGTTGGTTTCAACTTAATTTTTAACGGATATACGTTTCTCTATACTATAAAGCGATGTTGAATAGTAGCCATGTTAAGCCTTACCTTCATACTAATCAAAAGCATATAATTTTCAATAAATATTTCCTGATATTTTAAATTTAAACACATTAACTCTAACTGGATGGTTTAACTTGAAAGGTTACTAAAAATATACTTATGAATTATTTTACTTATATATTACTGATAATTTAAAAGTGCATATACAATTTAATCTATCATAAAAAAAGATGATATAAACTATTAATGTATCTCCAGTTGAAAAAACGAATTCAAATATTAAATCTGGAAATTGGTTTTTTATAATACTTAATCTTGAATTTGATAATATTAATAATAGAGTGATTGTTAATTCTTAACTTTATTACCCTACACTAATATTAACTCTAACGTCTTCTAGTATTCCATTTAGTGATACAATTTAATTTGACAAAATGAATATTTATACTGGTAATCCTCCTTAAGATTTATAGATATAACCTGGTTGTGCTGTTACCAAAAATGTTATAATATATTCTTATACTAGTATTCCTGGAAAGAATTATTCTTATGTTTTTATGCATGCTGTAAAAACTTATTTATTCTCCCATTATGATTTCTTTTATTCGTATACTAATTAAGGTAAGCTATTGACTGATTTAGGTACATAAAAAGATAGCATTAAATTACCCCATAATAGGATAGATTAATCATAACTCATGAAAAAAGAAACATTTACTTTTGGCTATATGAGCACATAAGATACCGAAGGGATAATATTAAGTTTTTTTGTACGTATTGATGAAATGGTCGATCCAATATGTAAATTAGTTAAATTTTCGACAAGAAATACTTTTCATCATATATTAGCTACTGATCCAAATAAATTTGGATTAGAAGGTAATAATGATATAGTTATAGATGATATAAAGAAATGGAATTAAGCATTCTATTACTTTTAATTTTCATTCTCTGATGCTGTAGCTTTTTTAAAAGTATAGAACTATGAAACACAATTCTCTTAATATACATTTCCTAGTTAATTCGGTATTTTTAAACTAGACTTTGGGGATTCCACTACTAATAGCTGTACAAGAAGTTATGCCCATATTAGGATTTATTAAGGAACTTTTACTACAGAATAATAAAATTCTAATTGTATTATCTAAGTAATGGATTCACTAAAATCATGTATATTTTGTAAATCTAATTACATTCTCGATATTGAAAATAATCTGTAATGTGTAGAAAGGAATTCTTCTAACACTGATAATAAAATTAAAGGAGTTAAAGATAGTAGCCAAGGTAGATAGCAGTGTCCAATAAATATGATAACAGATTATTCAAAACCTGGATTTACATGTAAATGTTAAAAAGGATAATACAAATTTGGGAATGATTGTTTTTAATGCCCTTCGTATTGTGAAGAATGTTCTAGCTATACTACTGATTGTAAGAAAGATCCCTATAGAGGGGATGATGGGCTATGCAAAGATGATAGATTTGATGATGGATTTAAGTGCATTTATCCATACTTTAAACTAACAGAAAAAACTAATAAAGCATTCTATATTGATATTAATTATGTTGAAGTTGGTCCAAAATGCTCTAGTTTTGTTAATGTTCCTCAATATTATAATTTTAATTAAAATTTTTTATTGTTGGATTAAAATTCTGAGTACTTTTATAACTTTGGATTTCTGATAGTTAATTATTAGATAGGATTTGGATAATAAGTTATATCACATGTATAGGAAGGAAATGTTAAATTACTTGATATAATTCTAATTGAACTATCAAATAATTTCTTCAAAATAAAATTTGATTTAAAAAGTGATTCCAGAGAATTTATTTTTAGTTAGGAATAAACTGTAAGAATTGGATATTATTCATCTAATTTACACCACATAGTAATAGTTTATGTAAACGGAGAGATGTTATATGATATCGTCTATTAAATAATACACCCTCATAATATTGATAGGAAAATTTGTATAGGTAGTTGCGATGCAACATTATCAGGCTGTTTAGATTTTTCTTTAGAAATATCATTCTTCAAAAATATTCCTTTTCCAACAATTGATGGTATACAAGGATTGCTAGAACTAATGAGAGATGAGAATATTCAATAAACTTTATATAAATTTAGCCCTTAAAATACATAATAAATACCAAATTCGCTTTCTACAGACCCTACTCCTCAAATTAATTTTCTTTCAAATTTAAAATTAAAAAATGTTTATCAAGGGTTTGGTTTAAATAATGAAAACAACTATGGAGCAATTAGTTAATTCATATCAAATGGAACACTATTTATAATTTTCTCTATTGAAATTATTGAAGTTTCTTCTAAAGCCTTTCTTTTTTCATACTATGCATCTGGTACAGCAGTTTAGGCTTTTCTCATTCCAATTTTCTCTGAGTAATTAGTTTCAATTAGAATTTGTATTAGTGCTGATTGCTATGATACAAAATATGCCAAGTTAACAATTCAATAGCCTAACCATTTGGTAATTTATCAAAATTTATATAATCCTTCAGGACAAAAACGCAATATCAATTCTGAGATTACTGTTGTATGCAATTATAAAATAGAAAAATTATAATTTTCTTCTGGATTAATAGGTGATACTTTAGACAGTTTCTTTTTTGGAAGAATATCTACAAGTTTCGATGTAGAAAAATATTTGTTTTATTTAAATAATATTAAAATATATAATGGACACACTTTTGTGTATTATGACTATACAAATAAAGATCCTTGCTTCATCTATACTTAAAAAGCTGAGCTGTAATGTATACTACTTAAAAAAGGTTATCTCAGATACAAGAACTAATTTATTAAGGAAGAGGATTGTTTAAGATATGCAATTCAGGAAAAGAAATTGTTTTTGATTGATTATTATTCTCAGACATGCCTTGATAGTCATTAAGAGTAATGGAATCTATGTTAAATTGGTCAAATCGTTTTAGGGTAATTTCAATGTTTAACATGTCAAGATATTAATTAAGATAAAGAAAACAATTGTAGAACATGCAAAAAAGGATTTTATTTAGATAATTAAATTAGTTAATGTTTGTAATGCAGTCCGATATGTTCTGAATGTGCTGACAAAGCTAATAATTGTACAATTTGTAAAAATATCAATTAATAGCCTCCAAATTGTGAGTGTAGTAATTAGAGCTAGTACTTGGATTCAAATTGGTAGTGTTATAATTGCAATTATAAGTGTTCTACCTGTGATGATTTTCCATAATGTATTACATGCTCAGAAGAAAAAAGAATACTGCCAAATTGTGACTGCCAAAGTGATTTTGAAGAAGTAAATTAAAAATGTGTAAAAAAATTAGTATGTAAT
Organism: Tetrahymena borealis; assembly: GCA_000260095.1. Lineage (NCBI taxonomy): Eukaryota > Ciliophora > Oligohymenophorea > Hymenostomatida > Tetrahymenidae > Tetrahymena > Tetrahymena borealis. The sequence continues at coordinate 215,140 of AHAN01001088.1, forward strand.
CCTAAATGCTTGAACTGTAATGGAGACAGCACATTCTGTACAGCTTGTTCTTAAAATAGAATCAATCCCCCAATATGTGATTGTGGGGAAGGTTTTGAAAGTCAACTTGATGGAGTTTGTATCCCCTGCTAGTTATCAACCTATTATGATAAATAAACATAAAAATGTTTACCTTGTTAGATAGGATGTAAAAGTTGCAACTCAGATATTTGTTTTGAATGTTAAGATACTTAATTATATAATGAAGGAAAAATATGCTTATGTAAAGATAATAAAGAGTTATTTATTAACTCGGAAGGAAGTTTAACTTGTATAAATAAAATGAAAGTTACAGTTAAGCTCTTATTGTAAAATAATAATTACTAGTTTTTATTTGATTTTGATGAAGAACTTTTCCCTATTGATTTCAATCAGATTTAATTGAACTAATTGTTTTTATTTTATATTCAAGAAGCTTCTAGTTCAAATTATGCATTTAATGATCCATAATTAGTGAAAAACTAATTAAGAATTAAACTTTAAGTAAAATCATCTTTTAAAGCTACCTCACTCTCTGTATCAATTTTAAATAATTAGCACTTTTTAAGCTCTTAAAAAAAAAGTATCTTACATGAAGCATACATAAATCACCCTTTTATATTTGAAATTGGTCCGTATTTATATTAAGATGACTTAGTAAATACAGTGACACAAGATTAATTAATTTCGCTTGCACAGAATAATTAAAATACTTTTTATCTAATCACCTAATTTTAATTTATTTTCTATTTTCTCAATACCCTATAACCTTGTGTCATATTCTTCCTCATCAATGCTAGATTTCCTCCAAATCTGTATAAATTTTATTAGATCATTGCTTCTCTCACTTTTCCTCAAGTTTCTGATTATATGTCTAATGAATATAAGACACAGTTTAACATCCTTGGAATAGAAATAGATTAATAGGATATCTCTTACCCCACATAAGGAAGGTATAAATATTTAGGAATGAGCACAAGTATAATTGTGAATAACATCATTATTATCTTGAAATATATTATATTCACTCTTATTATGGTTATGTCTTACTATTTTGCTACAAAAACTACCAGTCCAAGTAATAAAATCTAAAAGTTAATGATTTTTACTATTAAAAAGCTAAATTCAGAAAACGAAATTAATCTTTTAATGATTTGCTTAAATATTTTTCTAGCAATCTAAAATATTAATTAAGATTAATTTTTATTTAGATTTGGATTTTATCTTAGTATTTTATTTGCAGTGGTTTAGGTATACTTTTTCATATTTAATTATAATAATTTATCTAGTAGAAATCCTATAGATAAAGAATATTCTGAAATATTTATAGAGAGAGTATAAGACAATGAATCTAAGATTAAGAGAAGTTACTTTTTAATTTAGTTGATAAAGAAGTATTTAATCATATTTTTAGTTTATTTCTTATATAACTTCCCTATATTCTAATGTTTCCTCTGCGGTATAATATTTTTAAAATCATCAATAATAACAATAGTGTTTAAGCCATATAAAAACTCTTTTAATAGATATATTAAAATTATTGGAGAAATAATTATGTCTATCTTGTGGTTTCTACATTTAGGAATTGTTTTAATTGAGCAGAAATCATCAAAAGAGGATGATATTAATGATTAATTAATTGATAAATATATTAATTTAGCTAACACTATAATATTATTAATATTGGCTTTTAATCTATTATATCTTATTTATGAACTTTTTAAATTATATTAAGTTATTAAAGAATATGTTTAATCCTTTAGGAAAAAATAAAAAGACTATTAAACTCTTAATAAGTAATAAAGTTAATGCTGAAAAGTAAAAAAATTCAATATTTATTATCATTATATTAGTTTTTATATATAAATTATTTCATTACTCATATGTACTTTTATTAAAAAATCATTAAAAAATTATATTTTGTACATAACTATATATTTTTAATAAAAAACTTTTAAAAAAAGAAACATTACTTTTCGATTTTGACTCATTATGTATTTATTACTATGCTGGTATAAATGATAAGAATTTAGTTTGTTTGATATTCTTTAAATAATTTTTCTCTAATTATTTCATATTATTTATATCAATTTTTTAGGGCTTCTAAATATTATAGGTTACTTGTCAAACTGAAAGCAGCTTATCTTTTAAATATATTATTTTTATTAAAGAAAATTTCATGATAACAATTAGTTATGATAAAAAATTTTTTGTGGTAAATAACAAGATAATCAAAATTGAAAAAAATAAATAATGAATGCAAATATTTGAAAGTTATTGATAATATTAATATGAACATATAAAAATAAGAAATAAAAAAATTAAGTGAAAGTAATAAAGTAAAAGTAAAAAGATAAACTTTGATCTTAGCAAACAAATATCCACTCAATAAGAAAACATAGGGATTAATTAAAAAGGAAAACAAATTAAATAAAATAAGTAAAAAAGAGTGAAATTTACACAAAATTAGTAATTAAATGAAGAGTGAAGTGATTATATTTTTAGTATTCTAAATTAAGTTCCTTTAATTATTTGCTTTGATTGACAATATCAATTATTCAATCCTTCAAGACTCAATTGAATAATAACCATGCATAGCATTACCAGAATATTAATCAAAAGTATATAACTTTTAAAAAATATTTCCGAATATTAGTGAAATCAATAAATTAGTTCTTTCTGGATGGTTCAATTTTAAAGGATACCCTGTAGAAAATTATAGCATATTCAGTTTATAAATAACTAGTGAACTACGAATATCAATTCAATATAATTTATAATCACACTAAATTATATAAACGGTAATATCTTCACCAATTAGCAACAATAATATAAAGATAAATTCAGGAAGTTGGTTATAAATTGTTACTACTCTCGAAATAGATAATATTAACAAGATTATATTAGCCAAAACATAAATTTACGATATTTCTTTTATCTTTGATTTATAAAGTTAACCTTAAAGTTTTAATATTGCTTTAGATTTAGAATAGGTAAAATTCTATATTGGAAACCCTCCTGATAGTTTATTAGAGAATCCTGCCTGTTCATTTTCCAAATAAGTTATTATTTATGTTAATTGTGGTATAAATGGAGTTGATTATTATGCAGACACTTACTTATATGCTAAACGTACTTATTTAATCTCACATTATGATTTCTTTTATTCTGATTCCAATAAAGGGAAATTATTGAGTGATTTAGGTACTAATTTTAATTAAATTAAATTACCCCATAACAGAAATGATTAATAATAAACTAAAGATAAAGAATTATTCAAAACCGAATTTCTAAATTAGTCAGAGGGTAAAGGATTAGTATTATAGTTTTTTATGGTTGTTGAAAGAATGATAAATCCTATTTGCAAAATAGCTTATGTATTTTCAAAATTAAAGCCCTATTACATAGAAGGTCAAGATTCTAATATTTTTAGATTGACAGGATAAAGTGATATTGATATAGGAAGTAATGGTATCTATAAGTGGAATAAAATCACTCTAATTGTAAGGTATGGTCATAGTCTTGCTAATTCCTATCTATTTGTAAACAACAATTAAGGAAATTTCTCTAGCTTAGATTTTCCTGTAGCTTTTAGTATCATGAAAATATACTTTGGAGACGACACAGAATATAGCTGCGCTCGTCGTTATGCACATATTAGAATTTTTTCAGGTAGCTTCTTATCTGAAAGTACAAGAAATAATTGCTAACTACAAATAGAAGATTCTTTAAAATCTTGCTTATTTTGCAAAGCAAATTATATTCTCAATCCCGAAAATAATATGTAATGCATAGAAAAAAACTAAATGAATACAGACAATTAAATTCCAGGTGTAAAAGATAATAGTATTAGTAGGTAATTATGTCCATCCGATATGATAACAGATTATTCATAAGCTGGATATCCTTGTAAATGTCCAAAGGGAAAATATAGATCAGGAGATGAATGCTTTTAATGTCCTTCATATTGTTCAGAATGCTCAAGTTTAAGCGAATGTAAGAAAGACCCAAATAGAGATGACTATGGTAATTGCAAAGAGGAAAGATTTGATGATGGATTTTCTTGTATTTATCCATATTTTAAATTTTCAGAGTCAAAAACTAAGATTTTCTATTTACATAGCTCATATAACTAAGTAGGATCATATTGCACCCCACCATCTTTATACGATGCCTCATAATATTTATTTGATTAGAATAAATTAGAATTTGACATAGATTCAAAATATTTTTATAGCTTTGGATTTAAGATTGTTAACCCACCTAGTGGATTTTCTTCTTAAACTATATCTTACATAAAAGAAAATGGAATTGTTTATTTAAATATCAAGCTGATCAAAAAATAATTTAATTTATTTAGCATCTAATTTGATTTAAATACTCAATAAAAAGAATTTATCTTTGACCAATTTTAATAAGTCAGAATTGGATATTATACATCTAACATGGACCACATTCTAATTGTATAAGTTAATGGGTAAATTCTTTTTGATATAATATACAGTATTCCCCATCCAAGCATTGTTAATAGAGAATTTTGCATAGGTAATTGCGATTCAACAGCAACTGTCTGTCTTGATTTTTCAGATGAAATCTCTTTCATTAAAGACATTCCTTTTCCAGCTATTGATGGAATACCTGAGATGCTAGAGCTTATGAGATACTAAAATACTCAGTATGGATCTTATAAATTTGATCCATCTTATCCACTTTATCTAACCTAAGCTGAAAATAAATTATCATCAGATCCTAATACTTTTATTTAATTCTAATTTAGTTTAGCTTTTTTTAATTTATATTAAGGCTTTGGATTTAACAACGATCTTAATTATGGAAAGATTTCTTCTGTATTTTCAAACGGAGCATTTTTTTTCTCATGCTCAATAGAGATTATTGAAATTAATGATTAAACTTCAATAATTTAATTTAGCACTGCTTACACTTATTTTGTTTACATTATCCCAATAAAATCAGAAAAATCTGCTTCAATAAGATTATGCAAGGATGGTACCTGTTTTGACACAACTTATGCCAAATTAACAATCGGAGAGCCAAATCATCTACTTATTTATCAAAATTTTTTAAAGAAGGAAGGATAAGTAGGAAATATAAATACAGAAACTATAATTGTTTGTAACTATAAAAGAGAAAAGTTTTATTATAACTAAGGCTTCATTGGAGAATCTATTACAAACCTAAAGATTGGAGCATCTTAAAGTAATCTTGAAAGAAATGATTATTTGATTTATATGAATAACATTAATACATTTCTTGGAAATTCTTTTGTTTATTATGATTATTGGATAAACAATCCTTGCTTTATTTATACTAAAAAAGATTAATAATAATGCATTCTTCTCAAAAAAGGATTTCTTAGATACAAAAATTAATTCATTAAAGAAGAAGAATGCTAATAATTTGCCATTAAGGAATAGAAATTACTATTAATTGATTATTATTCGCAAACATGTTTACATGATCACTAAGAGCAGTATGGTTATTGTTTACTAGGAAAAATTGTTTTAGGGGAGTTCTAATGTTAGGTTTGCTAAGATATTAATGCAAATGGAAACAAGTGTAAATCTTGTAAGTCAGGATATTTTCTTGATTTATCTTTAAACATATGCCTCTAATGTAGCTCAAAATGTTCAGATTGCATCGAATAAAGCGATAATTGCACTTCTTGCAAATATTTAAACTAGTTACCTCCCACTTGTTAATGCATTGATTAAAAATAATACCTAGATTCTTCATTCTAATGTTAAAATTGTAATTATAAGTGTAATTCGTGTGTTGATGATATCCTGTGCACTTCTTGCTCTGGATAAAATAGAATTTTACCTTATTGTGAATGTAATAATAACTATGAGGAAATAGATTTTAAGTGTGTAAAAAAGATCAAATGTAGTTCAAATTGCTAAGAATGTGATATCGAAAGCTCAAATTGTATATTATGTGCTAAAAATAGAATAAATCCTCCCACTTGTGATTGTGGATATGGTTTTGAGAGTTAATCAGATGGTAGTTGCCATGCTTGTTAATAATTAGCTTATTATGATGAATTATCTAAGAAGTGTGTTCCTTGCTCTATAGGGTGTAAAAAATGTTCAATAGGTCTATGTTAATTATGTGAGGATATTGGATTATATCCTGAAGGAGAAAATTGTAAATGTTAAAACACTTAATATTCATTAGGAATAATAGATGGTAGTTTAAAATGTATTAACAAAATGAATATAAGTGTTGAATTTAAGCTAATTAATAACATTTATATTTTATTCTTCACCTTCGATTTAGAATTATAATAGATAGATTTCAATAAACATAATTTAAATGATATGATTTCACTTTACATTTAAGAAGTCTCCATTAATTACTACTAATTAAAAGATCCAGTAATTGTTAAAAATTAGTTATAAATTAAACTCTCTGTTAAAAATAATATAAAGGCAACTACTCTTTAAGTTTCAGTTTAAGACAACTAATAATTTGTGAATATTTAACAAACTCACATTCTAGACGATAAGTATATAAATGTACCATTTATATTTGAGATTGGACCTTACCTTTACAAAGATAATTAAGTTAATACTAGCAGTTAAGATAAATTAAATGAATAACTTGAAGAACTTAAATCAAATAATATAGTGAACTTAATAATATAGTTTCAATTTGTATTTTATATTCTAAATACACTTCAACCTAGCATCTTATTCTTTCTGTTAAATGCTAGACTTCCTCCAAATCTGTATAAATTTTATTAATTAATCTCTTAGCTATGTTTTCCTGAAGTTTCTGATTATATGTCTAATGCTTTCAAAACCTAATTCAACATTTTAGGTATAGAAATAGAATAATATGATATTTCTTATCCTTCAATTAGTAAATATAAGTAATTGGGATTGTGCTCAAGTATAATAGTTAATAACGTAATTATCATAATTAAATATAGTGCATTACTTTTTACTTTGCTCATCTCTTAATACATTAGTACCTTAAGGATGAAAAATTAACCTACGATAGAAAAAATAAAAATATTTGCAGTCTAAAAGTTGAATTCTGAAAATGAAGTAAATCTTCTTATAGTATGCACGAATCTATTTATCACAATAACTAATATTAATTAAGATTAATTCTTATATAGAATGGGATTTTACTTATGTATAATCATAATAGTTATTCAGATCTACCTCTTTTATTTTAATTACAATAATATTATTAGAAATACTCCTATCAGTAATTAATACTCAGATATATTTTTGGAGAGAGTTAATGAAGGAAATTCCAAAATAAAGAGAAGCTATTTTTTAATCTAGTTGCTAAAAAAATATTTACTAATATTTATAGTCTATTTCTTATACCATCGCCCTTTACTTACTTGCTTTCTATGTGGCTTCATATTCTTTAGCTCTGTTATAATAACGATCTTATTAATACCATACAAGAATAAAATGAATAGGTATATTAAAATAATTGGAGAACTAATTTTATCTATTTTGTGGTTTTTGCATCTTGGGGTAGTTTAAATAGAATAGGAATCAACTAAATCCGATAATGTTAAGGATAAATAAATAGAAACTTATATTAGTTTAGGAAATTCTATAATAATTTTAATCCTGATATTTAATTTATTATTTATACTAGCAGAGTTTATAAAATATAGCTAAATAATAATAAGATTAATAAATAAATTTAAAAATAAACAATAAAGCAATTAAACTTTATCTAATAAATAAATAAAATTGAGTGATAAATTGATTCAAAAATGAAATAGAATTAATAAAATTATACTATAAGAATTAATTTCATTATATATTTTCTTTCCCTTATTATATAGTATAAAAGCTCTTAGATATAATTTAATTATCTTTTATTCAATATCAATACCTGCGAGTTTATTATTTATCTTAGAAGTTAAATTTCTACATTTTTAAGGAATTTTTATGAATCTTATTTAAATACTTACTATAAATTTATACTTAATTAATAAGAAATTATTTTAACTTAACTTGAAGAATTGACTATTTTCTATTTTCTGCATAGTTATTTTTAAAATATCAAAATAATTTTATTAAATTGTATGATAATTTTTTTAAGTCAAAAGTAGACAAATTTCATTTTATCAGATAGCAAGATAATATCACTAAATAGATTTAATAGCTTAACTAGTTTTTTCTTCTTTAAGAATATATATGGAAAATTATCTTAGGTAAATTAACCTCAAAAAGTTAAATATATTATAAAATTAAAGAAAGTCAGTCACTATTTATATTTATAAATATAAAGCTCATTAAAATAAGATATAGTGTTAATCATAAAATATTTATACGTTATTAAAATATTTACTTCTAAAATATTTTTAGTTAAAATGAAATTAGTAATAGTTAGTGTGAATTTTAAAGATTAAATTATTAATAAAAGAAAAATATAAAATTTATATAAAAGGAGAATATACATTTCTTTTAAAATTAGTTATTATAATTTAGCTTATAAAAATATAAGAATATTTAGCAGCTTAATAAATTCATCCATATGTAGAAAGAAAGTTTTTTTATTTATTAACGTTAAAGTTATTTAGCAATTAATTTTTGTATGATCTGACTCACTCGCTCACTATACATTTATAAGTTTCATATTGACTAAATATTTAGATTTTTTTAGTTTTTGCTTAAACATTTTAAGAGGAACATTTTTTATGAAATTCTCACTATTTTATTATTGAATAGTTAGTTACTTCTATTGATTAAGAAATTTAAATTAATTTTATTTACTACAAATCAAAGAAAACATCTACAATTTTCTGTTGTTTTCTGATTCCTTTTATTAGATGTAAGACCCCTTCAGAGCCAATGTTATTCCATCTTTCATATTTTAATAATAAAAAATAATTGATGAAATCTATCATTTAAATAATTACCCTAGATATAGTGACAATATTTTTAAATTTTTAAGCTTTTCTATTCCTAAGCTTATTTCTTAAGCACCCTCTGCTCCAATAAAGTTAGTTCTATTTAAATATAAACAAATTATAATTAATTAATTATCTTTAAAAATTTTTTAAATGGAAAAAGTAATATTTACTTCAGATCTAAATTAAGAGAAATCAAATTATTCATTTTAGAAATAGATTCCATACATAATTTAATGCCAGTGTATCCAAGAGAATTAGTACTAATTTAAATCAAAATTGTTAATTAAAATTTGATTAATGTATACCTTATACTCTAATGCTATTTCAAATTAAAAATCTTCTAAATTAATTGAGAAAAATAATGAATATAATTTAACTCATTTTATTAAATAGATTTAAGGTAAATATGATTTATTACAATAGATCAAGATTTAAAGAAGTTAGAAACTAGCATTATTCTATACCTTATACTAGATTTTTTATTCCATTAACTCCGATAGAGTTATATCTATTATAGTTAAGAAAATTGATTAAAATAAATTATTTTAATTCAATAATTATGATCTCAATTCGTTACCCTAAAGTGAGAGTTAATTTTTCAAGAAACTTACATTCAGAAATAGCCTATCCTAAAGTTAAAGATCCTTCACTTCCTAAGGAATTCCAACTTTATTATATAAATATCAAATATTTAGTTGAATAAAAAGGTAATTAAATAGAAAATACTGTAGATATAACTTTAACTATTTTATTGACTAACATTTTTAAATGCACAAATTTAATCCTTCAATATTGTTTTAATCTATTTTGCTATTACTTTAAAAGAAATAATTTGTAAATAAGTGAATATTGCAATAAAAATACACAAAATTTAATGAGACACTAAGTAAGACATTCTTTAAAATCAACATTTTCAATTTGGAAGTAATCCTCTCATTATATCTAAATATTTTTAAATAATTAATTGTAATTTATTAAGATTCTTTAGTAAAATTGTACTGATTCTCAAAGTTTATATCTATTTTAGAGATATCTTATCCTATTTCTTAACTCAAAAACTTTTAGTTTATAATATTTGAATTATTGTTATGAATGTGCATATTAATTGATTTACTTCATTTAAATTATAATATTACATTGATTTTTATCTATTTCTTTTTAACTCTTCAAATACAATTATATTTTCTTGATATTTTTTATTTTTCTCTCAACTTCAAATCTTTAAGAGCTCTTACATCTGCTTAATTATTTTTAAAATAAAAAATTTCCTTCCCCAATGGTAAATTCTTATTTTTTGTGAACAAATTTCATTATATTTTTGTTTATTTATTTATCTCCTAAATTGGCATAAAATACAAACAAAATTTTCTATATTTTTAAAATTTAATAATAATATCTTTCATATTTATAATTAAGCAATTTTAAATTTAAATTATTACAATAAATATACATTAAAATAATCTTTTAAGTTTAAAATTAGAATACTCTTAAATTAATATATCTTATTTATTAAAATTTAATTTTATTTATTTTTGTCTTTAGTAATTTTTTATTTCTTTATCCTATTTTAAGATATATGTTTTTTATCTATTATTATTTCTTATTTGAGTAATTAAAGATCAAATAATATTTAATTTTATAAATTTAGATTACTAAACTTTATTAATTATTAATTTTTTCAAATAAAATTTTATTTTATTTAATAAATAAAGATTGCTTTAATAGAGTATCTATTTATATTATGATATTAATTATCATATCTATTAACAAGCAACTGTATAAATTTCTCAAAAACTAACTTAATTATTAAAAATAAAATTAACTTTTTAAAGTAGGAATAATATTATTCGAATTAGATTATTAAATCAATTTTATTATACAATTAGGTTATTATATAAAATATTAAATTTGCAAATATCCTTTTGGATTCTATATTATGCTTGTTTTTTTATTGAGTTTAGTAGATAAAAACTTGTTGCATTTATTTTATGCTAAGATGAGCTATAAATTTAATCAGTAGAACAAATAAGTATTAAATAAAAAAGAAAATAACCAAATTTAAGTTACTGTGATAACAAAGATGAATGATCAAAAACAGTTGATATTTTAATTAAAATTATGATCATTATGTTAAATTCCATTAGAAGATATATTAAAAGAAATGATTAGAAATCAATAGCTTTTATCTAAACAAGGGATTTGATTAATTAATAAAAGAAGCTCATAATTACAATACAAAATTAATAAAATGAAAATAAGATTAGAATATATGACTTAATTTATCATCCTATGTCAATTATTAGTTCATATAGTTAAAAGTTAGGAATTTAAATCTTACGAAGTAAATTTTATTCTACCACTACTACTTCAGAAATGATTTAAAAATTGTTTCAAAATAATAGAAATATTTGGTCAGGACTATTAATCTAAATGCTGAAAAATAATATTTAGTAATGACTTTACAATTAAATCAATAAAGTACAGGGAAGAATATAATTTTAGGTTATACAACAGTTAAAGATAAAATTCCAACTTCAATGAGTGATCTTCTAGATGAGGAGTCTACTTTTGATGTAAATTGTAAAGACATTTTAATTTAAATATAAGAATAGATGATAATTGGATTTAACAAAAAACAATAGCATTCTTCACAAAGGATAAAGTTTAAATCGTCTATGCAGATAAAAAGAACTTATAAAATGTTGATACGATGTAAAATAAAATTAAAATGCTATAATAAAGCTTTCTCACTTGTTTATAATTGATATAGATATGTATATGTGATTAGAACCAGTAAAGATGATGGGTTATTTTACTCCTATACTGTTAATGCTTCATCCAGCGGTATATAATTATTTATACTTAAGACTATGCAACTTAGAAAATACTAAAAATAATTATTTATTTATAACTTAATAGATGAAATAAGTTGCCCATGTGATGACAAGGATAAAAAATGTTCTTGCTTATCTCATGGATAGGTTTAATGTGGTTAGAATTATATTGGTAGTAAATGTGAGTAAGAAGCTCAATTACTAGAGCTCAGACCTGTAGTTTATACAATAAAAGCATCTGAATTTTTCTATTTTGATCTAACAGAACTAGATAAAAAATACTTTATAGAAATTGTAGGAGAGGACTAAAGAATAAATTTTGATCTTTATGCCAAATTTTATAATAGTAACTCTTCTATAATTCCATATCCACAAAATAGCTTACTTGTACAAAATCTTAATAGAACAGTAATGATTATTTTCCCTAACAATACTTTCTTAGAGAATCCTCCTCTCAACCACAATAGAATAGTTATAAAATTATAAAACTATCAAGTATCATAATTTAATGTTTAGTTTACTATCACTTCTGTAGCATAAGATGGTAAAATTTTTAATTAATTATTCGTTTTTTAATCACTTTAAGATTTTAATAATTTAGCTATTTATTCAGTATAATGGAGATATATTTTTAATTAAAAAAATTAATAACCTTTAATAATTATTACTTTTATTAATTTAGATGGAGGGAGTGATAATACAATTATTGTTATCATTTTAATATCAGCCAGTGCTTTAGTTTTAATTATACTATTTGTTGTAGTGCTTTACATTAGTAAACTAATTAAATAAATAGCCTATTTATGTTAATCTTTCTTAAAGTAAAATTAAATAAAAGGGATAGAACTTTATAGGAGCAAAATAGACAGTAAAGAATAGTAAAACTTACATTTGTCAATTAAAGCTAATTAGCTTATATTTATTCTATTTAAAGAGGAATTAATAAAGATTAAATACCACTATGGGAGATGAAGAATTAAAAAAATATATGCCAGCAGTCCTCTATAAAGAAATAAAAGATTAGTTTCTAAAGGTTAGTAAGTAGGAAGATGCTGGAGCTTGTGTAGTATGCCTCTGTGATTTTGAAGATAATGAAAATATTCGTTCCACTTACTGTAAACACGTATTCCATTCAGATTGTCTAACAGACTGGATGAAGAAGAATGAAGTAATTTATTTTATTATATAATCGACATTAATTAAATTCTTTAAAAAATGAATACAAAATATTTTAATTTTCATTAAAAAGAGTTGTCCATACTGTAGAGCTGCTTTAAAAAAAGATAATATAGCTGAAATTTATGAAAAGCACTAGAGCAATTCTTTAATGTGGCTTAATTAAGAAATCAATGCAAAAAATAATTCAAAAGATAAAGATGGTATTTAAGAGGAAGAATAAAATTAATAAGATAAATAAGGGAAGTAAGAAACAAATTAAATATTCATTAATAGAAATAGTAACAGAGTAGATAGTTAATAAAATCCAAATGCATCACAAAGCGATAGATCTCGTAAAAGTATTAATTTATAAGCTGATTAAGCTGCAATAAGTAGTAATAAAAGAGATTCAGTGTAATAGTAACATAGCCATCGATCATCAATAAAACAATCAACAATAATTAAAGAGGAAGTCCTATAAAATTTTTCTATAGAAATAAACAAAGAGCCAAGGAAAGAAGAGGCTGATATTGTTTTAGAGAGTACTTAATAATAAGACTAAGGAACACTTAGAAGTTAAGAAGAAAATAATTTTTAATCTTAAGAAAATGTCAATACAACAAATAAATTTAATAATGAAAGTAGCAGCAATGAACAACCAGGATAATTTGTGTTTTCAAATTTTACACCTGGTAGAGATAATAGTATTTTAGAATACAAGAGAAATCTTTCAACTCAATAGAATGACTCATTCTTAAATGAAGGCTAAACCTCTAGTAAAAGGAGTATTATAATAAACCAAGTTAAGAACTCTTTATTTAAAAATAATGTGAGTTCCGAGAAAAAATCTCTCAATAGCAATGATAATGATGAAGACTAATCTTATAATTAAGAAATTAAATTATTTTAATCTGATTTAGTGTAATAAGTACTTTAAATTGATCCTGAAAGTATCTGTGATAAATAAGTTCAAAGGATAAACGCAGATTATCTTTAATCAGAAAATTCTACATATTATCCTAGAGAAAGTGAAGATATTTTTGGTGGCGGTAGTGTAAAAATAAATTCTAGTAGAGCTGCTAGCGGATTGCAAGTGATATATAGCGAATCTTCTTCACCTAATAAATTGCAGAAACCTAACATGTATTCGTTTAGATACCCTTAAACTACTATCAATAAAAGAAAGAATAATTCCAAAAAAAATACTTAAATATCTAATGTTTAATCCAAAAATGCTTCAATTTAATCAATATATAAAAAAGAAGAGAATAAAGAATTAAGAAAGTCCTTAAAGGATTTTGAAATTCAAAAGAAATGATCTTAAACTATAATAGCACTTAATATATTTTATATTTTATTTAATAATGTAATTCTTGTTATCCAGCAAATAAAATATTTTTATTTTCTTGCAAAATAACCATAAATTATAATCTCTTTTTTAAAGAGTTTATCATTAGTTATTTTACTTTATTTATTGGATAAAAAATAGAGTAAGTGATTGTTTAATCATTTTAAACATTTGAATAAATTGCAAAATGAGTAATATTTTTAATTGATAAAAATATACATTTAAATCTTAGTCAATAATCAATAGAATTATCTAAATATTTTGATGTAAGAGGAAGGTAAAAATATAAAAGACTCTTAAAATATTATATTTTTGTTAAGAATAATTATCTTTTATTTAAATTGAACATTTATTTATCTTATCTTTTAATTTTTAATTATTTTCAAAAATAAATTTTATGATTGAAAAAATGTAGAAACCTAGCTAAATATAACTTTTGTATTTTTTCTTGAGTTAAAGTGTAAAGATATTATAATAATAGCGATAGTGTTTAGATTATTTTAAGGATAAATCTAATTTGTAAATTTGGTATTGATGAATTTAAGTATTAAATAGTAGAAATAAAATTATTATTATATAATTTTAGGAAAATGGAATATTGCAATATTATGAATGACAAAATACTTATTAATTTTATAAAAGCTACTCGGATATAAATGAGTTCAGTAAAATTAAAACTGATAATGGTTATGAGAATTTTCTTAGATAATTAATATGTCCAGTAAAATATCTAATAGTAATAAAACAAATAGAAAAAAATAATGGATTATTAATAATGATAATAGCTAATTATCAATTCAATGAGGATTTAATATAGCTAAAATTAGTATTTATACCCCAAAAGTCTTATTAGATTTTAATGATTTAATTATAAATAGATAGGAATCATTACAATTAAAATTAATAAAGTTATTTATTTTATAGAATTTTAAAATAGAATTAGATATTATTATTTCAAAATTATAATTGGATTTAAGGTGTTTATTTTTTTGTACAGTTAAATAGAATATTATTAAATTTTAAAAGTAAATCATGTTATACAAGCATTTACTAAAGTTTTTTGTATTTTAGGTCAGAAGTCCCTTAATACGATAATTCATTAGGTATTATTTCCAAATCCTTAAAAATCTAAATATCTTTAATAATTTAGTAGGATCTGGAATAATTTATTGGTAATTTATCATTAAATATTTACAAAACGTAAATAATTGAATTATATTTAAAATATCAATTCATGATAAATTAATTGAATGTTTATTAGCTATTACAATCAATTAATTAATTCATGACGTAAGCTTGAGTATATATGAAAATAAAATTAATTACTTATTTTCTGTGTTATAGAACTCAGAATTAAAGCTAAGGTTAAAATCACTGGAAAGAAAATCATAGATAATAATACAAATTCTTTAAATAAGAAATATAAAAAATAAATTAGTTCTATAATAAGACATATCAGTATTTTTAGCTCAAATAGATAAATTAATAGCATTTCATATAAAAGATTAAGAATTAGATGAGATTAATAGGTTTTTTGGAGTGCCACTTAAATATTTTGATGTGTAACTTTAAATAGTCCTTTTTAAATAGCTTTTTATGTTTATCTAATTAAATAAAATCCTTTGATTAGAAGTATTTGTATCTTACTTACTTTTTCTTTTCTAAACAAAAAGAATACACTTTAAAGCATATAAACCTGTCTTATTATTTAATTTTTAATAACTGAATTACCTTGAGAGGCTATTATTTATTTAATTTATTATTGTTTTTAAATTAATTTATATAAATATTAATACAAAAAAATATTTTTATAATATTTTTTTTTATTTTGCTATTTTTTATTAATTATGGGTATTGGCATTTAACTCAAGAAAGATACCAATCAATTTATATAATTACTATGCTTTTTTTAGTACTTTTATTGTATCTAAAGATACCAAAGTGCTTGTTTTTGTGGAATAACTTCTTACCAAAAAAAGAAGAATTAAAGAATAGAGTTTTATACATTTAATAGATAATTTATTTGAAAAATAATAAATATATCTATTAAAAGTTAAGCATTCAGTGAAAATAAAAGTATATTTAAGCATAGTACCTATTTTTCAACTCAAAAATAGTAAAAATATTGGTAAATAGATTATGTGTTCCTGAAAAAATCCACTTCATTAACCTTAATCAGTATGTTTTTTAATATAAATAAATAAATGAAAATCAAAATTCTATACAAAATATAAATTACTTGTCAAAGTGTAGTAAGAAGAGAAGAGATATTTAATTAAAGAGAAATTTATAGACTCCAAAATACTTAATCAAGTAATCATAATTAAAGTAAAATTGCGCAAAAAAGAAAAAAATAATAAACAAGAAACAAACAAAAAAGAAAAACCTAAGAACCTGACAATTTATATAGTAAAATATAAATCTTTTTCTTTTTTATATAATCCTAATTCAACAAAAAAGAACAACCAACAACTAACTTGAAAGCAAAGGAAATCTCTGAAACCAAAAATGTCTGAAATGTATCCAGGCTAGAGCGAATTAGAATCTAAGATGATTAGTGAATAGGATGAAGAAATGAATAACTTCTACCATCAAATGCAATTATCCCCTAATCCTAGTTTCAATAATCTTGATGGATGTCTTTTTGAGTATCTATTTTTATAATATATCTATTTTTGTTTTTTCTTCTTTTTCCGCTTGCTTAAAAGGCAGGATATTATCAAATTTTCCTTTTTACTGAGCCTTTTTAATATTAACTAATTAGAAGATATTACACGAATTCAAACTTGATAAAAGATAATGCAAATGCTTATGCGACTCCCTACAAAGTCAAGAACATATTAGCATGCTATTAAGAAGAAAACTATGATTCCCGTAATGATTTAGATGCTATGTAATTTCTTAACTTGAATTATAATTTTAAGATAGACTTATTAAAGATTTTTAATTAATCAGTCCTAGCAATCAAATTGGATGTGATAGCATCTTAAAAAAATCTGAGTAGTAGTTTAACTCACCTTCCCCGTCATCTATGATTAATAGAAACCAAGGAGAAACCAGCTCCCCTTTCTTTGAGTCTTTTCACTAATAAAATGATTTAGCAAACGAGCTTTCCTCTACTGAAAAATTTGATTTTTTCGATATAGGTGAACAAAACACTTATAAGTAGAAGTTGAATTATACAATAGATATTGAAGACTTTATGTTAAATTGTGTACCTCATCCCTTCAGTATTGAAGCTTAAAAAGGAGCAGAAAAGGTTTTTATTAATAAAAGGATAGGTGAGATGAAGAAAAAGAAGCTAATCACTAAAAGACTTTTTAATAAGTACTAGCTTAAGAATGATTAGCTCAATATTTAGTAATTGTCATCCTATCCTTTTAATGGTGATAGCGATATTAATGATATACCGGTATCTGAACATAATACCAACCCTCATAAGATATTGAAAAAAGATGAATAGACTAATGAAAATTAAAGCAAAATAGAGGAAGAAATTTATAATCATAGTTCATCATGTTTTGAATAGAAAGACATTTAATAGGTTTCATAGGCTAATCCACATAAAGTCCAAGACACAAACTCTGATTAGCAATAATTAGAGAACATCTCCTTTTAAGATAGAAACAAAACTAATGGAAAATTAAAAATGTCAAGCATTCCTTGCAAATGTAGAAAATCCCTTTGCCTTAAACTTTATTGCGAGTGCTTTGCTCGTGGAGAAATCTGTGGACCTGCTTGCATCTGTCTTGAATGCCGTAACTCAACTAGTTACTTAGAACATAGAAATAATGCTATAAAATAAATTGAAAGCAAAAATCCTACTGCATTTTTGTATGCAAGTGCCACAGCAGCTGTGTCAAGCAATTAGGATTCTACCTCCATAAGAACATTCATTGAATAGTCTCAATTGTTAGCTGAAGTCAGAAGAGGTTGCAATTGCAAGAAATCAAAGTGTAGAAAGAAATATTGTGAGTGTTATATGGTAGGTAAGCAATGCACATCACTATGCTAATGCGTTGATTGCACCAATAATGTACCTCATAGTCACAGCCCATCTTCTACAAGTTAATCATTGCCTCTTTAACCTGAATCATCTTTGTCCTAATAGAAATTTACCTAATTAAATCAAAATGAAATAGTGTTAAGCAAAGGATGTTTTCATTAATCTGACTCAAGTGAAATATCAAATTGTGATAATTAAAATGACTAGTCGTTACCTCCTCTTCTTAAAGATTTTAATAAATTGACAGATTATAAAGAAGAAAAGAAAAGAAATAATAAACTGTCGTCATAATTGAAATAAATTAATATATCACAAACTCATTCGTCAAACATAAGTAAAGTAAATAATTGTGGTCAGAAAAAAACTCTTTGTATAAATCATCAAATGGATATTTAGCCTGATTAATTACATGATCAGAAATTAACCACAATATCTACTTTCTAGCTTTCATGTAAAGAAAATAAATTCAATATGAAAGCCAAAAAAATTATCAAAGCAAAAAAAACTAGCTTAAATAATTTCTAGTGATTTCTACTCCAAAATGCCTTGAAATATAAAAAAATTACCTTTTCCTCTCCTCTTTCTATTTCTTAAAACTTTCCACATAAATTTTGTTCCCTATAATAATAATAATTATAATTAATTAATATTTCAACTATTTTACTACTAAGTTATTCTATATTTAAATATTATTTCGAATCTGTTGACTAATAAAATTTTGCTTCCATGAATAACAATAATTCTATCTATTTGTTTGGTTATTAGCTAATTAAAATATTAGTAGTTTAATTTATTCTTCTATAAATACTTATACATTATTCTAATAATTACAACATTAACAATTATTAATTAATTCTTAAGTAGAATTTGTTTTTAATTAATTTATGATTAATATTTCTTTAAATATTTCAAAACTATAATTAATAAAATAATTTTATTCTGTTGTTACAAACTTTTTCTCCAAAGACATATTAAAAGAATTAATTTTATTTTTAAATACAAATATAATTATTGTCTTCATAAATGTAATAAAAAAAATTTTACAGATCTTATTATTAAATATCATATTGGAACTTATGAGTAATTAATTACTTCAATTTAGACTTTAAATTAAAAAGGGGTTGGGGTTGGGGTTGGGGTTGGGGTTGGGGTTGGGGTTGGGGTTGGGGTTGGGGTTGGG
>JH651331.1:0-84405 GCA_000260095.1 Tetrahymena borealis
CCCCAACCCCAACCCCAACCCCAACCCCAACCCCAACCCCAACCCCAACATATAAAATCTCAGTTCTATCTAATTCATTTAATTTTAGTTTATAACATTAAATTTATTAATAAATTA
Organism: Tetrahymena borealis; assembly: GCA_000260095.1. Lineage (NCBI taxonomy): Eukaryota > Ciliophora > Oligohymenophorea > Hymenostomatida > Tetrahymenidae > Tetrahymena > Tetrahymena borealis. Next base: position 118 of record JH651331.1, read on the forward strand.
AAAGATTTAAAAATTATTATGATTTATGATTAAAAAATGGTTATTTTAAAACTATTAAAGATTTTGTAGATCACAACAAAAAATAATCTTTATTGAAAAATATTTGGGAAATGAGAACTAAAATATTACTTTAAAATTGAAGCAAATACTAAATAAAGATGAATAACAAAGCAAATTTTAATTGTGATTTGGTTAGAAGTTTGATGAGATTCCCGTTATTTATAAAGTATTATTAATTTGAAAGAATTGAATAGTAGTAATAATTAATAAGCAACTAATTAAGATATGGGCATGCTTATTTAGCTGATTTTATCTGTAAGTATACCTTTATCTGCAGGTGTTATCATCGTTTTCTTCCTGTACTACCGCAGTGTGTATAATAGTTTATACGACTGGTAATAAAACTATTTAAATTTCTCTCCTCCAGGAAAAATTAAGCTTTTAATTGAATTCAAAAGGGAGAACATTTCAACATAGTGGTACAAAAATAATGATATGTAGATCTTACATAATCTAGTTCTTGTTAATAAAATCATTAGTGAGATTCATCTATAAAAGGTAAATTCTAATTAGAATTGAAATAAATAACTATAATTACTTAAAAAAATATTCTTTATACTCATAGATATCTAATGACTTGATCACCTACTAAGGGCTTTACAATAAGTTTATTAACAAATAAGTAAAAAGTAAGCTATTTTTATTTTCCACACATTAATTACTATTATTATTAATAATAATATTTAATACGTCAAGTATAATTGAATATTATTTTTTTTTTAACAAATTTTCAATTTTTTAATATAGTATTTGATGAGAATAAAAGTTATAGGAACTGCTCTTATAGATACTTTGCATTTAATATGTGTGAAGAGGAGATTTATGATGCCTTTAAAATTAATCACGACAGTAGTTTATTTATAAATTTATATTCTCACCGGACTAACTTTACTTTCAATAGCTTTTCCAGAAAGAATCAAGAAAGATTGAAGATGGTAATCATCTTTTAATTTCTCTACAAATTTTATCATTGAATTAAATAAATGTAATCTTTGTTTTGTATTTTTTAAAATAGGATTGGGATTTTCAATTTTTTGCCAAATCTGTATTTAATTCCAGAAAGAATGATTTAGTAGCTGTTTCTTTGGTTTATAATACTTACAACGATTCTTTACTTACAAGCGTTCCCTCTTAGTATTTTTTAATTTTTCTTTAATGTATATATTTTTCAAATATATTTTAAAATGGAGAAATGTGAATTTATCTTCAGTCCCATATTAAGATTGCTATGGTTTCGATTTTGTAGAACCCTATGATCCAAGGTGTCGTGGCTGGTACATAAATGCTATGGAAAATCCAGGTAATTTCTTACAAAGTAAATTCAGTAAAATACCAAATTATCTTTTTCTAATAAAACAAATAGGGAATTAATTTTATAAACCTTATTTGGATCTGTTTACAACTACAACAATAATGACTGCGTCAGCTCGAATTGATGATGCATAAGGGAATAATTTCTCAGTAATATCAGTGGATTTTGTAATCAAAAGTTTAATTGAAAAAGTTTTTAAGAGATAAGACTAAGAAGTACTGGAGAAAGATATAGCTACACACTCAGTTTTATTCCATGTAGAAAATAATACAGTAATAAATTGATTGAAAAATTTAGTTTACACTTCAAATATGCTAATTACAATACAAATTAACAATGAATTATTGATCATTTTAATTAAATTATTTAATTAGGTTTATCACCATAAAAATTGGGATTCTTCTGAACGCACTTTAAAATAATGGGAAGATCTTGAATTTAATTCAACATTTGGACCATACAAAGACAACGAAAAGGAGGATTTTATATTATAAGTGGAAGATACCAAACTTTTCTCTCTGAATGGCAAATATGATATCAAGAAACAAATTAATCTCTCTTAATTCTACCAGATATGGAAGAGAGATGATAAACCATAGTAATTTTTTTCATTTTAGCAAATTCATAATTTTCCTGATTTGGTTCTGTCATACTTTACCTCTTTTTTTAAAAGAAAGATATTTTTTGAATTATATAGCCAATAATTTATTAAATTTAACTTTTGTTTTCATTAGAAGCAAGCTCAATTCTTTAGTTTTTAAGCGATTAACTTACTAGAATATTACTTTCCAATAATTATAATTTTTTGATATATTTTAAATTAACTTTGTTAATATTAGAGTAAGTCTATTTTATCCTCTTGAGGTAAAAGATTATTAGAGTATATGGAATAAAACACAGACCAGAAAGTAAGTTCTAATGGTTGGGAAAGTGAGAGAAGACACATCAGAAATATTTAAAGTACTTAATTTATCTAATAGTACCTTTTATGCTCTACTCTTAGCTTTATAGACTTTTATATTTGTTTTATTTGTTTTGATTATAACTCTTAACTTTGGAGCTGTTTTGATGCATTAGGTGGATATTCCTTTGGCATAACTTACGCAGTATCTCCAATAAAACAATTACCACAGTAACAAATAGCAAGAAGCAAATGATGAAAAATAGAAGAAACATTAGTAATTAGAAAATTCTCGTAGACACAATGAAATAAATTATCAAAAGATTAACCTATCATAGAATAAAAAGCTATCTTAAGATAACTCATAGTTAATGATCCATAGCTTTGATGCCATGAATAATGAGTTATCTGCAAATAGTAGTGCAGTTGATTTCTTGAATAATAGAAAAAAAAGCACTTTTTAGAAAAACCATTAATTACAATAGAACAGAAAATCTCAAAGGAAATCAAAAAGAAGCTACATGGAAGATTTAAAAGATTAATTAAATGAAAAGAAATTCTTATAAGATAAATATTTACCAGCGACTTAAAATAATTTCAAAAACGATATTCCAGACTTACTAATAACTCAAGCTTAAAATTATAGTGGCAATTTTTAATCAACAAATAAGGAAATCTCAGTTACAAATCCTAATTAGCATGACCTAAGTTTCGGAAAAAGTAAAGAAGAGAGAGTTAACACTAATGAATAAATTGAAAAAAGTAAAGGAGAAAACTTTACTAATCCAACCACAATTCTTTCTATCTAATACAAGAAGAATACTTCTTCTTCTATGCTAAGTAGCTAGCAATAAATTTTTGAGAATAAAATTAATATAGCAGAGGATATAGAACCAATGTTTTTCGAAATGTAAGTAATCAAAGATACTTTTCACTAATTAGGAAATGTTATAGCATATAAAAAGAATGATATGATTCAATAAATGAATGCAAATCAATTAGAAAATAATAATTCTGACTTCTCTACTTATATTCTACACTATTCTTTTGCAGCTAAATTATTCAAGCAATTAAAGAATAACTTTGGTATATCTATTAGCCACATTAATTTAGGATATTTCTGCTAGATTTCATCTGATTATATTGAAGCTCTTTTTCATTATCAAACTGCTTTTTATCACTCTATTATTCAGCTAGGATATAATACTAAAGAAGAATTTTTATTGCACTTTAATGAAGGCAATATTAATTTATAATAAGCAAATAAAGTTGTGAACGAATAGCTTATTATTATATGCCTTTCATTAGTGTTATAAATTCATGCCATCAAAGAAATTATCTTAGACCGGTAGGAGTTGTATGATTTGAGAAAAATAAGGAAATACTTTTTCAATAAAGGATAGAAGAAGGAATGGTTAAATAGAGCAATAGAATTATACAATTTATTAAAGAGAATATTGAAGAAACATATTTAAATTGAGAAAAAAATAATTTAAAATAATTCTCTTCTTTTGGTCGAACTGGAAATATTTGAGATATTTATAGAGTTAGATCAGATAAAAGAAGCAGAAACACGTTTATTCCAATTTGAAAAAGAGTTTTTCTTAACAAAAAACAATTATTAATTGGAATTATTAATCAATAATGTTGAATACTCTCCAAATGCTAATTAAAATAGTTACTTCTAATCAGAAGCAAACCCTTCTTAAGTTACATTCTCTATCATGGAATCAAATGTTGAGTTTCTTAAAGGAAGTATAGCTTTATCTAGAAAATAATTTTCCCTCGCATGTGAACACTTTGAGAATTGCCTATAATCTTCATTCTTTCTGGATATTAATTTGTAAAGAAAATGCTTATTTGGAATAAAATCTATTTTTAACTAAAATAGTTTGTGCATAAGAAGCGTTTAGCTGGCTATATCCTATCTTAATTATAAAACAATTAAGAAAGTTTATGATATTGCAATCATTATCGAAGGATAGATTGGAGTTACAATTAATTCTCAAAGTTTAATAAATTAACACTTAATGTAAATTTATTAGTAATTTATCAGAAAATAAGATAGGACTACTTTTATAGTTTTTTAAGATAAAGAAACTCGAATAATCTAACCACTATTAACAATAGATAAATTTAAACAGTGGAAATTTTGTGTAGAATCAATTCCTAACATTAGCCATTAGTTGATTTATAAAACAACAATATTTAATTATTAAGGGTTAGAAGAAAGTAACATGTTCATGATAAATAATTCTAATAACAATAATAATCCTACTACTACTAATAATATTAATGATAATAATAATTTTAATAATAAAAAAAATAATAATAATAATAATAATATAAAACCTGAGGATGTCTATATACCAAATAATAGATAAAGTATTCTAAATAAATAGAAATTTGTTTAATTATAGCAATAATTAGTAAAAAAGATTAAATTCAGTGACTAAAATTTAAGAAAAACAATATTTTTTGTTTTTTCGAATAGTAGCATCAAAGATAAGGAAGAAAAATTAAAGCTTGGTATTTTATTGAAAAAGCTATAATAATAATTTTCCTCTACTCCATAAATAATTCATTTCAAAAAATAGTAAGAAGAAGATGCTGTTAATATTTAAAAGATAATGAAAGCTATATAAAATGAAGAATAATATATAGAGCTAACAAATTATAATTAGTTAAATTACTTTATCAAATACTATAAAAGATCTGATAATAGTAGGCATTATTTAACTAATCTTATTCTTACTTAATCAAATCTTTGATGCTGATCTAAAATTATCCTAAGCAAATATTTAACAACATTCTTTTTTCATTAACCAATACAACCTCTAGCCTACTAAACAATTCAATTTTCAATAAATAAATATACTTTAAAAAAATCTTTCTTGTTTTCAATTCATATTTTTTCTTATTAAAATATTAATAAAATTTAATTATAATCTGATTGCTCTTATTTATAAGGGAGGGGTCAAAAAGATTTTATATTCCTTTGAGCCAAGAAGCCTTTGTAATTTTAAAATAATCATTTTAGGTTATATTAATAATTTTTATATTTCTTACCCCTCCTTTTCCAATTAAATTTATCAATCTCGTTTTAATATTCCCTTTATATTTTAGTAAATTTAATCAAACTATTTATCCTGAAATGATAAACTAATTAAAAAATCATAATAATATAGCCCTAAGTATTTAAAATAATATCTAAATGTGTAATTAATAAAAATTTTATATAATAAGCTTAAAAAAATATATTAATTTGAGGATTTATAGTATCACAAGATAAATTTGAGTCAATTAAAATCCAAATAATTAATGAAATAATTGGTTTTAAAACATCTCAAATTTGAAGAACAATTTAACTAAGATTAAGAAATGTTTTAATTAAAAAAGTATTAATTTAGAAGTATAAAGAAATAAATTTCAATGAATACAATTGATGAATAATGTAATATTAAAATTAGGATGACTTCGATAAGTAGCAATAATTTTTAATCTGAAAGTAACTAATTAACTTGACTTTTATACAAAATTATTATATGTTTCTATATTTAAATTAGTTGGTGATATTTAATAAGAATATTTTATCAGTAATTTTAAGCATAAAACCAATTTTTTGAGCTTAACTAAAATTATTATTTTAATTCTAGCTTTAATAAAATAGTGAAATGGGATAAATTAATGTGTTTTGAATTAACTTAAGAAATCTTACATGGATTCTTCTTTAAAAAATAGAAAAAATTTATTTAGTTCATTTCTAATTTACTTATTTACTTTAAAGTATAATTTCTATTAAAAAAAATGAAAATTTCTGCAATAATTAATCTTAATTTATTTTAAGATAATATCAAACACTTAAATTAGAAATAAAGTAGAAGTTGACTTCAAAGAATTTAATCAAGCGAGAAAAAAACTAGTATTCATACATAAACCATAGATAATAGAAGAAATTTAAAAATTAATTAAAATGGGCTTGCTAATTTAACTAATTTTATCAGTAAGCATACCATTATCACTTGGAGTAATGCTTGTTTTTTTCTTATACTACTATTTTGTATATAATAGCCTCTAAGTTTGGTAATACCTTCCTATATTTTTGCTTATTTTTACATTTATTTTTCTTAATCTAGGGAGGACTATTCATCATCATATTTAAAAGTAAATGAAATGTTAATACTGCACAATCTCGTCTATGTGAATAAATTGATATCTCAGATTCATCTGTAAAAAGTAAAATAATACCTACAGTTTAATAAATAATCTCTGTCATACTAAAAAATAAATAGATATCTAATGATCTTATACTCTACTAAGGATTATACAATAAGTTCATAAGTAAAAAAGTAAAAAGTAATAAAATTTATTAAAAGGCAAGTGCTGAAATAAACCAACAAATCTAATAATCATAAGTTTTATAAATTTTATAATATATTAATTAGTCTACGATGAAAATAAGGCATATAAAAATTGTTCATATGTTTATTTACCACATGGACAGTGTCCGAAGTATATTTATGATGCATTTGGAGGAAATTTGACAAGTTTCAAAATAGACCTTTTTTTCCATAGGACTATCTATACTTTTGATAGCTTTACACCGGAGGATTAATTTAGATTAAGATCAGTAACAAAACGAATTATTAAATTATATAATAATATTGCAATCTTTATACATTCAATTAAAAATGTTATTTATATCTAATCTAAATTAAATAGAATTGGGATTTTTATTTCTTTGCAAAGGCAGCTTTGAATGAAAGAAAGAATGATTTGGTAGCTATAACGCTTGTTTATAATACATTTAATGACTCATTATTAACTGCAGCTCCTTCGTCGTAAATATTCCATTTTCTATTTGAACTGATTTAAATAAAAAAATAAAATATAAAAATAGTAATATTAATCTAACTGCAGTAGATTATTTAGATTGTATGGGCCACAGTTATATTTAACCGTATGACCCTAGGTGTCGTGGGTGGTATATAAATGCTATGAAATCTCCAGGTAATCTAAACACCATTGATCCTCATTATTTAAGATTAAAAGAGTTATTTAGCTTATTCTAAAATATCAAAATAATCAGAAATTTTTTTAAAAATTTCTTTATATTTAACTTTAGTTAATGAAGATATATGGTTTAAAAAAATATAATAAATTAAATAATTATTTAATTAAATATTAGGAAATTAATTTTATAAACCATATCAAGATTTATTTACTAGCACTACTGTAATGACAGGATCTGCTCGTATTGATGATCAAGATGGAAATAATCTTAGTGTCATTTCAGTTGACTTTGTAATCAAGAATTTGATTAATAATCTTTTTAAAGTGCAAGATGAAGATGAATATAATTAAGATTTTGATTCACACTCTGTTTTATTTCATGTGGAAAATAATACAGTAATTAATTAATTAATAAATTATATTCTTAAGCAAAATTAATTAAAAAAATAATAGGTATACCATCACAAAAATTGGGATTCAAATGAAAGAACTCTAAAGTCATGGCAAGATTTAGAATTCAACTCTACAATAAGCCCATATAAAGAAGAAGAAAAATAAAAATTTCTTGAGCTTATTGAACTTTCTAAGGAATATTCTTTGAAAAGATAATTTGATATTGATTATAGAGTCAATATAACTCAATTTTATTAGTTTTGGAAAAAGAACGATAAACCATAGTAATACTTTATATTTTATTTCAAAAATTACAATTTATTTACTGGCAAACTTTATTTTCCCCCAGATCAATAATAAAAATAATTTATGAAGGAAATGTTGATATTTAATTCTCACACGTTAATTAATTAATTAGCATCAGCCTCATTTATCCTATTGAAGTAGAAGGTCCTCACAATGTATGGAATAAAACTAAATCTACAAAATAAGTTTTAATGATAGGTAAAGTAAGATCAGATATAACTGGAATATTCAGAGTACTTAACTTATCTCATGATAGAAGTTATAGCGTTATTCTTTCTATCTAAACAGGTGTAGTAATACTTATTATATTTATTATTACTTTACACTATGGAGCTGTGCTTAAATACTAAGTAGATATTCCTTTAGAGTAATTAACATAGTTTCTAATTTAAAATAGCGATTCGTTTAAATAGAAAATCAAAAAGGATGATTAAATAAAGAGAGCTTTGATTAATAAATTATCTAAAAAATTTCAGCATTCTCTTTCTTTAAGTATAAATGTAAATAAAAATAATATCGAAAATAATAAATTTTAAGAAAGGTCTCCTCCTAATAGAAGTTTTGAAGGATTAATGCAATAGACTATCAAAACTTCTCCTGATAAAACTCATGGCGATAGCTTTAGTGAAAACAAAAAAGTCATAGCATTATAAAAGAGTATTTCTTTTTCGAAGAAGATTTAAAATAAGAGAAGTACTTTTGGGGCTTAAAAAGAAATAGATTAATAGAGTTTGAGTTTATATAGAGAAAAATCAGAAATAGATTAATTTCTAAGTTCACATAATCATACAATTAAACCAGAAAATCTGATCTTAAATGTCACCAATAATAGCAATAGTAATTAAGCAAATGTTCTTAGACCTAAGAATGAAAGTAACTAAGAGAAAGATTAGTTAGATAAAAGTTTAAAAGATAAAGATACTTAGGCTACATCTTAATTAATAAATCTGAATTCTGGGAGGAGTATTTCTTTAAGTTAAAGTCTAGTCTAAAAAGTAGATATAGATGTCGATTTAGAACCAATGTTCTTAGAAATGTAAATAATAAAAGAAACATTTCACTAACTACAAACAGTGATTACTTATAAAAAGACCGATGCAAAATATAATAAATAAATTAATGAAGCAGATGAGGAGATAGATGAAAGCTAATGCATATTGCATTATGCGTTTACATCTAAAATGTTTAAATAATTAAAAAATAACTTTGGACTTGCTTTGAGTAGCATTAACTTAGGATACTTCTGTTAAAGAAAAAGTGAATATGTTGAGGCTTTATCACATTATGAATCGGCTATGTATCACAGTTTTTCGGACTTGGGATTTAATAATTTATTTACCTTTGTGGGTGCTTTTAATAATGGATAGATTAAATTTATCAATAATGATCAAGTAAGCGAATAGATTTCCATTATTTGCATTAGCCTAGTGTTATAAGCACATGCTATCAAAGAAGTTATTATGGATCGAAGAGATCTTTACAGGAATAAAAAAATAATTAAAAATTTTATGAAGAATTAACAAATGAGAAGAAGATGGATAAATTTAGCTATTTTCTTTATTGAGCTAGTCAAATCCTTCGCTTATTAACTAAGTAAATCAAAGCATATAGTTTTTGTTAAGGAAATTCTGCTATTAATTGACTCAGAATACATTGAAATGGTTAATGAAAAGGAGAGGGTATAGCACACAGAGAAACTCTTAGTCAATTTAGAAAATGATTACTTTTCAATTAAAGCATTCTTTAATAATGATAACTTTTTGAATTAAAGTGTTTTACTATTTAAAAATTAAAATAATGGTTAACAGTAGGCATCTAAATACCCTAGCAATATATAAGAGGAAGCAGATTCGTAAGGAAACGCCTAAGATAACTAAGATATCCTAGTCTGTTTAATTGAAGGAAAAATATAATATTTAAAAGGGATGATTGAATAAAGAAAGAAAAATTATAGAGATGCGTGTGCTCATTATCTACTATGTTTAGAATAGCATTATTATCTCGATTTGTCTCTTTAGAAAAAAATTATTGAGAATATAGGAATCATCTTTGTTGAAAATGGAATTAAGATTAATAACTTGTTTAAGGAATACAATTTAATGTAAAAAAAATAAATAAAAAAAGTGTATGATATAGCTATTGTAGTTGAAGCGAGTGTTGGAGTTACTGCCACATTTTAAAATATTATTTAGGTTTATCTCGAGAAAATGTTTAATAAGTTTATCAGGAAATCAGATAGAACTACCTTCATTACATTCTACGATAAATATACAAGTATTGTTTAGCCATTATTGCCAATTGAAAAATTGAAATAATGGAAATTTTGTATTGAAGCTATTCCAGCATTTTCTATGAATTTAATCTAAGAAGAATATAATTTATGTAAAACAGAAGATAGCTTCAATTTAAATCAATCAATTTTTATGAAAAATCAAAGTGTAATTTAGTCATAAAAGAAATAATTTGTTAAACTACAGAAATAGTTTGCATATAATAATTTAAACAATTCAAAAATAAGATAAAATTTATTCATTATGTTCACAAATTCTAACACCCAAGATAGTAACTTTAAAAAGAATTTCTCAAAATTAATAAAGGGTTTATAAGAATAATTTCCTAGTTAATCCTAAATTATTCATGTTTAATTATAAAATCATTAATCTGAGAATGAATTATATTAAGCAACTCTTGAAATCTAGAACGATTCTTCTTATATTGTATTATCAAGTATACAACAGCTCAAATATTTTATCAACTTCCATAAAAGGTCTGACAACAGCCAGAATTTCCTAACTAACCTCATTTTAACGAAATCAAATTTATGAGAAATGTATTTTAATCAAAATTTAAATATATCAAATTAATTATAATTAATATATCTGTCTATATTTAATAGTTTTATATTGGTTTCTATTACTAGTCTTCCAAAACTACATTATCATTTATAATTTACTAGAAATTCTACTCTATAACGAATGTCAATAGGAGATAACTTTAAATCTACCATGAAAGTATTAGATTTTTGGAATAAGATAAGGGTATTTTTATATTTAAAAGAAATCAAATCTATTAAATTTAATCAACTTTTTTAATATCAATTATACTTACACCTAATAAGAAATAATTCAGATGAATAAATCCACATTTTCTATATTAAAATATTATAAATTCATTTATGCTTTAGAATAAGCTATTTTTAGTAGAAGTGCTGTGATTAAATCGTTACTAAGAGACTGTAGAATTAGTTAAAAATCTAGATGTTCATGAGAAAAATTATGTAAAATTAAAACAAATCACTAATCGCTAGATAGTACTAAATTTTTAAGGTACTCATAAAATGAAATTTAATTAGTTTATAATTAATGAAGTTCAATTGTATGGAAATTTATTCTATGTGAATCAATCAATATTAATAGGAACGATAATTTTTGTGTAAGAAAGAAGTAAAAAATTTTAAGAGAAAGAAAGAAAAGAAATTTAAGTAGAATAAAGAAAATAGATAAACATTTAAAATGGGGATGCTATTGTAGCTAGTACTTTCAGTTAGTTTAATAAACGCTTTAGGAGTATTCCTAGTATTTTATCTTTACTACAATAGTATATATAATTCACTAGCTAAATGGTAGAGCTTTATTAAATAAAAATAAACCTCATTAAATTGGAAATAACTTCATCATTGAGTAATATTTCCATTTATAAAAAAGGGAGTTTATATCAAAGAATTGGTTGATAGCAAATGAATAATAAATTCTACATAATTTCTTAGTTGTTAGCAAATAGATAAGTGAAAATCATCTTTAAATGGTAATATATTGAAATTAAAATACCAATTAGATTGTTCCATAGATTTATTTTTATCTAAAATGCAATAATTATTTTAGATTTCTAATGATTTAATTACCTATTAAGGCCTCTACAATAAGTTTATTCGTAAATAAATTACTAGTAAACCTCTTTCTTTTTTATTTGATTAATAACTGCCTTACAAATGTAATGAATTTTAACAAAAAAGTTTAAGACATAAATAGATCGTTTAAAAATTGTTCATATAGATACTTCTCGAGTGGGTAGTGTCCAGAAGAAATATATGATGCTATCGAAGGTTAGCCATTTACTATGAATATTGATTTATATTTTCACAGGACATAATTTGAATATCAATCCTTTCCTAATGAGCTTAAATAGAGGATAAGAATTGTACATTTCATTTACTCATTGAAATATTATCATTTTTATTTTATTTCTGATTAAATCTATCCATATCTGCCACTTTTTAAATTACTTTCATAATTATAATAATAGAATTGGGAATTCTTTTTCTTGGCTAAATCAATTTTCATCCAGCGTTTAGAAGCTTTAATTTCTATCAATTGTGTCTATAATTCATTCTCAGACTCTCTTTTAGCAATTATCCCCTCACAGTAACTCCAATCTAATTTTAATTTAATTTAGAGTATTATTGGGATTATCAACTAATATTAAAAAATTAAATTATTATAGAAACATGAATTTATCAAATATTGAATATCTTGATTGTGAAGGACCTGGTTATTTAGAGCCTTATGATCCGCGATGTAGAGGATGGTACATTAATGCAATGAAATATAAAGGTAGCTAGCTTTCTTTATTATTAATTTAATTTTAATATAAATAATTTAATTTTAGGTAACAATCTCTATAAACCTTATTAAGATGCTTTCAGTAAGGAAATCATTATGACTGGATCGGCAAGAATAGATGATAAGGATGGAAATAATATATCAGTAATTTCAGTAGACTTTGTAATCAAAAATTTAATTTAGAAGTAGTTCTATAAGCAAGATTAATAGGAATAAGTAAGTGGAACGGATTCTTATACTGTCCTGTTTCATGTTGATAAAAATACTGTAATAAAAATCAACTCAGTTAATTAATTCATTTAATTTAATCATATTATTTAATAGGTTTATCACCATAAATATTGGAATAACTCAGAGTATGTCTTAAAATCTTGGGAAGATTTAGAGTTTAATTCAACTATGAATTTTGATCCATCCGAGAAATCTCTATTCCTCTAAAGCGTAGAAAGATCCAAACTCTTTTCATTAACACAAAATTTTACAATCATAGATAAGAAGAATATAGAAAACTTTTATTAATTCTGGGCCAAAAATGGTACCAATTAGTAAAAATATTGATTGATCTTTAATTTGGCACTTATTTATTGTTAAAATATTTACATTTCTTTTATAAAATAATTATTTCAAATTTATCATATTAATAAATAATTAGTATAAGTCTAATTTATCCTCTTTAGATTATAGAACCTTAGAGTGTGTGGAATAAGACTATGGTCCAAAAGCAAGTATTAATGGTAGGTAAAGTGATGTCTGATTTATCAAATATATTTTATGTATTAAACTTAACAAATGATAAGATGTATTCTGTTATAGTAATTCTATAGGCTTCTTTAGTCTTTATATATTTGATAGTTATGACTCTTCACTTCACAGCTATTATGATCTATTAAGTTGATATTCCTATTGGATAATTCACTCAATTTCTTAAATAAAACTTTCTGTATGAATAGATTTAATACAATTAAAATAGTCCTGTCAAAAGTTTTGAGAGAGTTAAGAGTTCTACTATAGATAAATCCAAGATTGAATGTTTGAAAATAAACTAAGAAGAATCTAAATACCATTATTTAAACAATACAAAGAGAATTGATAAATCAAATTTATCCTGTTAAAGATTAATAAATAGCAATTAAGGGTTACAATTTAATAATTCAGGTCATTCAATTTACAAGAAAGATAATTAAGTTGAATAGAAAGGATAACCTATTAAACTTAGCTACTAAAAAGGGAGGTAGGGATTATCAAATTTTTCACATTAAAAAGAGGATAAATATTTATAGACAAATTTAACACATTTTGAATCTATTCAAAATTACTCCTTCGGACTTAAAAAATATTAATCTGTAGAGCCTCTCTGTAGCAGTCCACAGAGAAAAATAAAATAAAAGATACTATAAGGTAGTTTAGATAATTAAGATGATGTTATTCAAGAATCCTCAATGGTAAAATAGAGCGGTTATTCTCAATTCTCAATAAATGACCCAATTACTTAAGTATAAGATATAGAGCCTATGTTTTTAGAAATGAAAATTATTTCTTAAGCTTTTTAATAATTAGGTGAGGTTATCGCTTACAAATAGAGTGATTTAAAATAGAATTAATTTCTTACAAATCAAAAGAAGAATGATGAAGAGGAAAATATTGATCTACCTTATGTGATTCTCCACTATTCATTTGCTGTCAGAATATTCTAATCAATAAAAAATAACTATGGATAATCTTTAAGTAGAATTAATTTAGGATACTTTTACTAGAAGAAGAATGACTATTTGGAATGCTTATTACAGTTTGAGTTAGCCCTTAACAATGTATTACTCGAAATTAACTACTCGTCTATTGAAGATTTTATAAAAGATTTCAGGAATGGAAATATTGTAGTAAAAGGATCTTTATTAAATGAATCAATGAATGTTATTTGCACAACATTAATTTTATAAGCTCATGCTATAAAGTAAATTATCTTAGATAGAAGGGATTTGCATTAAAATTATAAAATAAAGGAAATATTTACTTCAGAAAAATGTAAGTGGTTGAAGAGAGCATTGTTACTTATAGATTTTTATAAAGAATTAACATAAAATTTTTATAGAAATAAAGAATATTAATAGAGAGAATAAATTCAGCATTTAATGGAAACAGAGTATATTGAAATTTGTATTGAATTAAAAGATTTTCATATAGCCAAAAATAGGTTCATTTAGCTGACTTAAACAAATTAATACTAAATGGATCAATCAAGTATCTCTCAAGAATCTGATTAGGAGTCATTCAATTAAATTAATACTATTGGCAGTGAAAATAATTTATTAAAAACATTAATATAGGCAAAAATTACCTATATTTATGCCTTGCTATCTACTTAATAATAAAATTTTAAATATGCTTCTGAGAATTTCACAGTTTGTTTAGAGAAATTCTAGCACTTAGATTCTATATTATAAAGAAAATGTTTAGAAAATTTGATGTATATTTTTCTAAAGAGTCGTTTGCCAATTAAAGAAATAAAAAATACTTATTCCAGCTTAAATTGCAGACCATAAAGATAGATTTTTGATATTGTTATTTTAGTAGAAGGATCACTAGGAATAACACTAACATTTGCAAACGAAATCAAAGAAGTTTTGAATTACATGTATGATTCGTTTATAGTTAAAAAGGACAGAATCTCGTTTTTAGTATTTCAAAATAGTAAAACAAGAATTATTCAGCCTTTGGTCTAAATTGAAAAGCAAAAATAATGGAAATTTTGCTTAGAATCAATATACAATTTATCTACTTAGCTAGCATAGGAAATATTCAACTCTTAACTCACCTAAGAGGAAGCTAATTAAGAAAATTAGGTCCAAGATGTATATATTAGTAGAAACCCTGATGATACAAAGTATAAATATTAGTTTATCAAATTGCAACAAGAATCTAAAAAATATATTCTCTAAAATAAAAATAACATTTCAAGAGAATCTCTCTTCTTTGTCTTTTCTAATTCTAATGTAGACCTAATAAACAATAATTTCAATATTAAAAGTATAATACAATCTTTATCCAAGCAATTTTCCTCAACTCCTTAAACTATTCATTTAGAATTATTATAAAACCAACCCTCCACTGAAAAATAAGAAATAATTAGTCAACTTTTGAATAAAAATACTTATATATAATTGTAGACAATAGATTAACTAAAATTTGTTATAAACTACTATAAAAGACATGATACAAATAATTTTTATGTAGCTGATACAATCTTAAATTACTCATGCCTTTGATTCTAAATTCTATCACTATTTATATTATTAAAGAAATTATCTTAAAAATATCTTAATCTCATAAATTAAATCAAATAATATTTACCAATTAATCATATCAAACTCTTTTCTTTCTTTCTTTTATCAAAATTGTATCATTTATTTGTGTAAACGATTTATTATTTACACTTCTTGCTACTCGAACATTCAAAAAATTTATTATCTATAATTGTTTCCATCATTTTCGAATATTTTGAATTATTTCAATTTATAAAAGCATTTCTTTAAAATCATCATTTAGCTCAATTTAACTAGCCATCATAAAACAGTAAAATATCTTGATACTAAAAAGAAAAATAATTTAATGAATAGAAAAATGGTTTGGTTTTTAAATAAAAAAATCAAGAATGTAAAATGAGTGTAATTAATTATAAATCAATGATTAAAATTATGGGGTAAATAACTTATTATTTTAAGAGATATGAATAAATATCTATTCATATCAAATCAATTTAGAATTAAAAGTTTTTTTTTCAATCAATCAGTTGAATTGTGCAAATTGAGAAATTAATTAGTTTAAATGATGAGCAGATCATAAAATGACAGAAAAAAAATTAAAAATAAATATTGATATTTTTTAGGTTATTTGCTGATAAACTAGTTAGTATCTGATTACCTTTTGTATATTTATATTGAAAGTAATATAATAGTTTGATAGTAACTCCGATAAATAATTAAATATCACACAATAAAATCAATTGTAGCCAACAAAAACAAGCAAAATAAGAATATATAAATATATACATCCTTAAATAACATTTCAACAAAAGTTGATAAGAATTATAACAAGAAATACTAAAGAGAGTAGAATTAAAGGGTGAATCATACATAAACAAACACATTAAGTAAGCATGAGTGAATATCAAGAGTACGATTAGAATATCAATGATATGCTTGACAATTTCGAAAAGGAAATTAAAGCATTAGATAAGAAAGATGCTGCTTAAAAGAAGAAAGCAATTTAAAGAAATCAAACATATTTAAAGAGTATAGAGTAGATGATTGCATCTTATAAATTGGATGTCTAGGGATTGGACAAAAATGAATCATAGTAATACACTGAATCTTTGAAGTAAATTAATGCTCGTCATATGAGACTCAAAAATGAATTTGAATTTAAAAAGAATGAAGGAACTGATAGAGAGTAGCTATTTCAAGGCAGAAATGGGACAGCTTAAGAAGATCCTGAAAATATGACAGGAGAAGAACTTATGTAAAAAGCAAAGTAAATCTAAGAAGATGGCACTGAAATTTTAACTGGATTAGTCTAAATTATTGAATAGAATAACTAATTAGCTGATTAAATAAATGCCGAATTAGATGATTAAATTAATAAATTGGATAATATCTACAAAGATGTTAAAGACACCTAAACAGAATTGAAAAGAACTCAATAGTATTTGAAATACTTCATGAGATAGATTTATACTGATAAGATACTAATGTGCTTAGTTTGCTTAATATTCTTAGCAGCTGTTACTCTTATTATCCTCTCGTCTTTGGGAATAAAAATATCCACCTCTTCAAGTAGTTCTAGCTCTTCATCTTCATCATAGTCATCATCTTCTAATAATAATGGGGCTACTAAGAGATTTCTTTCTCTTGCTGTTGATATAGGAGTTGCAGCGCTAGGAATTTGATTTATCCTAAAATTAGAAAGTTATTATTATCTTTAATATAAATATGTATTATTTCATACACCATTAATGATAAATTCATAATCTTATTACTTTTAATGTATTATGTTCTCTAATATAATTTAAGGAATCAAACAACCAAGCAATCTTATAAATTTGTTCGTCCATAAAATAATATTCTCAACAAATTATTGAAAATATTATCCTTTTAAATTTAAATATCTCAAATGCAATAATAATAGGATGTGGCAGCATTTTGTCTCATCAAAATAAGATTTAAATTATTTATTTTATACAGTTTTATCATTTAAAACTTGCTAGTTCTTAACAAATTATAATTGAGCAAATATAAAAGAAGTTAGAGAGAAATGGTGAATTTATTGTGATGAAAGAAGATTATCGAAAACTAAGATTTAATTTGTAAAAAGAATAATTATTACTAATAAAATTAATAATAGCAAGTAAAATAAATGAAATGCTTAATTTAAAAATTATGTCAACCATCAATTTATTATTAAAATAAATATTATTCTAAGTGATTTATATATTAAATGAAAATGAAATATAACAATTTTAAAGTATTTTCTAGCACTTAGGTTTATTATAATTTTTAAATTAGCTATTATCAGATTTATTATATATGATCCACTTCTTAAATCTTTTCAAGAGATTGTTTGCCTATGTTATCAAATTGAATTCAAAACAATATTTATACTGATAATTTGTTCGTTTGGATCAATATAATAAAAAAAGATATCAGTAATATATTAATTGATTATTTATTTATTATGGCAGAAATAGAGGATTTGAGAGCAACTCTAATAGCCTCATTAGATAAGTTGGAAAGGGAAATAGATAGTTTGGATTCAAAAGATCCTGTATCAAGGACAAAGGCAATCAAAAAATTAAATGAATTCATAAGAGAAATTGAAGACGAATTTGTTTCCTATGATTAAGAAGTTATAGGAGTATCAGTCAAATAGGCGAATAAATATCAAGAATCGCTTAAGCAAATGATGACAAGATTTACTAATTTGAAGAAGCAATTTAAAGATAAATAAATGGCAGGCACAGATAGAGAAAGATTATTTAGAGGAGTAAAAAAGAAAGATGACAGAGATCCTTCAAGTATGCAAACTGAAGAGGTTATTCAAAGATTAAAAGAAGTATAAGAAGATGACATTGAAGTTCTCTTAGGAATTCATGGTCATGTAGAAAAATTTAATGACATGGCAGATACAATAAATGCCTAATTAGATGAATAAATAAAAAAATTAGATTAAGTTAATGCAATTGCAAAAGATACTGAAACAGAGTTAAAAAGGACTTCAAGATTTATTAGATAGTTTTTGAGAACCGTTTATACAGATAAAATTTTGATGTGTTTAATTTTCCTAATCTTTTGCGCTATTGTTACTTTGATTGTGCTTAACATAACGGGAGTAGGTTCAAAATTAACGGCCTAAGCAGATGTAGTGAAAAAAAGTTATTCGTCATCTTCTTCTTCCTCTTCTTCATCCGGCTCAACTACAACAACTACAAGATTTTTAAATAAAAATGTTTCTTCAATTTAAGTAAATTTTTAGGAATATACAGAAACCCTAGGAGAATTTATACTGTCGATACTTCTGTGATTATATAAAATAATATAAACAACAATAATTAATCTATAAAAATCTATAATTTGTATCTTCTACTTTATCTATACTTACCTTTCTTTATAATATATATTTACTTTATCACTTAAAATTATTAAATATCCAACAAACATTTCCAAATATTCACCCATTAAAGTACTATTTATTTTCAATTTCTAATTTATTTTTTGTATTTAAAAGTATTATTAATGTGCATTGAAGCATTGTATATCACTCTCTTTATAATTAGACTAATAATTTAAAATATATTAAAATAAATAATAAAATTTAATGTAATTTAATTATCCTTAATATGTAAAAGATAATTTCTTGACTGAATTAATCAGCAGTACAATAAATATATATTTACTTGCAATTGTTTAAATAAAATTAAATAATAATGAGGTATTTTAAATATTTATTTGTTAATATCTTCCAATATTATTTTATGAGAATATAAACAAATACTAGTTGTATACTTTGAAACATTTATTAAAATTATGTTGGTTGGTTTGTATTCAGAATAGATCATCATCTTCTTCATTATTTTTACAATTATCTTCTTCGAGCTTGTATTTATTAAAGAAAGTATAATCGTCAGCTTTTTTAATCATTTCAACTTCTCTTTCTAATTAACTTTCTCCTATAACCTATAATTAATTAGAAAACGATATTTTATATTTGAAGTGAGAAAAATATATTTAAATTTACTGCTAAACCTTAGTAGTCTACATTTTACTCATAGATAGTTTTATAGTCTTTGACTAGTTCCTTGATTTCATCCAATCTTTTGTTATAATATTCTTAAGCTGTTAAGGACTTAAAAGGTTATTGTAATTATTGAGATGTTTAGAGAGTGGAATTCATAAAACTCATATTTGATTAATTCATCATTGAATTTTTGAAATACATTTGTGATCCTTTTAAAGCTGGCAAAGAACTATCTCCTTTAAATCCTTAAGAAGAGTTATTTTTATTTTAATTATTTTTTGCACTGTCTGAACCAAGAGTGTTCTACTAATTAGTTATATTAATCATAGGGTTTTAATTGAACTTTGAATGATTTAGATTAGAATTATTTTATTTTTCAGTAGTATCATTAATTTACATAGCAGCAGCTATTTCTTGGGTGCTGCTAATATTGTTGAGATCTATTTAATCAAGTAGAGTTTAATCTTCTATTATCGAAGTGAGATTTTGTGATCCAATTGAATTATTTTGGTTATGGTACATATTTTCGCCAATACTTTTAAGTTAAAGAATGCGTTGATGAGAAGTTTAGAATCCTTTGCTGTCTAAAGTATTATTCATTATACTAGCCACTGGATCTGTTATTATTGGCTTTCTAATAAATTATAAAACTTTCTTTTCTCCTGCTAAAGATGAGCATTAAAAAGCATATGGTAAATCAGTTGTAATTATCAAATCTGGTGGCTCATCTCTTTCTGTTTCATTAAATAAGTTTAATTTCTTCATTGTTTTCCTTCGTAATGTCATTTCCCATAACTTTGTTCCGTATCTTTCTAAATCACTTTTACATAAATTAAAAACTTCTGTTGCCTCTCTCATACTTCTATAACAATCATTCCTTACCTATTTTAATAAAAAATCCAATTGCCAAATACATTTATCAATCTTTATTTTCTTAGAATATTATTAGAATTCAAAAATTCATGATAAAAAGCTGTTATTAATCTATTTGTATTAAATTGTAATTTGCAACAACTGTTTTATTGGAAAGAGTTTTTAGATTAATCAAAGAACGATATTCCTTTTTGACTGAATCTTCTACTTAGGAGTAAGTAAATTAATATATAACTAAATTCTAACCAAATTGAAAGAAATAATTATTTTTATTTCTATACTTTTTGGTAAGTTTTTATTTAAATGCTTACTAATTAAGAATAGGAGTAATCTCTATTTAGAGAAGCAGATGTCTTCTCTATAATCTTTTACCAAAACAGTTCATTTTATTCGTGCTTATCCATTATACGCTGATCTCTAGTGCTATTCATCTTCTGATCTATCTGCAACTAATCAATCTCTTCCTTCTCTTATTCATTATTCTTTTTAATTCTTTCTCTTATTATATCTATCTAGTCTAGTAACTGTCTCTTTGTCATTTTATTTGTTTAGTGCTTGTGCTTTACTTTGCTTTTATTTTCAGATTTTTATTTAGATAGAGTTGAAAAACTACTCTATTTTCTTATTTAAATACTATTCTTTTTATGTCCTGCTATTTCTTTTAATCTATCCCTATCTAATGGTTATTACCCATCTTTTTTCTAAAACCAATCAGGCTTTCCTACTAGTGATCTAGATATTATTTTCCCAAATTCATCATATCTTGGTCCTTTTTACTCTATATTTAATGCTTTAGAATTGAAGATATTTTACTACTTAAATCCTTCTAATGAGCTAGTATTGAAAGATTAATTTTTACGAAGTGTTTTTTCACTCAAATCTGGAAGTAAATTCTCTTAGCATTTTATATTGCTTTAGGTTCTTTCTTTTTATAAACTTAAAGGAGTTTCTAGTTAAATCTAGTTTGCTGTAGATGACTATTCCCCTTATAATTAAGCTATGTTTAGTTTCTAATCTTCTTTTAATCTTTCTGTAAAAGGATTTTAGATAGAAGGAGCAGAATTTCTTGGAGTTACAATAGGAGAGGAATGCTAAGACAATTTGCGCTAACCCAACTATTTTAACGTAACAGCTTGGAGCTACTATTGACTATGAAGTGGAGAATTTACTATTTCATTAATTTGTTATGAATTTACTCTCTTAGCAAGAAAAAACTTTTTCTTTTTGTTGTCTGAATACATTTTAAGTATATTGGTTTCATTATTTAAGAGAAATGGAGATTTAGAATTTGTTATTTATGGTAATTCTAGTTTAGGAGTTATAGGATGTAGTTAAAACCCATTTTTAAAGTGCTCATCATTTCCGTATACTATCCTTGGAGACATATCGTTTCCTAAAGTACCTATACTATCCTATCTAATACCTTGATTTCTACTAAACATCTATCTATATATATTTATATTTAATGTTTGGTATGATCTTAAAACAATTTCAACACTTCAATTAATTAATATTTGGATTGATTCTCTACTTTTATTTTGAATGATTTATTAAAACAGCTTTCATTTATACAAAAAATATTACCACTATTATTAAATAACCAAAATATGTTTAAAAATACTCTCTACTTATCTATCTATCTATACTTCTAATTACTTTCTTAAGCTTGTATAGACTAAATAATTCCATTTCATATTCTATAATTATAAAAAATACAATTTATTTATTGACAAACTTACTACCTTTCTCTCACCTAATACTCTAGCTATAATTAAAAGATATTTAATTCATTATTATTTTTTAACTTATAAAAGAAACAATTTTCAATCTTTTATTATTTTCTTTAATGGTTACTTTAAAATGAATTATATATATTTTAGATGTTGAATTAAATTAAAAAAAACTTAGAAAAACTCTAAAAATAATATTACCTATTTTAAAAGGAATATTAACAACAAAAAAAAATAATAGAAAGGGATTCTATTTTTACAATTAGAATCAATAGAGTAGGTTATTTTAGAGATTCCAGTTAAATATTATAAATGATGAAAAATAACAAAAGATGTAATAAAGAAGAGTAATAATAATTAAAAAGGAATAATATCTATTAGTACTAACAATTAAGATAATTATATTTTACATTATAAATTAAACATCATATTAATAATAGCTTATTAAACAACTCACAATAGAGATTAATCAATCTACTTGCTTAATTCGTCTATATTTTATTTTTAATAATTTTTGGAAAGTTAATGTTTATTCCTTATATTTATTATTAATTACCTTCATCAATTTCTTCATGATCCTTTAAATTTTATGAGGCTTCATCGAGTAAATCAGTAAATCCTTTATCAGTGATTAAATCTATTTATTTTGTTTTGTCGAATAAAATTTTGATAAGAAAACATTGGAATCTTTCTAAAATATTCAAATATTACCAGAAGATGAACTATTCTTTTGGTTAGTAGTGGTTGGAACAGTTGATGAAGTAATCTTAGTTTTTAAATATTAAATTTCAGCTGTATTTTTTTATTCTCTCTTCTTAAAATCAGTTAATTCTCTCATTAATCTATCAATTTCCTATATTTTAGTCAATTCAATTCTTAGTTAAAATTATGACAAATAATTAAATGAGAAATTTATGTTTATTATAAATGCTAACCTTTTATTAATCCTTAATCAATGTTTCCTTTTCATTATTAACTTCTTCTGAGGGTTTAGGTTGAGGAGTTCTTTCAACTAATGCTTCTTCATCAAAATGATCTTCATTGATCTGATTTTTATAATTGTTAAACAAATAAGTAACTAGAAGATTGCAGAAATTTATAGATTGATTTACTCTGTTGTATTGCTTACTAGTTGATTTATATCCTGAGCTATTTTCTTATTCCTTATGGCGATAACCTAAGATATATGCAAAAGCACACATCACAACTATGAAAAATAAGGTAAATAATTCCATCTTGTATCCTTCTCTTTTCTTAATATTGATTGTTTCAATTAGAAATTTTTTCTGAGTTTTTAATTTTTTGATAATATTCCAAATCAAAAAAAAGATATAGATATATATCAACATCTAAGATCTGACTTTATTACCAATCTAAAAATTTAAAAACATAAAGACGTTTTTAATTACTCATAATTCATTATCTATTTATTGTTGATTCATATCCTCAAAAATATTCATTCTAAACATTCAATATTATTATGATCTTTTCTGATAAAAAGTATCATAAGAGAATTATTACCAAAATATTGTCTTTTATTATTTTTTTACTTTTAATAGTAATCTTTATTAGACATGAAATATAAAATAAACTTGACACATAATATTATCATCAGTTTTTAAAAAATCTATAAATCAGTTATTTTAATTTTATTATGAATACTCAGAATTTTGAAAATCATCTTTAACTCTAGATAAATCTTTTCCTTAATTATTAAATATATACATTCCTTGCTCATAATTCTATAGATATATTGGTTGATAGTTTTCAATCAGAAATTGTTATTATTCTTATAAAGATTCAAATCTTTGAGTACTTTTAAGACATTCAGTATAAAAGAAATTTGGAAAATGTTAAGAAATCTTTAATTATTGTATATTTAATTATTTTTAAAATTAAGGGGAATGCTCAAATTAAAGCTTTTCTGGATGAAATTGGGTACCATAAAAAGGGTAGTTCTTAGCTTCTGCAATAGAAACAAATGTTTTCCCCTTCAGATCTTAACTATAAGAGATGCAGTTAAAGTTTTAATTTAGTTTTGGATTAGATAAATAAGTTTATTTAGATATTGCATTTTTGTGATTATAAAAAAAGAAAGCTTCTTCTGATAAATACTTCAATTGAGATTTAGCACAGCCAGACAGGATTCTAGATTTATCTTTCATTTCTATGTTAAAAATTTGTTTTGCAAAATGATTCTTACTATCAAAGATATTTCTAATTTCTGATGAAGTGAAACTCAACAATATTAATTCAAAACCTAAACAAGTACCCCAAATTGGAAAATAATTACCTTAATCATTCTTTTCTTTAGCTATTTTTATCAAATTTATTCCTGCCTTAGAAAAAGGAGTAAATTCTTTTTCATCTTTATCCTATTATCTCGCCATTAAATTTGCACCTCCACCTGTTAAAACTAGCCCATTAACTTTATTCATAATACATTTAATTTAATCTTCCGTTTCTGTCCATTTTAAAGGTATTACTCTTACTCCGCTTTACTAAAAATACTATATATAAGAGGTGTAGATGTAGGAGTATTATTCTTTTGGGAATTTTGCAAAGCCAGAAGGAATGCTTAAGACAGCTATTACAGGGTAGTTGATATAAATATTTTTTATCATTTTATTATTCTTTTCTTTTTTAATATAGCTCAATTCTCCTTATGAGTGAGAAAGTTATTTATCCCCTTGTTAGTTTTATTTCTATTCTTCTTCTTCTTCTACTTCATTTTCATATGAATTATTGAATGCTTATTCTTTAATGAAAAATACTTAGAAAATAATATCTTTTAGAATGAAAGCTGTAAAATAATATTATTCTACCATTGTCATATATTTTATCTGGCAGTTATGAAGATTAAGGCTTTTTATTCACCTAAATTAAATTCATATTTGACATTATTTATTTTAAAATAAGTAATGAAAGTAATACAAATGAAGATCTTAATTAATTTCTTTTCAATAAAGAAATATTAAAGACTAATAATAAGAAATCATAAAAATTCTCAATACTTTTCAATCATTTCTTTTCTGTTTTAAGATGAAGATCTATAAATATAATAATTCTTTAATATATTTTTTGTAAAATAGAATTTTAAAAACTAACGAAATTCATTTTAATCATTATTATCTTGAGTTTTTTTAAAATATTGTAACTAATTTTAATTCATTAATATTTTCTTCATAATTTATTTTTTATATTTAAAGGTTTAGAAACTGAGATTTAGGTATTAATAAAACCACTAATAACTATTAAATTTTTCAATGGTTTTTATAGAATAGAACTTTTTAGATACTTATAATTATTATGTGTTTTTTATTAATTAATTTTAATTATAGAATACTCCTTTGAAAGATATTTTATGAGTGGCATAGCTACTAGAGTTTTAAATAGATTATGATTTTGTTTAATCTATTATTTTTAAATAGGAAGCCTATTTAAAAAAATCTGGATATATGTTTATAATGAGTTAAAATAAAAATAATAAATTTCTTTTCATAAATATAAGCTTTTCTAAATGGGTTTTATTTATATATATTAACTATGGCCAAACTAAGCGTTATTCTCTAGTAATATCTATCTATAAACAATTAGATCAGAAAAGCCTAAATGATAGGAGTTATACCAAATATAAATTTATTAAAATTTGAGGAAGATTTAATCAGATTATTTTACTTTAAATTATTAATTACATTAAAAATTTAGATATTAGCCTCAATTTAAACTTAATCAAAATTAATTAGTAATGATAAATCTAATTACTAATTAAATTGACCTAAATTCATTATGTAAGTTGTAAGTCGAACTTATCATATTTTAAAAATGTTATAAAATAAATCATAATTATATAAAGAAAAAACATAATATTAAACCATTCAAAACTTGTTAAAAAATAGTCAATATATAAAGGCCAAATCTTTATTTTTTTCACTTTCAATTTGAAATACTGGTTTTTTTATGTTTTACAATTTCATCATATATAATTGAATATCTAAGACAATTAAGCATATTTTTTAATATAAAAATTGCAAATAATATTTATTTTTAATAAGAGTTTTTTGTTATTTATTAAAAACCAATGCTAAGAATCAATTACTAATAATTTTGAATTTTATTGAAATGGAATATATTAGATGGCAAAGATTATATTAAATTTTACATCTCTACATATGATTTTAGCCACAATTAGTAATTAAATGATGATAGTTAAAAAATTTTGTTTCAATTATTAACTTATAAAAGAAATCCAAATTAGTTAAAAGATTTATATAAAATTCTAAATAAAATAAAATAATAAATTAAAAGATGGGAGTGTTTTCTATATTAGGGCTAATATTATTAACCTTTATAGCTTTTCTAGTTATAAAATTTTACATTTAAACTAGAATACGGATGAATAGATATATTAAGCAGGGCTTTATAGAGTACTGTTACTTTCCATTCTTTGGAATTATAATTGAATGGATGAATACAAAATCTAAAGACTGTATGGATTAATTAAAGAAGCTATCAAATGATGATAAATTTAAAAATGCAGATGGAATACTTACTAATCTTAAAGATTAGCCTTTCATTATCTTAATCAACCCTAATTTGATCAATTAATTTCTATAAAATTAATAACACTATATCAAATTCGAAGAACACATTATTGGATTTAAGCAACTTTTTGGAAATGGAGTTGTTTTTGCTGAAGGAGAAGAATGGAAGAAAAAAAGAAAATTCATATCAAATATGTTTAAATTTGATGCAATTACATACTATTTAGATAATATTCGCTTTATTTCTAGAAAAATGTTAGAAAGAATTAATGAAAAAGAATTTAATGCCCAAGTTGGATTCTCCGATATAACTGGAGCTATTTCACTTTCTTTATTTTTAGGTTCTGATATTGATAAATACAACATGAACGGCTAAAATCCTGCTCATGCTATTGATACTTTTATTTCAGAGATATTTTAACATTACATCCATCCTTATGCTGCAATTTTAGGATAAAAAGTAGTTAAAATGAATTTAAGAGAATCTGATAAAAAAATCAACTAAAAATGTAAACTTGTTAGAGATTTTATGAGGAATATTCTTAAAGATAGCATTAAAAGAGAAAAATAATAATTAAAAGATAAACAGAAATACCATAATTTAATAAGTTTAATTTTAGATGAAGGTCAATAGCTAGAAAGTGAATAAGAAATAGAAGATTTATTAGATATTGCTTTTAACATTTATTTTGCAGCTAAAGACACTTCAACAACTACTTTAAGTGTTTTTCTCTACTATCTTCTTAGTCATCCTTAACATTATAAAAGAGTCGAAGAAGAAGTAATGAATTTACCAAAGGAATATACTTTGAATGATGTATAGTAACTTAACTTTCTCTAAGCCTGTATCAAAGAATCTTTAAGGGTTACTGCTACTGCTAATGTAGTATTCACCCGCGTATGTAATAGTGATCATTAATTAGGGAAATATAAAATAACTAAAGGAACATTTGTTACTGCAAGTATTATCACTAATTAGCTAGATAGTTAATATTTTGAAAATCCTTTAACTTATGATCCAGATAGATGGTTCAAAGAATCTACTAAAAAAGTAATCTCATAGAATCCTTGTGTCTATCTTCCATTTTCTAGTGGTATGAGAAATTGTATAGGATAGCATCTTGCTAATTTATAAATGAAGATTATTATTATAGAACTTATTCGTAAATATTAATAACCTAAAATTCCTAAAGATTATATCTTAGAAATGAGTGTGCTACAATCCTATACAGTTAAAAATCCACTTATATTAGAATTAATTCAAAGAAAATAGGTTTGATGATATTTTTTCTAAAAATATCAATAAAAATAAATATTTTCTAATCATAAAATAGAGAAATTATATAGAGAGTAACTTCTCATCTATTAAAAAACTTATATTCACCTACCCCCACCCACCCTCCTTCCATCCATGATCAAATTTTATTTTTTAATAATAGGCTTTTATTGGATAGATAATTAAATTAATTTTCTTATATTTAGATTTTCACATCTATTTTTTTATAGGTGAAAAATAAAAATTAGATTATTTTTTAATATTTATTTTCATATTTATCTATTTATATTTTATTTAAATTCTATCTTAACTTAATTTCTTTACTATATTACTTTTCTTCTCTTATTTACAATTTATTACCTTGTTTTCAAATAAGAATATTCTTGAACTATTTATAAATATTAATTAATGATGAGTATGTAAACTTAATTAAATTTGAAAAAATGTTTGATATGAATTCCTAAGATATTTGTCTAAATTTAATCAGAATTTAATAGAAACATTAACTTTCAATTATTTAAGAAAGGTAAATAAGATCAATCATTAATATAATCATTTATAATTAAAAAAATTGAAAAAAGTAAAAAAATGTGTATTTTACAAATAATAGGATTAACTACTATTAGTTTGATAATTGTTCTTTATATTAGATTCTATGTTTTAACTAGAATTAGAATGAGGAAATATATCAATTAAGGCTTAGCTGATTATGGATACTATCCATTCTTTGGAATTATTAATGAGTGGATGGATAAAAAATCTAAGGATTGTATGAGTTAAATCAAACATCTATCGTAAGAAGCAAGATTCAAGAATAAAGATGGAATTGTTAGTAATCTCTAAGATTAACCACTAATTATCTTTACTAATCCTACTTTGATTAATGATTTTTTATAAAATTAACAAAACTATATCAAATTCGAAACTCCTATCATAGGATTTAAATAGTTTTTGGGAAATGGAATAACTTTATCAGAAGGTGAAGAATGGAAGCAAAAAAGAAAATTCTTATCAAATATCTTTAAATTTGATATTATAGTAAATTATCTAGATAATATTCGCTAAATATCAAAGAAGATGCTAGAGAGATGTGATTGCTAATTCTTTAATACTTAAATAGCACTCTCTGACATAACTGGAGCTATTTCACTATAACTTTTCTTAGGTGCTGATATTGATAATTATTTAATAGATGGCAAAAATCCATCTCATGCTATTGATACTTTTAGCTCTGAAATATTTTAACACTATTTGCATCCATATGCTGCTCTTTTTGGCTAAAAGATTGTTCAAATGAATCTTAGAGAATCAGACAGAAAGATCAATTAAAAATGCAAAGTTGTTAGAGAATTTATGAGAAATATTCTTAAAGACAGCATCAAAAGAGAAAAATAGAATATAAGAACAATTTAAAAGCAAAATAATCCTAATTTAATTTCTCTTATATTAAATGAAGGACATAATCTCGAAAAAGAATAAGAAGTAGAAGAATTTTTAGATATTGCATTTAATGTTTATTTTGCAGCAAAAGATACAACAACTACAACTTTATGCATTTTCCTATACTATTTAATTAGCCATCCTCTTTATTACAAAAGAGTGGAAGAGGAAGTAATGAAATTACCTTAAGATTATTCCTTTAATGATTTGT
Organism: Tetrahymena borealis; assembly: GCA_000260095.1. Lineage (NCBI taxonomy): Eukaryota > Ciliophora > Oligohymenophorea > Hymenostomatida > Tetrahymenidae > Tetrahymena > Tetrahymena borealis. The sequence goes on from JH651331.1 coordinate 30,083, forward strand.
AGAAATTAGATTTCTTGTAAGCTTGTATTAAAGAAACTCTTAGAATTAACTCAACAGCAGCTATTTTATTCACTAGAGAATGTATTAAAGATCATAAATTAGGTAAATATTAAATAAATAAAGGTACTTTTGTTAATGTAGGATTAATTACTAATTAACTAAACGAGTAATACTTTGAAAATGCCTCTGTTTATGATCCTGATAGATGGTTTTCAGAAAATACAAAAAAAATAATTTAAGAAAACCCTGGAGTTTATCTTCCTTTTTCTGGAGGTATCAGAAATTGTATAGGGTAGCATCTTGCTCATTTACAAATGAAAATAATTATGGTAGAGTTTATTCGTAAATATAAACAACCAACCCTACCCAAAGACTATTCTTTTGAAATGACTATTGTTTAATCTTATGCACCTAAAAACTAATTAATATTATCATTAACAAAAAGATGATAAAGCTGATTTGATGTTTCATTTTTTAAATATCTCTATAAATCGTAAAATTATCTTAAAATTACCATTAAAAAAACTTAAAAATATTCAAGTAAAAAATATACCATCAAATCAACAAAATCTAAATTTATAGTCATATAAATCAAAATCTAATTAAAAATTAAAGAACATTTTATTTTGCTTTTATTATATATTGGTAGAGTTTTTCTCCTCCCTAAGAATAAAAATCCAACATTGTAGTTACAATAAATTGATAAAAAAAATATTAAGTTTATTAGATTAATTTCTAAAATAAATTGTTATTATATTTAATTCTATATTACGAAAGATTATGATAGAAGTCGAATATTAAAGTACAGAACTTAAAAAGATATAAAAATGAGCAGTTTTCAAGCTTTACCAACCATCTTTTAGGAGTGGAGTCATGAATTTCTATTCTTAAATTTGTGTTAATAAACTTTTGAAAGTCTTTAGAGCTATAGATACTCTTTAGAATTTCTTTCTATTGTTCTAATTCCTTTTAAATATGTTTTTAATACGATAATCAAAGTTTTTAAGAAATTAACTTATAGATTAAAGAAAAGAGACTCAATCATGTTACCAAATAACTTAAATCTAGAGATTTTTGCTAAAATATATTTTATTTTTATCAAGATCATAAGTAGCCTCATTTCACAAAGACTATAATGGTTTATCTTTAGAATGATCTCAAGTATAACTTAAAATTCATCCCTCTCACATCCCTAGCTTCAGCCATATTAAGTAGTTCTATACCAGAGTGAAAATGATACTTAAAATTAATCTTCTAGTTGTTCTTCATCTTTAATTAATTACCTTTCTTAAGTATTTAGGGTATACCAGAAATTTTCTTTTAAGATAATAAATACCTTATTAGTATTATTTTTGTATTAATGTATAAATATAGATTTCTACCATATTGATAAAAAAATTTTATTAAGACACTTCTGACTTAAGTTGTTGTATGACAGTACACCTAAAGGATTATATTTGACGTTTTAATATAAATATTTACATATATTAGTTTATAACAAATTATAATTTCTCTATGTAGCAAATTATCTTATATTTTACTTCTTTTAATTTAATTAAACACTTTTAATCTCTCTTATTAGACTATTATTTATGCTATTTTTATTAGCAATTTTATTATTATTGTTATTTCTACTTTGTAGCTTTAAAAAGTTTAAGCTGTGGTTTACCTTTTAATGGTAATATCCTATCCTGGAAAGTTATCTATAATCTCTCTAGTATTTGATAGGACTGAGCACTAAGTGCACTCATATCTAGTTATGTGTGCAAATTTGCAGATATCATTCATTTTTTAATGATTTTTAGAAAATAGAATTCTACTTATTTACTCTTTATTTTAATAGTTTGCCTTAAAGAATATAATTTTAAGTAAAATAAATATATTGTGTTTTTTAGTGTAAAAGCAAGCTAATTAAATAATAACAATAGTAATAATCTCTATACAAAATTTGGGGGTGGAGGAGGGGGAGGGGATAAATAGTAGGGATTTCAAATTTAAGCCCCTTTAAAATATCAAAATTAGAAGGGACATATACAAATTCCTTCTATCAACTCCCCACCCCCAAAAATCACTAATTGCTCACATGATTCTTTTTGCCACCCAAACTGAGATCAAGCTCTCTAACAATCAGTTACTACTATTTTGATATCATTGCTCTCAATAATTGAATCAATGGTAATAGAGTTTCAGAAATTTATTAGTTTATGGAGTCAAGATAGTCAATTCAATACCTCTCCCATTTATTTTCATGTCTAGTACCCATTATCTTCGTTTAATGATTTTATCTTATTATAATATTCTTTTAAAATATAAAATCATCTTTTTTAATGACAGAGTTTTTTTGCTTAAAATTAAGCTTCTATATTAGTTGAACTCTTAATTTTTGATTAATTCTTTTTAAAGATAAATAAAAAATTTTATTACTATTTAAATTTAAATTTTACAATTTTGATAATTCAAGTACTTTTATTTGAGTAAAACATTAATCAAAATACTTTAAATAAAATATTTATATATTTTTTTCTATCTTTTTATAATGAATAGAAATATTAACAATTTATGTACGATTTTAAATTAAAATAATTTCTAAAAAAAATGTTTATTTTACAAATAAAATAAAATGATAGGAATATTAGGGGTTTTTTTGTTGTATGAAGGATTATAAGAATTGAATCAAGTAATATCTGAAGAAGTAAAATTCAAATTAGGATAGAATTGTTATTAGTCTCTAAAATTATTAAAAAGCAAAAAAAATGAGAGAAATCATCAATATCTTTATTGGCCAATGTGGTATATAAATGGGATATCCCATTTGGGATCTACTTTGTTAAGAGCATTAAATTAATTTAAATGGCAATAAAATTTAATAAGGGCTTAATACTTTCGAGGAAGAGTCCTAATATATTCATTCGTTTTTTAATGAAAATTTGAATTAGAAACTAACACCTAGGTCTATATTTGTTGATTTAGATTAATAGATTATTGATGATCTAAAGTAGAGTTGTTATAAAAATTTATTTAGCTAATCTAATTTAATTTCTGGGAAGGAAGATGCCTCCAATGTATTCAGTAGAGGAGCATACTCATATCATAGCAAAGATGTTCTTTATGATACATTAGATTCTATCAGAAAATAGACTGAAAATTGTGATAATTTTCAAGGTTTCATGATATATAATTCCCTTTGTGGAGGAACAGGCTCAGGCTTTAATTCAGAATTAACTTATAGACTAACAGATGAAATATAAGAAAAATGTTAAAAGGTATAATTATCGGTAGCTCCATCAAGAAGAATATCATCGAATATTGTTGAGTCATATAACTTTTTGCACTCTTCTTATTAATTACTAAATTCTATAGATTTATGCATACTCTTTACAAATGAAGCAATGTATAATATATGCAGTAATAAATTAGACATCGATAATCCTAGCTATTCTGATCTTAATAAGCTAATTGCTTAAGTTGTATCTTCATTAACTTCTTCAATTAGATTTAAAGGTAATTTCAATTTAAATCTTACAGAATTAATTACTAATTTAGTTCCCTTCCCTAAAACTAAATTAGCACTAGCATCTTATTCAGTTCCATCAAACTCAGATTTATATCTTAAAAATAGAATAACTGTACCATAAATAACGAATCTTATATTTTCAAAAGATTATTTCTATGCTGATTGCAACCCTAAAATTGCTAAATATCTATCATGTTCTTATATTCTTAGAGGTTAAGTATTTCCTACAGATATCTATAAATCAATAAATATACTTAAACAGAAAAAAACTGTTAGGTTTGTAGATTGGTGCCCAACTGGATTTAAAGTAGGAATTAATGAGTAATAACCAAAGAGTTTATTATAAATTTAAAAAGATAAAATTGACTTAGATGGTTGCTTAATTTCTAATAGTTCTGCTGTATTAGATATCCTTAATTAAATATATGGCAAGTTTGAAAAACTTTACTAAAAAAGAGCATTTGTACATTGGTATGTAGGAGAAGGGATGGAAGGAAGAGAATTTCATGAGGCAGAATAAAATTTAGAATATTTAATAAAAGAATATTAAGAAGCAACTAAAGAATGAAAATCATTATGCAGAAAAATATTACTACATTTTTAATTAAGAAGTTAATTTATTTTTAAAATATTTAAATATTTATTCTTTAAATAATTTTGACTCTTTTTAAGTTTAAAATAAATTATCAATTTAGTTAAATTCTTAAATTAATATAACATAAGTTGTAAGAAGATTTCTTAAAATTTATAAACAATTATTTATGCACTTTATACTTTATTTTTAACAAATATTAAAAAAATATTCTTATACTGTAAATTTCTGTTAATTCTCACCAACAACCATAAAATTATAAAATTTGGGAGATTTTGAAAATTGACCAAAGTTAATTCACCAAAATGTCAATTTTTTTTCATTAACCCCCTCCCCCCCCCCTTAAAGGTATCTTACTCAGTTAATTAGTGAGATTATCTTTTTAAATTTTAAATATATAATTTAATTATTTATTAAAAGGAATTTATTAAAATATTAATGTAATTAATCTGAAATAATTATAAAAATATAAAAAGCAATTTATTTTATTTAGATATTAATAATTATTATAAATTTTAAGGAATCAATATTAGGTAGATACTTCTTCATAGTCAATTCCAAGATATCTTAAATCCTCTCTAGCCTCTGAAAACTCTCCCTCTTCCATCATAGAACTTACATACCAGTGAACAAAAGCCCTTTTAGCATACATTAAATCAAATTTGTAGCAGATTTAGCTAATAATTTGAGAAAATGAAGAAGAATTTGAAATTAAACATCCATCAATTTAGGAAAAATTTATATTATCACCATTTATACTCTTTGGTTTAACTGAATTTACACCTAATTTAAATCCTGTAGGGCACCAATCAGTAAACTGAATTGTCTTTTTAGCTTTCAAAATGTTAATTGAATCAATTACTGTTTTGGGTACTATATCCCCTCTTACCATATAAGAACATGCTAAATATTTCCCAGTATTTATACTGCAATTAACAAAGCAATTTTCATTAGAAAACACTTATTATGTAATACTTTTTATTGATAGTTTTTTATTGATGCAATCTTAATGAATAAATGGCGAATAGGAAGGAATCAAAAAGTTTATCTTTCTAAATGGTACCAAGTTATTTAAAAGCTAACCAAAATGCTAATTCATATCTCCTCTGAACCTAATTGAAGTAGTATAAGAAGAAATAACTTAAGAGATTAATTTATTTATATCTTAGAAGCTAGGGTTTTCTATATCTATCATATTACTACAAATATCATATATAGGCTAATTCTAGAATACAATATTAGCATCAGATAAATACTTAAATTTAGATAAAGAAAGTACTGCATTATAAGGTTCAACTGTAGATGAAGAAAACTAATTGGAAGGAATAACTAAATTATTAATTATTATTGTTTTATTAAAGCTCCTTTGAAGAAACTCTTATAGCAAACTACCTAAACCTGAAGAAGTTCCTCCACTTGTTGAACTCGTGTACAATATTCCTTATAAATTATCACATTTTTCTGATTCTTTTCTGATCTATTCCTAACATTAATCTTATATTAATTTACCTTCAAAGTATCTACCCCTAGCATAATTGTTTGCCCCGTCTTCTTTTCCTGAAATCATTCCTTAAGGATTAAATAAACTTCTCTTTAATCCATTTCTTACTTCATCTATTGTAGTTGGATCTAAATCAATAAAAATCTGCCTTGGAATATATTTATCTCCGATTATTTCTTAGAAAAATGGTTATAAAAGTTCTTCTTTTTAAATAAGTAAATTAGAAGATTATTTTTTTCTCCCTAATTCATCGATTTCATGCTCAACACAAAATAAATCCCAAAGAGAAGTTCCTAATTATACCCCACATTATCCAATTGAAACACTGATTATTTCTCTCATTTTTAGTTATTTTTAATTCTAATTTATTTAGAAAATATTATTCAAATTAATTATAATATCATAAGTAAAAAATTATTCATATATAAAGTTATATATTTTGGTTAAATCAATTATTTTACAGTTTTTTATTAAAATTTAGGTTTTTTTAATTGATCAAAAAATTATTTTGAATTTTTATCCACCACTGCACTAGACGAAGCCTTAAAATAGTTATTATATTTTTGTTAATTATTAAAAATTTCTATCAAAATCTTAGTATATATTGTATACTAGTCAAAATTCTTAGCTTGAAAAATAATTGCTCTTTATCATTATGTTAGGGCTGCTTCCTTCTATATTTTTGAGTATATATAAGGTGAGTCCCTGATGTTTAACATAAAATGAAATTTAGGCTACACTTCTACGTGTAAAAACAATACAGTCATAAATTGATTAATTTATTAATTTTCCTATTTACTGATTCTGGTAAATGCTATTGACTTTTTTCTATATAATCTATGATATTATTTAATATATGAAATTAATTTTGAGCTAATAATTGTTTTATACCAATAAAAAGTAGAAAAAAATAGCCTTAAAAAAAGTAGGATAAAAACTCTATTTTTAAAAATGAAATAAATTATTTCAATTTTTATAGGATAAGGTGGAATATAATTAGGTAATACTCACCATGAATTATATTGTATCGAAAATGATATAGACCCAGATGGATATAAAACAAAAGAATAGACTTATAACTCTATGAATTATGCTTAAAATGTATTTACATAAGAAACATAAAAAGGAAAATATGTTTCTAGATCTTTATTTATAGATTTAGATCCATAAGGAATCGATTATTTAAAACAAACGCCATATAAACAATTTTATGATTTTAAACATATGGTTTCAGGATAGAAAGATGCATAGAAATTATTCTCTCAAGGATTTTATACTCAAGGAAATCTTATATTTGAATAGTGTTTAGAGTAAATAAGATAGCTAGTAGAAAAATGTGATAATATTTAAGGTATCTAGATGTTTCATTCTTTAGGGGGTGGAGCTGGTTCAGGTTTAACATCACTCTTAGCTTAATAGTTAAAAATTTTGTATCCAACCAAAAATATTTTAGGCTACTCTATCTTTCCATAAATAAAAGGAAGTACAGCTAATCAGGAAATAACAAATGCTATCTTAGCCATAAATTCTCTTTAAGACGCATTTGATTAATATTTTGCTTTTGATAATGCTAGAATAAAAAATATTTTGATAGAAAATGCTTAGATAGAGAGACCAAATTATACTGATATTAATCAACTTATCTCTCATAATATTTCTCCTATTAATAGATAATTTCAAAAATGTGATTATTTTTAAGACTAATCTGAATTATATAACAATTTAATTCCCTACAAGACATTAAATTTGCTTACTACTTCATCGCCAATAAGAAATAAAATTAATTTATGTTAAGAAATTATACCTCTCTAACAATAAATTTATTATTGTCTTTCAGAAAGTATGATATCCTATTCATAAGTAGAGGGAAAATATTTAAGTGCTTAAATAAGTTTTACAGGAAATATGACTCCAAAAGAAGTTGGTGCTTCTCTAAATAATGCTAGATTAAAAAGAAATGTTTAGTTTGTAGATTGGAGCCCTACTGGATTTAGAAATACTATTGACTATGCTTAACCTGGAAAATTTAAAAATTGTAATTTTGGTTTTGAAAATAAAAAAGTAGTTGCAGCTTTAAATAATACGAGCATGGGAGATTTTATTGAAGATTACAGTGATTTATATGATCAAGCTTTGATACATAAATAAAAATTATATCCATATTTAGAATCTGGGATGGAAGAACAGGAATTTATTTAAGCAAAATAATACATTCATAGTATATTAGGAGACTATAGAGAATGTATAGTTAGCCAAGAATAAGATGAAGAGTTTCGTTAATAATAAAAGAAGGGTTGATTGATTGATTCTTTGTTAAAATTAAATATATTTTATAATAATTTAATTAATTAATAAATAAGTAATTAATCAATTCATATATTTTTTATTTAAGTTTTAAATTTTAAGAAATCTTATAATAAATATCTTAATAATTTAATATTTATTTATATTAATTTGAAAAATTTATTTTTAACCTTAAAATTTTAAAAGTTTTCATCTCCTGTAAAATGTAAGAAGAAAGCCTTATCAACAAATAAGTATTTTTCATATAAATGAAATTATCCAAATATAGTTAGTAGTAATAGTTTATCATAAATTTTTTTAAATTTTTTAAAGTTTTAATTATGAAATATAATACTCAAATTTTATTATCTATTTATTGTAAAAGAATTGATTAATAGTTTATATTATTTAAAATAAAATGAGAGAAATCATCAGTACTTTTATTGGCTAATACGGAGTTTAATCTGGAGAGAAATTCTGGGATTAGATTTGTGTCGAGCATAATATAAATTATAGTGGAGAGAAAATATGTTAGCAAAAACCTTAAAATGAATAAGATTATTATAACTATTTTTTTTCTGAGTCAATTGAATAAAAATATGTTCCAAGAGCTGTGTTTGCAGATTTAGACCCTACTCCAATATATGAATTAAAAAAAGCTAGAGGAAGTTTATTTAGTAATGATTCTTTTATATCTGGAAAAGAAGATTCTTCTAGTAATAGTTCAAGAGCTAAATATTCAATGAGTAAAATTATTTAAAACGTAGTCCTTGAAAGTATTAGAAAAGAGGCTGAAAAATGTGATTATTTACAAGGATTTATGCTTCATAGATCTTTGAGTGGTGGTACAGGGGTTGGATTAGGTAGTAATATAGTTTAATAATTAAGTGCCCATTATCCAAAGGTTAACAAAATTAACTGCCTTTTATTCCCATCAAATTCAATGTCTAACGAAATTGTAGATCCTTACAATTTCGTGTTATCAATTCATGATATTTTAGAGCATTCAGATGGAAATATATTACTCACTAATGAATCTCTTTATAATTATATAGAAACTCATATAGATGTAGAGTATCCTGATTACTCTAATTTAAATAAACTTATTGGATAAATTAATTCTTCTATAACATCCTCAATTAGATTTGGAGGAGAACTTAATTTTAATATTCCAAATTTATGTTGCAATTTAGTACCTTATCCTAGATTATCACTTCTCTTACCTTCTTATTCATCATCAAAATCAAAGATATTTGAAGGAATGAGTGACCCTAATCCAATATCAATATGCTCTAATGCTTTTAAAAAATAAAATTTTTTAGTTGACTGTAATCCTAATTTAGGTAAATATTTGGCGTGTTCTCTCATGGTAAGAGGAAGCATTGTGCCAAAAGAAATTTATGAATCTATTAAAGTAATAAAATCTAAATAAAATGTTAAATTTATAGATTTTTCTCCTACTGGAATTAAGGTTGGTGTAAATTTCAAATAGCCCATAAATATTGAATTTGGAGTTAATAAATAATAAAATTCAAAAGATGCATTAGTATTAGGGAATAATACTGCCGTTTCTACTACTTTGGATTCCATAGCTAGAAAATTTGATTCTTTATTTGCAAAAAGAGCATTTGTTCATTGGTTTGTTGGAGAAGGTATGGAAAGTGGAGAATTCTATGAAGCCAGAGAGGATTTACATTCACTATACTCGGATTATTGTAAAGTTGCTGCAGAAGATAATGAAAACTAATAAGATTAAGAGTGAAATATAAATTATTATATTTTTAAAATAGATAATAGATAAAATTATGAAAAATAAATATGACAAACAAATAAACAAATAAATAAAAGGAGAATTTTTTAATAATATAATTAATTTAAATTTAAGGCAACATTATTAATAAATAATAAATAAAAAGAGTATTGTTTCATTCTTTTTTGATTTCAATTTTGATCATCCCTTACTCTTCTTCTATTTTGCGTTTTACTAAAAGCTTAGGATATTTTTAGCTATAATATCGTTCATAAATGATATATGATAGAATTATAAGTAGAAGAGAAGATACCAAAAAAATTAAAATCTTTAAAAGAAGGTCGCTTTCTTCATTTTAATTTTTAAAAAAATCGTCATTTTATTATTATTGTTAATCATTGCTATTATTTTCGTCAAAATTTAATGTTAATTTTTCTCTATGTTTATTTTGTTGTTATTAAGGATTTTCTTATTAAAATTTCTTTGGCTATTATTCTATTTTTTATTTCTAGAGCACAATTTAAGAGCTATAGCTAGAATCTTCTTTGTCTTCAATAAATTAACCTTGTTGCTTATTATCTATCACTTATTTAAATTGGTCTCTACCAATATTATTGAAAAGATATATACCCTACTCATATCCTTTGAGGTAAACTAACTTGTAATTCTCTATTATGGAAAACGAAAGAAGTCTAGTTCGATTGAATCTTTGAGTATTCTTTTAACATTCTGAGAAGAAAAAATTAGCAAAATATTAAGCAATACTGATTTCATTAATACTTAATTATTTGGAATACTGTTAACTCCACTCAAACTGTAGCTTTTCAGGATGAAATTAAATACCATAAAAGGGATACTTTTTGGCTTCAGCAATAGAAACAAATTTTTTGCCATTTAAATCAGTACTATAAGCTAATGGAATAAAGTGGTTTTTTAGAATACCTTGATTTAAAAAACTTTTTATTTTGAATCCGTATTTGTGATTAAAATAGTAAATTTGCTGTTAATTATCGATTATTTCTTAGAATTGTTTTGAAATATTCTTAAACAATCTACTTTTTTATGTATTATGAGGGCTTAAAGAAAATCCACCAAGATGGTTCTCTCCTTAAAACTATTAACGAACTTCTTTTTTAGTAAATGATAAACCAAGTAATTCAAATCCCAAGCAAGTTCCCCAAATTGGAAAATACTATCCTTATCTGTTGATTTTTTTTGCCAGATTGATCAGATACTACCCAACTTCAGCAAATTTAGTAAACTATTTATCTCCACTTTCAATATTTCTTTACATTAAATTGGCGCCTCCTCCAGGAATGACTAGCCCATTAATTGAATGCATCTTCCTTCTCAAAGATCTAAGTGAATCAGTATATTTTAAAGGAATAATTCTCGCTCCAGTTTGTTGAAAATATTGAACATATGAAGTATAAATATAAGAAAAAGATGTATGATTGTATTTCTAAAATCCAGAAGGTAGAGTTAATATTCCTATTACAGGATAATTATTCAATAGTCCTTTTAAACTATTATTATTTTGTGGATCTTCTAATTTATTTATCTCTGTATTATTCTTATCATTACTTTTTATTGCTATTACTTAAATAAGTAGAGTAAATAAATAAATAATAAACTTATTCATTTTCTATCTCTTTTTAATTTTCAAAAAAGATTCTGCTTAGAAAAAATAATAATTAAAATCTATTAACACGAATTTCCAATTCTTCTTGAGTATTAGTAATTTTATCAATTTAGTGTATTAATTCATAATAGCAAAATAATAAATATTTACCTTTTCCAAGAAATTATATGTAATGAAGATATGCATCCATCCTTTTTCTAAGTATTACTTTATTATTATTAAATTATTTCTGACTAATAAATCATTAATCCATATCTATTTATCCATGAATAAGAAATATATGCAAACACTTTTTTAGTATTTTCACAATAAAATAAATTATTAATTAATTAGCACTATAAAAATAAATAATAGTATTTTCTATTAATTTTTACAACAAAAAAAAATTATAATTAATCAAAAATATTTAAAAATACCTAATTATTTAAGAATTGAATTGAAAAGAAAAAATTAGTTTAAATTAAAAAATTTAATTTTTAAAAATTGAAATTTGAATTCCTGTGAAATATTTTTATAAAAAGCAATCCTCAATTAATTATTAACTAAATATAAATTCATTTAATAATAACACAAATATCATTTTTATTATTTATTTTTAAAATAGATTTTAAACTGTTCTCTTCTGTTTCTTAAAAAATCAGTTATTATTAACTATAATAAATTATTTTTGATCTTAAAAATATTATTTGCTCTGTCATATTTTTATTGCATCTCTTTCTATATCTGAAATTGATTATATCGACTCAACATTATTACATCTCTTGTGCACTAAATATGCAATAATAAGGTAATTAATTTTTATACAAATCTTTTCTCTTATTAGTAACCTTCCAAAAAAACCTCCCTTGCTTAATAACTAAATGAATATGCATTAAACAAAGCAATATTATGAAATTCTTTATGAATTTTTTTCAAACTCTTTGTTTTGTATATAAAATCATACCAATCATCTCCTGATTATATCATTTGAAGCTCATAACTTTTATATTTTCCCATTTATTTCCAAGTTTATGAAACCCTTCTTTAAATATAAACATATTTCCATAAAAAGTGAATCTCCTTCATATGTTCTATTCTTTTATATTTCCCTCTTATGGAATTATAAAATAATAAAAGAAAACTTTATTTTATATAAAGATGTTTTTCTTTTTCACTAATTCACTGAGTTTTATAAATCTGATTCTCTCAATATATAAAATGATTTAGCATTAAATAAATTTTGTATCATTTGATTGTTGTTTCACATTATGGTTCTTGAGTAGGTTTCCTTTTAGGTTTAAATATGTTAATTCCCTTCTCATCTTCCATTAAAAGAAATATTCAACTAATTTATTCGCAATTTGATTCTTTAAAAAACTCATGATGTGACTGACTCAATGCTATATTATTATTTTCATTCCTTAATGATTTTTATTGAAGAATATTCTTTTCAAAATGTTTATCATTTTTTTTTTTCATATTAATAATATTTAGTTTATATTTTTTTAGATTAACTTATCTCCTTATTTTTTTCTTTTAGAATACAAGCTTTCAACCAAAGTATTTTTCTGATAATTTATTTTGATTATACTATAGACAAATTGTTAAAGGATTTTTAATTTTGGCGCAATTTTTTATTATCTCTTTTTTAAGGACTCTTTATTGACAGAAAATTTTTATTAATTCAATTAATAGAAAATTTTAGAAAAGAAAACAATTTTGGTTGAAATGCATTATCTGTATAAGCTACTACCCTTAATTCTGATAGTAAATCAGAAAAAATAAGCGCGAATTCATAGTTATTCAGAATAGATTTTAGTTCTATTCCAAATATTAATATTCATAAAAAAGGCTTGAGATCTATCAGAAATATTATTATAAAATTTAATTAAAAATACAACAAAAGAGATATTAAAAAATCAACACTAAAACTGTAGAATAAAAGCAAAGCAAAAATATATAATAAGTAAATGAAGCCCATAACAATTAAACAAGCTGATTAAACTTTGATGTTTGATAAAGTCAAAAAGGTAGCAGAAATTAATATATCCTAGAATTGTAAGATTAAATAGTAAATATTTGATTTTTATCTTGATTAAATATCAGCTGTAGAAACTTTAAAGCTAACTATTTCTGATTCTTCTATTAAAGATAAAGATCAATACACCTTCTTTTTATAATTGCGTGATGCTTTATTAGTTAAAGTTACTTCAGATTTAAAGAATTTAAATAAAGTCAGTTTGAACTATAGCTTTGAAAACTTAGGGTAGATGTCTATAAAGAAAGTAGTTACTTTCCTATAATCAATCTAAAACGCTGCTAAGATAGTTGAAGATTGCTCAATTACAATTACCTACTCTTAATCTTTAATGAATTTTGAAAATATACTTGAAACAATCAACAAATATTATTTATGTATTTCTGGTTCAATCACAAACTTCACACTAAGATTAACTAAAGATATTAGCAAAGAAAATTTATTGAGCTTAGCTGAACTGTTTATTAGATTAAAAAATGTTAAAAAATTCATCTTTTAATCAGCTACTTCCCTCAACTTACGTACTGATGAGAACTTGGGATAATTTATTTAATCAATGAAGTATATTATTAAATCTGCAAAGCACTTCGAATTCGATCTCAGCGAAGCCTCTTACTAACGTTTTGCTATTTCTACAATTAATGAAGAGCTAAGCTAACTTATTTCTAATGGAAGTGATGATTTAGAAACAGTTATTATTAACTTAGAGAAAGTTGGTTGGACCTTTGATAGATAGAAGTTGATTAAAGGTAATTTTATATATGGCCTAGCTTAAGCTATGCATAAGTGGCCTAAGAGCATTCGCAATTTAACTATTAATTTAGATCGTGCATTGAGTTATAATGAGAATATAATTGGAGATAATGTTAAACTTCTTTTGGAAGGTCTCCATAAAGTAGTTCCTCAATTAGAATCATTTTCATTAAACTTGAATGGAATTGGATTTAGTATGAGAAATTTTTCATATAGTTTTGCTGATTCTTTAATTACTCTCTTTGATAATGCTAAAAAATTAAATTCTCTTGAACTGAAAGTTTCTGGCCATTTAGAATTATCACTCCCATAGTGGACTAAGCTCTTTAAAGGAATCACTAAAATTCCTCAATTGCAAAAACTTATCCTTGATATTGAGAGATGGAAAGACCTATAAAATGATTTTGAACTTAAAGAATAAATCACTCTAATTAATACTTTCCTTGATGATTTATATATCCACTAAAATAACACATTAAATATTCTCCACATAAATATTGATGACTGGAAATATTTAGAATATAATACTTAGGAATATGTTTCAAAACTTTTAAAATTCAAATATATTAACGACTTTTAACTCTTATGGTATAAGACTTAGCATTAAGATACCTTAAAAAATCTAAATCTCCTTTAAGCAATGGGTGGTTATATTTAACGTGAGATTTGTAAATCAATTTTACTCAAAAAGATTGGAATAGAATTAAATCAATAAGCTATTTCAGACCTATAAATCCTTGAAGAAGAGTAGCTTGATAGACATATTAAATATTTCTTATATTTAAATAGAAAGGTGTCTAAAAATTCTCCTAATTTCTAAAATATTGATGATTTTGATCAATGATGAACTTTGATAAACTAACAACCTTCAAATTAACATTAATTATTATTTTTATTGAAACATCTATTCAATTTATGTAAATATATATAGTATTTATTAAAATTTATAAATAAAATTATAAAAAAATCAAAATTATTTATTAATTTATTATATTTTTAATTCTATTCAAATAAACAAATAAAAAGAAATTTAAAATTCAATAATTTATAAATGCTTTTTGAGTTAAAATAGTGGATTTGCATTAATAACTAAATGGGGAGTTTCTAGTTTCTAAAATTAAAACTGGTTGATTAATAAACGAGATAAATAAAAATTTTAAAGTAAATCAAAACTTATTATTTTGATAGTATTTTCAAGTACGAACGAATTTCACAACTATTTATTGATAGAATGTTCACTCTCCCCACCTTTCACAAGTTATACTAAATAATTGAGATAAAATAGATGAACTTTATTTCCTGTACACAAAAATACACAACCTACCTAACTATTTCACTTTAATAGAAATATAGATAACACACTTCATTGTTATCTATAATATTTATTTAATGTGAGGGTAATAGCACATAATATTTTTCTTCAGAATCCCTTAGAATTTTTTTAAATTAGAAAATATTTTTTCCATTTGTTAAAAATAATTTTCATCATTTCTCCCCATTCACTTCAGAACTTAAAAAGACCAAAATAATATATTATTATTATAGATGAGTAAATGGAATTTTTATAATTTTTTATTTAATAATTAAAATGTAATTTAACCTTAATCCCAAAAAACTACAATAAATTATGATTATTAAATACTCTCCTAGCTAAAAATTAAAATATAAATACTTGAAATGCTTATGATAGCCATTAATTAATTTAATTATTTTACAAGCTACAATCTTTACAAAAATAAAATAAAGAGTAATTAATCTTCAAATTAGAGCAAAAAATATTTAATTTACTTAAATATTAAAATCTGTGGCTATTTCATCAACATCTTGATCACATTCAAAATAAAGGTAATTACTTGTTCGAGACAATTAAATACTTTTGGTCAAGCATAATCAGATAACTAACAATTGAGTTGTTTAAATTAAGTAATTGGAATATTCTAATATCAAGTATGAATTCATTTCATTTTATTCTATTAACCTTATCCATATCTATATTGCCCCTCTACGCTCAAACTGAATTCCCTCATGAAAATTCTATAGAAATAATTGAGGGTGAAGAATATGTTTAAACCCCTTTTGGTCTTATGCTTAGAGAATGCGTTTAAAATGTCCCATCTGGTACTCATGTTCAAGAATAAGAAGATGGCTCATTACACCTTACTAACAACTAATAGAATTTCATTAAAACTGTTCCTCAGAACAAAAAATGTATGAGAGGAAGCCCTACTACAAAGCTAGGAGAGTGGATTGATAATGGAGGCTGGTGGCTTCCAAATGGATTGACTTTAAAAAAATTCGAAAGTAACTATAGAGTTCCTAACAATCCTTTAACATCAGAGAACTAATTTTTATACTATTTTATCGGATCTCAAAACAATGATGGAAGTGGCCCTGGTTTGACTATCATTTAACCTGTCTTAGCTTATAATAATGGATGGTATTTCTAATCTTGGAATTGCTGTCCTTAAGGATAAGCCTAGAATACTGCGTCAGTTTATAATATCAACCCCTATGATATTGTCTATGGTTCTGTAGAAGTGGTTAATAGTATTGCAACTATTATATCTCAAAATAAACTTGGTTAATAATCTATTCTGTCTGTTGATTAAGCTCAAAGAAACTTTAACTGGATTGATGCCACTTTAGAAGTATATTACATTAATTAATGTAGTAACTTCCCCACCGATTACCTTGAATATTCAAATATGAAAGTTACTCTCTCTAATGGTAGCGTAGTATAACCAGCTTGGTCGAATGACTATGGTGCTTCTCAATGTAATGGAAAGACAACAGTCATTAACCCCTCTACCATCAGGATATAGCACAATATTTTGTCGACTGGATAAGACTGATAATAATTCTATTTTAAATTAATTTTTTATAATTAAACTAATAAATAATATTATATCTTACTTATTAATAAATTAGCATATCTTAAATCCCTTAAATTTTATTTTTATAATTTAAGCTATTTTTTTTATTTAGTCTGTTAGAAAGGTACACTTTAATTACATTTAAATAAATATCTGTCTACTAAAAAATATGCTTTTAATCAATAATATTCAAGATCTATATGGAAATTGTAGAAAGCATACTAATGTTCACACAATAAGAATGAATAAAGTTTAGAAATATTCTATCGTTTTTCTGTTTTGTATTACCATATATTTAATAAATTGGAATCAAGAGTTTCAAGAAGATTTTTGAGATAATTTGATTCTGTAAAAAAATTTTGATTCCGATTATTAACATTAATTTAAAGTGGATATTACCTAATAAAATCTGTAGTATTTAATAATTGAATATCAATTAAACAATTTTAAATCATTCCAACAATATTTTGTAAATTCAGTAAAAAATAAATTCAAATAAAAAACAATAAATACAAAATCTAAAAAATAAATAATTTTGCTGGAATGATTAATTAAAGTTAATTTGTCTACTCTTAAATTTAATTAGATAGATAAGGATAGATAATTAGGATGTAAGTAAAAATTATTAAATAAATAAATAATTATCTATATATTTTATTATTCATTAATTAGGTAGAGAATTTTAGATGGTAATCAATTAATGTAATAAGAGCCAAACCCTTTGAGTTTTTAAAGCGTAGAAACAAATCAGAATTAAATAGCAGAAAATAACCCTCCATGTTGTTAGAATCAAGAAGAGTATAACTAATAATAATACTAATAGAATTATTGTTAATAGAATGATGATGATGATAAATCCTATTAGAATTCACAATATATCTTATCTTCTAATAATATTCAATATTCTTGGACTCGAGAAGAATAAGAATATCCCTAAAGTTATGATGAAAAAACCTAATTCAATTCTAATTTTACTACCTCATAAAATAGCTTTCATAGCACCAACTTTACTAACAAATCTAATGAAACTTAGTCTAATTAGTAGAACTAAAGCAATTCTTTTTTTGATAGTAGTACATTTTAAGAATGGTCTTAATCTTAAAATTGTAATATAGAATCATAAATTTAATAATAATAAACCTAAAATTAGTATTAAAATATCTAAAATAATGATGATCAATCAACTGAAAATCTAAAAATAATGGGAAAACAAATCATTAGAGATGATTCTATTGAAAATTAGAATGAATAAGAAGAATTTTAATTTTAAGAGAAGTCTCTATTTAATCCTAATGAATCTAATGAATAGGACTTTGGTTGTGGCTTACTTTCTTAAGAAAACTAATACAATTATTTAGAAAATAGTATATTGGCAACCAAAAATGGTATATTTTCTTTTCCTTAGCCTCATGAAAGAATAAACCAGCCATTTTTAAATAATCCTCATGACCAGTAATAAATGCAATAACTTAACTTAATCAGAATATAAAATTTAGAAGGAAAAAATTAAGCCTTATTTAACTAATAATTAAATTATTAATATGATTTTTAAAATTAACAAAATATAAGCTCTGAATAAAATCTAATTTAGAATATGGGTTAAGATAACTTGGGATAATCTTCATTATAGAATTCATAAAAAGTAGTATACTTTGAAGATTAATATTTAGACAATGATGCTATTAGTAACTAATCATAAAGTGATTAAAATAATAATTATTCAGATTTATAACATAATACTTTTAATTATTAATATGATTCTTAAAATTAACAAAATATAAGCTCTCTATAAAATCTAATTTAGAATATGGGTTAAGATAACTTGGGATAATTTTCATAATAAAATTCATAAAATGTAGTAGACTTTGCAGATTAAGATTTAGACAATAATGCTATTATTAACTAACCTTAAAATAATTAAAATAATAATTACGAACAAATAAGACAGGAAGAAGAGATGGAAAGTATGAATACAGATCTAAATGTAGAGTAGAGATAAAAAATATCTAAAAATTTATGGAGAAAGATATTTTAGGTTTCATAAAAAAAATAAGAAGAAGAAGAAGGAAAAAAATTGGATCCTAATTTTAAAGCCTACTTATCTATTTAGAAAAAAAAATCATCATCTAAATAAATGAATTATGTTATTCAAAAATCAAAAGAGAGTGACATTAATATTGAAATTAAGTTTATAAGATTCATTATAAATTAAAAACAATCCGTTTTTGAAGAGTTAAATAATAAATATTTAAATAGAAGGCATGAAGAATAATAATATTTAAGAAAATAATTGGATAAAAAATATAAATTAATTGAAGATAATATTTGAATGATATCATTTCGAATAAATTCCTAATAACTAACTCACTAATTGAATAAAGGGAATACATCAAAATATTCCAATTTACTATGAATTTGTCATTTATAGGTAAATTGGTAAATTACTACAATTTCTTCCTATGAAATTCTGTATAGATTATAATCTAATTATAGTTTTTAGTTTTTATACTTTAAAGGGGTATGTATGTATGTTAGTTAGTTAGTTTTTTATATTTTTTTAAAAGTAAATTAAATTTTAAATATTGTAATTTTTTAATCTAATTAATTAGATATTTAATCTAGTTTTTTGAAATATGGGAAAATTAAATATATTTTGTGAGATTTGATCCATAGAAAAATGAAGAAAAGTCTATCTTAGAATTATGAGTACCTTTCTCTTGTCTACTTGCAAGAATTTATCAAAAAAGATTATTAAATACTTTTAAGAAAATCCAAACCCTTCTCAAAAAATAATTAATTGTTTTAAACATCCTTTAGAATAAAAAAGAAGAAATGAATAGAACATAAAAGGGAATTATATATTCTCTGGGTGGTGTAGCAGCCCTAGCAGGTGCATATTATTATTTTAGGTATCGCAATAAAGATTACTACAACTCATATGAATATCAACTAAAGTAGTTTTAGAGAGAATTCTTTAAGTGTGACATTATGAAGTTAAGCAGCATGTAGATAAAGTTTGAATAACTATTTATAAAATCTACTTTAGATGAAGCCGATTAAAATAGGAACATTTTAGAAAGGTTATAATATTAAGGCACTAATAGTGAAGAAGATTTAGAGAAGTTTGATTCTTGTTAGCAACATTTAAAATGTGGTGCTTCTTACTATGAATGTTGGGATTGTTCAATTGTTAGATAAGAGATAGCAAAATCAAACAAAAAAAGTGAAGAATAATGCATTTACATGACTGTCTGCGAGGATTGCTTTGATATTCAAAAGCATAAAGGTCATCACTATACAAGGCATTAAGCTTCAAATGAAGAAATATTCCGTTGTTCTTGCGGAGATTAGGCTTTTATGTAGAGAGATAACTTTTGTTCTAAACATTTAGGTTATGATAATCTGATCAAAGTATTTGAATTGGAAGAGAAAAGAGATCCAAAGTTATGGGAATTAGTCGAGAAATTCTTTTTAGATTAATTTCACATTGCTTTTGACACAGCAAGCAGCTTATTGTACTAGACTATTTTAGGAAAGACTGATAAAACTAAATCTATTCAAACTCATCTAAATACCTTTTTAGGTTTTATATTTGATAAGATTAATGAAATCATAGAGCTTAATAAGACTTCTATGGTATTTTTCACTAGACTCTTCTAAAAGTCTCTAACTAAACCAGTTCAAATATAAATTGGAAGAAGATTAATTAATAATATTGATTGGCGTTTGAAGCTAACTATTATGGGTAAGAGTTAAATAAATAAGGAGCTTTCCATATTAGATTATATTTTGGTATTTTCTAAGCTGATCAACACCAAAAATGACTAAATAATTGCTACGATGCTTAGAAAATTCATTAAAGTAGATGATAATTTCCGCAATTTCTTCTCAGAAAAATTTTTCAAATATATTTTCTTTGCTTTCAAAACTGAAATTAGACTGATTCAAAATAGCGAAAAATAAGTGATCAGAGGTGCTCTACCTCCATTAGCTCATATGATGATTGAATAAGTTAGTCTAATGAGTGTTTTCAATCATTTAGTTGATAAGTTAGGAGAGGAGATATTCACTCCTATTGACTTATTCATAGAATATTTACAAACAAAACCACCTTAAGTCTTAGAAAATGATGAGGTTATATATCTATTGTATAATATTTGCTTTGAAATGCTCAAGTAAATTAATATGCTAAAAATAATCCTCACAAAGTTTTATAAATAAATGATTGAGAAGCTCTTCACACTTTCTTACAAGCTTTTTATTAAAAATTCTATTAAAATCTAAAAAACTTCAAACCAATAAGGAAATTATTTCCTTAATAATATCATGTAAGTATATGAATCTCTACATTTATAAAATCTAGAACCTCAAGTTCTTCTATGTTTCATTAATCTTTATGAAGGGATTATTTTAATCAATGATGAAAAGCTTAATTAGGAAGTTATTCCATTTCTTTGTGATGTTTACTCAAAAACAGCATTGTCTGCCTATCTTTGTCTGGAAAAGATGAATGAACAAGGAATCTGCTTAATAAATTTATCATTGTCATTTTTAATATAATTACCTTTGTTAATAGCACTTTCTGAAAGAAAAATGTTCACTAAAGAAGTAGTTTGTGAATTCTTCAAAAAACATTTCATGCTTGGCTATAGAGTTGATGAAAAAGATAATGAAGAAGAGGCAGAAAGGAAAAAGAAATAGAATCATGATATTCTTTTAAAGGCTATGAATAACCTTCTAAATAGTTTTTTATTGTTAAACTCTTAAACATCTTTCTATTAAGAGATGAAATTAACCTAAAAAAGAGTTAACACTAACACAGTTGATGGATAGCAGTTATTATCCATTATTTAATACACTATAGATTACCTAATCTCCCCTTCTATGAGAATATATGATTTCTTTACACTTACATATTAATTGCTTTCTCTTGCCATTGGTGATGATATTCTTTAAACTAATTCTACGGTATATCATAAACATCTTGCATTCTTTGAAAAAGCAAAGGAATCAAGTAATTTCATTTTTGTGGCAGCAGAGACTACTTACACTGTAGCACAAATGTTTTTAGATTCTTCTCCCTTTCTTAATGTCTTTGCAAATACATTAAATATTTACTTTCCTGAATTTAAAGAATCTTAGTAAAACAATCCTATGATATCTATATAAAATAATTAAATTGATCAAGAAATCTAGGATAATTCATCTTAATCTGATGGAAACCATTAAGAAATATAGCTTAATTAAAATAAATCTAATGAAAAAATGATGAGTTAGATAATTGATAATAATGGAAGTGAACAATACTGGATTTATAGAAAAAATTTAAATTAAATAATGGTCTCTATTATTTAGGCAAGAGGAAAAAAGAAAATGTTCATAAAAGACGTAGAACAATTCTGTAAATCTATTCTACACTACCCATCTTCTCTAGGTTAATATGCTTAGGATATTTGTAAAACACATTCAAATCAATCTATAGCTGAAAATGAAGATATTCTTTTACTTCCTCAGTATGAGTTTCACTGCTATCCTAAGAATTTTATAAGAGTGTATGATGATTTATATAGAGTGATTTAGTAAATTTAGAGCACAAGTGAAAATTCTCTTGAATTATATCCTTTTATTGGATCAGACCACAATCTTAATAGTTTATTCTAATACTAAATTGATCTCATCAAGAGAGTCATCTTCAATATTTCTTACTAAAAATATTTGATTTCATTAGTGTCTGAAGAATCTAAATATCATCATATTGCTTTCTTTTTCTCTTTGCAGGTATATCTTACTTTACACTATCTATTAGAATACAAAAGCTCTTAAAATAATAGTATTGATAGTTTAGTTATTAAGGAAATCTTAGAAATTTACTAAAATACAGAAATAGTAAGTAAAATTTAAAAATAAATTGAAGAAGAGGTTTCTTTGTCTAAGAAAAGATTGACTGATAATTCTGAAAAACAAATGCTCAAATGTATAGTTAAAATGTTAGATTAACTTAATTCTAACTGAAATCTATTAATAAAAAATATAAGTTATATGTCTTTTATAATAGGTTTTTTCTAATTGTAACAATAATTTTCAGATTATTTTTTTGCTTTAATATAAACTTAATACAATAACCAGGTAATAAATATTACAAATTTTCAAAAAAAATTTGAAGACTTTTAGATGAAGGCTATTATTTTTTAGAAAGAAAGTGATTAAAAAAATTTATTAACCCCTCTTCTTCTTACTTACTAATTTAATCAGTAAATAAGTAATGAAGTTAAACAGGAATTTATACACTAAATATTAACATTTATTTTAGTAATTTAAATTTGAGTAAATCAATTAACTTTTAATTAAAAAATATAACAAAAAAACTTCTTAAAATGAGATCTCATTTTTGAGTCTTAGAAGTAAAGTAAAATAAAATTAGTACTTTTTTTTTACTTATTAAATCTAATACATTTAAATATCTTCTCTAAATTCATTTTAAAACTATGATTATTAACTTTTTTATTATATCATAATTAAACCCCTTTAGTCTTAAAATATGTATTTCCACTTACCTCTTTTATTTCTAGGAAAATATTTTGTTTAATCAATAATGAGAATTTTGGTTAGTTTTATAACTTTAATATTCTAATTTTTATATGTCTGATAAACTGAAAAAAAGATCAGTGAATCATAGGAAGTTTAACTATAAATAAATATTAATCTTACTTTCTACATCAAATTTTGAGATAAATATTTGTTTATTAATAGATAGTACGCTTATAACTATATTTTCTTCTATTACTTTATTAAATGAATCTAGATTAAATTTTATTAAGTTTTTTCTATTTGATTCTTTTCACCCTAAATTGGCTAAAATACTATATATTTATAAAGTAGCTTATGGAATTTCTTGAATGTAATGTCATATAATTTCAAATAAAAAAAATTGAAATTTGTATTAGTGCCCCAAGTTAGTTTATGTGAAACATCTATATCTATTAAATTATTCTTAAAAAAGCACTAAATTTTCTAAAAATCTATGAACTAACTTATTTTTTTGAATGAAATATGTAAAATCGTTTCATATATAATTTTCTGGTCAGCCAAGAATACAATTTAGTTTATTAATTTGATAGGAACAAGTTGATTTTTAATAAAGAAATAATAATCTAAAAAATTTATCTATTAGAATTCCAGTTAGAATTTAAAAATTGAAATGTAAAGCTAAAATATAGGCTATTAAGCACCTGATTGTGGTTTAACTAGTTTAGAAAGCTATTATAGTGATAGAGTTGATATCAATTCAGAAGACTATCAGAACGAAATATCTAATTATGAAGGGAATTTTGGATTAATTTAACAATAAGAGTCTTCAAGATAAATTGAAGAAGAGCCTTTTTATCACTATTAAACTGTAAAAGAAGATTATTTTAGCAATTAAGTTGCTATAGATCCTCATTTACCTAGTAATTATCAGAAAAATGTTAATTTTGATAAATAACTTCAATAAATAGATTAAGGTTAAATAATAACTCAAAATTAGGAATAAACCAATGAGGTTGGTGTTCCTTAAAAGAAAAAGAAGCTAAATAACAGATAGAATGTATGGAGAGAAATTATGTACCCTTTTGAATAAGACAGAAAATTTAGGAAAGTAATTAATGTGGATCCTGAAAAGTTCAAAGTATTCCTAAAACAAATAAAATCATATAGTAAGAAATAAATAGATAAAATAATAAAAATTTCCAAAACATAAAATCATTATTTTAGAGACTGTGCTCTTGATTACTTACATAACCTATTTGATGATATCTCTCAGTAAAAATTGATTTTGAGTCGTAAAGAAGATGCAAATCAATTGAGAGATATTATTAATTGGATAAATAATGAACTCTCACCAACTTTAGTTTGCTGAATTGATAAAAATCTAAATTCATCAATATGCTCCAATAATATTTTGTATGATTTAGCTTTATTTTTATATTTTTTATAGGAATTAAGGTTAATCATAGAATTACTAATTTTGATGTCTTATTTTCTATTTTCTTAGTTGATTATTAATATTTTGATAGCCAGCTTTAATTATATTTACCCCTATATTTTTATTGCTCTTAAGTTAAAATATTTTCATACTTAATAAACAATAATTTTTTTATTTATTGTTAATAAATATTGTATTGAAATAAACAATAATTGTGAATTAATAGATTGATAATATTTCTAAGTTATTTTACTAAAGAGGACTCCCTATTTTGACAAAATAATTACATATTGAAGGCACAAATAATATAAATTGAAAAGATAAAATTATTATTATTACTAAATTCTAGCTAATTTAAATTTCAAAATTATTGCATTCAGTTTGGCTATTATTAAAATAGAATTACATTTTTTATGACATATTTGTTTGAATTTGTAATAAAAACACTCACATTTCTTCTATTTTAGTTTGAATTTTAGAAAATAAGATAAGAATGAGTATGATCAAAAATCAACTGACTTAAAAAGAAGAAACTATTTTTGTCAGTTATATGTAGAGAATTTATCTAAGCAAATAAATTATTATAGAATATAGCCAATTTATAAATACTATAATCATATAAGCTTCATTCATAATAGCAATGAAATAAAGATATTATATTGATAAAAAGAATACTATTAATAAGAAGGTAATACCAAATAGAATAAGTAAATAAATGCCAAAATACAATAAAACTTAGAAAATGAGATAAAAATATTTTTATATCAAGATATCTCTAATATATTTAACAATAACTTTTGTAAAAAAGTAAATATAATGAGTAGAAAATAACTATTCATCTGATTTTTCTTCTTCCTCTTTTTATTTTATACTGTTATTCCCTTATATTTACCTATTAAAGAGACCATGTTAAATGAATGAAATTGAAATTGAACTTATTGGATAAGAAAATAGTTATCTTTATAGCGATAATTTCAATAGAATACTAATAAAGAGTTATAGAATAACAATAGGATATCCTCTCTTCTATTTTAAAGAACTCATGGAAAAGATTAACTATCTATCAATTAATATTTAATTAGCTAAAATGTAATATTTTTAAAATAGAATAAATTTGAAATAGAAAATATAATATTTTAATAATAGGTTAAGAATAATATCTTACCAACCTACAAGAAGATAGGATAAGAAATTTTAAATATCTAAGGATCTCTTAATAAATTTCTTATTAAGGAATCAAAGAAATTTCATCATAACTTGATAAATAATGGAAACTATTTTAAAAAGTGTAAACACTCATTTTATTTATCCTTTATATTTTTCCTTCATTAATTTAGTAATAGTTTATGTATGAATGCGTAAGTATCAATTAAATATGACCTACTCAATGAAAAACCAATAGAAAAGTTATTTAAAAAATATAAATTTAAATTTGGAATTATTAGTTATGAATGATTATAAGCTTTATTGTAGTAGTAGATTAATAGAACATTCTATTAATTATAAATAAGGTTTTTAATTAATATCATTCAGCTTCAAAATATAATGTATAAATACCCATTAGATATTTAGATATGGTCTAATGAATGAAAATAACAGTGGAGTTAGTATCTTAAGTAATATTTATTGTAATTCGGAAATATTAATATATGTAATTGGCTATTATAAAACTAAAATAAATAAAGAGTTATTTATTTATAAAAGGGATTTTAGGCAATTAATATCTTTACTGATTCAAAATAATCTATTTTTTAAAATACTTTTACTTATCATTTTGATAATAAGAAAAACAAACACATCAATATTTTACTTATCAGTTTTTAAGATAATTACTAAATTATAATAGACGATTGCTTGTTAATTTTGATAAGAAAATTTAATATGAGGGTATAAGTTGACTTGCATTTCACTATATTTATTTTAATTTATGGTTAATTATCAGAAAAGGCTGGAATTTAAAAATTGAATACCAATTATATGTATTTATTTCAACTAATATTGCAATAGAAATAGAAATAATTATTGTAAATATAAAAAAAACCATATTTTATTGATATTTGTTCTTCTACAAGAAAATTTTTCTACTGCCTGCAGAAAAAAATAGTTAGAGCAGAGAGAGGGATTGAAGAATTTATTTATGGTAAATACACTATTTTTAATTTCTTTTTATTGTCTGATTAAATCTAATGTATGATTAAAGCCACACAAAATTTTAATTTTTCTTAACTTTTAATTAAATCAAGTAAATTTATTAACAACTCTAAGTCAGATGTATTTTTTTTATTTGATGATTAACAAAATATTTTGCCCCCTATTTAAATTTAAATTAATAACTCCATACTTACAATATTTATATAATTAGGGTAACACTCCTGCTTAGAAAATATCCAAAAAGAAAATGTTAAGTAGTTTTTTTATAATTTCAAACTACTATATTCTAATTGGTTTAGACTATGTTTTTTGACATTGGTTACTTACAAAATTTCAAAAAGATAATCACAATTATTAATTGTTTTTCATATTAATCTTTACTTCATTTAATTAACACTCTAATTCCATCTTGTTTTTTCTTTTGAATCAGAATTAGAGTGTTTTTTATATGAATATTTCTTTAGTAGATTATTTGAGTTTCATGAATAATTTATTAGTGTTCTATTTTATTTGTATATTTTCTATTTAATTAATATATAAAGATCATTTTTTAATTTATTTACTAGGTAATATGAATAAAGAGTATCTTAAAGTATTACCTAAGCTTAATAATAAATATCCACTTTATAAGTATATTCAAATCCTTGTAGTAGATATAGACTGGATTTAAGGTTAAGGCTTTAATGGTATATTCTATTTTAGTATTTTACTTTTATATCTTTATGATTCTCCCCCTCATTATTTACTTCAATAAAAGATTTCTTTACTTCGCCTTGGCTTTTATTTTAATATCTAAATTTTATTCTATTTCTTTTCCCATAGAATTCTATCTATTATTTTTAGTTTTCTTCTATCTATTTTATATCAAATCTTCCCTGATATCAAATAGTAATCTTATCAGAAAATTTTGCTCCCTACAAGCAAATAAGCCAAAGTTTTTGTAAAGCAAGCTGCATAACATTATTTCTACTATGGGCCAATACTATAAAAAAACAAGAATGGACATTTAATAGAGATTTCTTTGCCTAGTTTACCTTCATATTTGAATAGAAATACAAAAGAAAAAAAATTTTATGAAAAGGGAACTTATTACAAAAATCAAAATTTTTGATTTCGAGAAAATATAAAAATTAATTAAAAAATAAAAAGAAACAAATCAAAATAATTCCCCACTTCTAATTAATAAAAATAACTTTAGATTTAATTTATAAATGAGAGATAATAATAGCTTTAATTAAGATACTTAGTTTTTAACTGAAACCGATCTTATTGGTTCTTATGATGATGATTAAAATAGATTTACTAATTTTATCGCTGGTTCTTATGAAACTTTTTAAATGGGCTTAGATACTATTGAAGAAAGTTTACAAAAGGAGATGTACTAAAATTAATAAAGTAATTATTAATAAGATAATATTCAAAATGAACATATTGATAACATTTAATATTCATCTGATTAATAAATTCAAAATAATGACTGGAATTAATTTCCTTTAGAATAAGTTTATTAAGATAATAACTTTCAAGAATCTGTTGACTAATTTGAATTATCGTCTGTATAATATAATTCAAATGAAGATTAAATTGGATAAGAGAATTTGTAAAGCACTAATAGCATTTAATCTTCAAAAAAGAAATATGATAACTGTAAAAATAAATATACTAAGAATTGCCCTAGAGATTACTTTTAACCTTTTATAAACCCTAAGTAAATCTATAAATATCAATAGTAATTCTTATATCATGGTATCAGTTAAAGTAGCTTCTCATAGTTTTGTAAAGATAAATTCAATGGAAAATTTACTATAAAAAATTTTTAAAAAATAAATAAAATTTAATCATATGAAGATTACTATAAGGAAGCATCTTTCCTTAAAAAATTAATTATAGAAAATTTTATAAATATAACAATCAAGATAAAGTCATAAGTTTTAAAGCCTGGAAATGAAGAGAAAGTAGATTACTAACTTAAGTGGTTTTTCGATTAGTTATAAGAAATTAGTTATTGAATAAAAAATAATTAAATTAAAAATAAATATAAAATGCAATTGTATTATATATAATAGTTACTCATTAAGTAATTTTTATAATAATTTGCTATTATAACTTTAAATAAAGAAATACTTACATTTAAACGAATTATCTTTATTCAAATTTAGAACTTCATTATTAAATAGAATCTGGAATTAAATTATTTTACTCTCTCAAATAATTTAATATTATTATGTTAATCAAAATTAAATTTTTTTTTTAGATTATGGAGAATTTAATTGAATAATAAATATTCTAAAATAAATTATTTAATTGGAGGGATAGATAGATTGATTGATAAAATAAATAAACAATAAAAAAATATTATTTTTCAATTTGATCTATTTTAAAGGTTTACTATTAAAGGATTTTTAAATCCATATGATTGTGTTAATATTTTTTCAACATTAAAGTCTTCAGGAATTTTAGGAACTTAAAATTTCCTCACAAATTCAACAATCATAACTTTTATTTGCATCATAGCAAGATGTTAGCCAATACAATTTCTAGCTCCTCCAGAGAAGGGAATAAATACAAAGTGATTTTCTTTCATTTTCATGTCTTCTTCTTAGTTAAACCAACGGCTAGGGTTGTAGGTGAAAGGATCCTTAAAATATTTTTCATTATAAAAGTTTGAAAGATACCCTATATTAATTATAGTTCCTTTTTTGATTTGATACTTTCCAAGAGTGTGATCAACTTATGCAGTTCTAGAAAAAATCATTGGGGCAGAGGGATCAGTTCTCATTGATTCTTTTATGTTAGCTTATAAATTATTAAGTTATTACAAATCGCTATAATTATAATCATCTTTATTTGCATATTTCTAGATTTCTTCATAGACTAATTTATATTATTCTGGGTGTTTTATCAAGTTGTAAATAACCATGCATGTTAATTTACTTGTAGTATCCTTGGCTGCCATATATAGACTGAAAGAAGTTGCAAGAAGTTCTTTAATTTCATCTTCTTTTTAGAGATATCCAGCCCTTAATAAGTAGGTGATATAACTAGGATAAGAAGGAGAATATTAAGGATCTTTTTCACGATTAACGCAATCAATTAAAATTTTAGTCATAAACTCGCGCATATCTTTCATACGCTATTATATTTTACGATCAGATTCTCTTAGGTTCCAAGAAACAATTTTTTAGCCAAAAATAACAGGAAAAGGTGAGATATAATGTACAGTAATATCACTGGATATCTATTCAATAAGCTCTCCAAGATGTTTTCCTTAACTATCTTTATACTTTTCAACTTCAGCACCAAGCAAAACTTGTAGATCAGAAGATCCAGAAATTTTTTCAAAGACATATTTAATATTAAAATTACTAGGATTTTCATTGTTAATATATTAACGAGATATTTCTTTAACTCTGCCAAGTTAATTTTAAATATTTTCAAAAGTGAACATGTTTGATATAACTTTTCTACTCTTCTTCCATTAATCTCCATAGGTTCTAGCTAATCCATTACCTAAAAATTGAACGAAGCCATAGAGAGGAAGCTCATATTTGATGTATTCGTTCTATCTTTAAAGGAATTCATTAATTAGCTCAGGTTTGATTAAAGTTATGAATGCCTAATTAGTTATATTACCAAGTAGAATATCTTAATCTTTGTATTAAGGATCAAGACTTAAATTCTTCATGTCATAGAGAGAATCATTGTGTTTATTATGTTTCTAAAACAAAGTGTCTTTAAGCCACCCATAAATAGGATAAAATTTATACTCTTTGATTCCTTATTTTATGTAAAATTACATCCTATATTTTGGAAGAATATAGAAGTATACCATTAAGTAAAAGAAAAAGGATAATACAGCCAACTCGATAAGCATCAAAATCATCTTTAATATTTATTATTTTTTATCTTTATTATTATTTATTTAAAAGGGTTTTTTATTTGATTAATATTTTTGATATTTATTAATTATAAATGTATATATTTTCCGTGCATATAAACCCAATGCATTATGAATGAAATCATATATTACTATTTCACATTAATTATCAATTAAAAAACAATTTCTACAAATTTTCTTTTTTGGTAAGCTAAATTTATAGCGTTTTAGTTTCATCAAAAAAGAATATTTTAAAAGATCTTAATAAGCGATAAATCATTAAACTATTAATCAATGAAAATTTGATGCTAACTATAGTTACTTCTTAAATACAATTAATCCTGATAAAATATAAAACAAAACAAAATTAGATATCTTTTCTCTTTCCTAAATTAAACGCATTTCATATAACAGAAAATGATTGATTGATTTGTAAGTTATTTAAAAAGAGATTAATATAACAATTGCATTTGATATATTAGTTTAAGTTTCAATGATTTACAATTAAAATGTTAAAAAAAAATGCAAGCATTTAATTGTATACCAATATTTATTCAATTTAATTTGTATGAATTGAATGGTTTTTTATAAAAGATTATAACAATTTTTTTAAGTAAACGACTTAGATCTAAATAATTGTTAGTTTTTAATTATTGACAAGAAGTCTTTCTAATAAATAAGAAATTTGTGAATATGTCTTTTTAAAAAATTTTACTTAAAGTAAATAAAATGATATCGGTTTTAAATGAAACTTAAATAATATTCTCGATTATATCTAAAATGTAACAATTTAAATTAAAAATTCTTATTTACTAAAATGGTTAGACCATAGGAAAATATTATTTTAACATTTGATAATTTTTTTCAAATAAAATTTGCATGAATTAATTGCATTTCTATCTAGTTTCTAAAAAGAGTAAGATAAAATAAATGTATTTTTGATTTCAAAGTAATTATCAAAAAATGTAAAATCATACATATAAATTGAAATGAATAGAAGAAAGATGTTTAAATTTAGTAGGCTTATAATAATAATTACATGTCTTATTCAATTCAATCCTATATTTAGTAGTAATAAATAGCTTTTGAGGTTTTATAGCATCGAATTTTGACTTAGATGTAATCATTATTATTAATTTTTTATGTGGGATACTCTTTTTTCTATCTAATTTCTTCATTAAGTAACCACAATATTCTTAAGAATTTATTAGAAATTAATTTCTTTTATAATCGTAGATACTCTAATCAGAATAAATATAGAAGCATTATAAATAAATGGAATGACTATGTAATTATTCATCTATAGAATAATCTAATTTACTTAATAAAATTGCTCTCAGTAAATTTCTCTAAATATTTTCAATAAATTGTTATCTTATTTTATCTATTTTCATAATTTTTCAATTTTTTATTAGAATTTATTAGTTCTCTAGTTTTTCTATGGTCTTTAAAAATCTTTACTTTAAAACGAATACAAAAAGACTTTCATATTTTAGATGATTTTTAATAGATAATATATTGATTTAAATGACACTAAATTGGAGATGAACTGTAATTATAAAGTAATAAATAATATGAATTATAAAAGATTAAATAAGTAATAAAGCTGATAGGAGAAAACCTACGAATAAATAATAGATTTAACTAATAATTTACAATATAAAATTAAATTCAAATTCTTTTTTATACTTAAACTTTAAGAGGATATTTAAATCCATAGGATTAAGTCATTGTTTTTTCAGCATCAAAATCTTCGGGGATTTTAGGAACTTAGAATTTCTTGACAAATTCAACAATCATAACTTTAATTTACATCATAGCTAGGTGTTAACCAATACAATTTCTGGCTCCTCCAGAGAAGGGAATAAAAACAAAGTGGTTTTCTCTCATTTTCATATCTTCTTCTTAGTCAAACCAACGGCTTGGATTATAATTAAAGGGATCTTTGAAATATTTTTCATTATAAAAGTTTGCAAAGTATCCAGCATTTACAAGAGTGCCTTTCTTGATACAATACTTTCCAAGAGAATGATCAGCAAGGGCGACTCTAGAAAAAAGAAGAGGAGCAGAAGTATCCATTCTCATACTTTCTTTAATATTTGCTTATAAATGATTAAGCTTTTACAAATCATTATAGCTGTAATCATCTGTATTAGCATATTTTTAAATTTCTTCATAAACCAATTTGTATTATTCAGGATATTTTATCAAATTAGAAGCAACTGTGCAAGCTTATTTACTTGTAGTATCTTTTGCGGCCATGTAAAGATTAAAAGATATAGCAAGGAGATCCTTTATTTCTTCAGGTTTTTATAAATTACCTGCGTTTAATAGATAAGTGATATAGCTGGGATAGGTAGGTTTATAATTTGGATCTTTTTCACGATTAACACAATCGAATAATATATTTGTCATAAATTCACGCATATGTTTAATACGTTATTATATTTTACGGTCAGATTCTCTAAGATTCCAAGAAATAATATTTTATCCAAAGATGGAAGGGAGAGGAGCAATATAGTGCAAATAGACATCAGTTGAAAATGATTCAATTAATTCACCAAGATGCTTACCTGAAGCATCTTTATACTATTCTACTTCAGCTCCAAGCATTATTTATAAATCTGAAGAACCAGATATTTTTTCAAAAACCAATTATATATTAAAGTCCTTAGGATTTTCATTATTAATATATGAACGAGTGATTTCTCTTACTCTTCCAAGTTGACTAGAAATTTATTCGAAGGTGAACATATTAGAAAGAACTTTTCTGCTTCTTTTCCACTCCTCACCATAAGTTTTAGATAAGCCATGTCCTAAAAATTTGTTAAAACCATAAAAGGGAGGCTCGTATTTAATATATTCATTTTATCTTTAAAGAAATTCATTAATTAATTCAGGCTTGACAAGAGTGATAAATGCTTAGTCTGCAACATTTCCAAGAATCATATCTTCATTCTTGAAATCTGGATTTGTACTTAAAGTTTTTAAATTGTGAAGACAATCTTTAAATTAGTTAGTCTTTAAAAAAATTGCATCCTTAAGCCATCCATACATAGGATAAAATTAATACTCCTTGATTCCTTATTGAGTATAGTGTCTCATTCTGTATTTAGGAAGCAAAAAGAAATAAGTTAATAAGTAGATAGGTACTGATAAAAGTACTAGTTAGATTATTTCTAAAATCATAATAAATATTAATAGTTAGTTATTCTTGATCTTTAATATTCTTAGGAAGTTTTTCTGTATTTTAATTTATTTTATTCTTTATTATCAATTTTAAATCCTTATTTTAAAGCTTCAGAATATTTGGATCTCAATCATTGATTATTAATTAAATTTCTTTCTAAATTCTTTTTTTTGTAAGCAATTAAAATTTTTAATTCCTGAATTAAATTTATGAAATACATTATGTAAGCTTTGAGAAATTTGATTTTAATAATTATTCATAATAAGCTAAAATATATTTAAAGTTTAGTAACATAATTATTTCTCTCCCTCTAAAACCTTATCCATTTCTTAATTTTTAGAATAAATATTCCATATAAAAAGGATTTATCGAAGGAAGAGAAAAGAATAATACAATAATAATCAGGGCTAGTAGTTTATGGAATATTCTAAAAATTTTAAATAATCAATAGAAATTTAGAATTATGAAGATTATTAATTCAATAATCCAATAATTTATGAACCCTGATAATAAACATAAATTTATTTTAAAGATTTATTTACCAATGATTTACAAATCAATCTAAAATTATTAAATGCAAATTTTTCTTGTTAATTCTTTTCAATTTTTTATATGATTAGTAAATAACAAAAAACTAACTTAGATATTTCAACCAAATTAAGTTGAACATAAAACTAATTATAATTCTATCATCTCCATAGTTAAGATAGAATATTTCATCAGTTTTTTTATCTTCAAAATGATAGATAAGTCTTTATTTTTGATAAATTCTGTTTATTTTCTTAAATTTGTAATCATTGATAATTATATTAATTAATTAAACTTTTTCTTTTATAACTGGCGATCTAAAGATAATATCATACTTTCTTTAATTAGTAACCATATACAATTATGATTGTTAAGATTTTCTTTTATAACTTATGATACACATTTTGGAATTAATACAGAATTTATCTTCTTTAAAAATAAATCTTTTGATTAACAAATAAGACTATTTATTCACTAACCTAAAGATAATACAATATATAGTTAATAAAGCTAAACTCTAATCATTTTATCTTTTAAGGATTACTTTTAGAGAGCTAATATTTATAAAACATATACAAATAGTTTTTTTATCAGAAATTCTATCTTAATCATTCAGCTACATTATATACTCTATTATATTAAATTTCATTTTAATTTATAGCTATTTTATTTAATCTATTACTCTATAAAACCAAGTACAAAATTTTTATAATTTAGATCTAAAAAACCTCAAATTGACATGTATGATTCAAGGTAAATATATATAAAGTGAGTAAATATTTAATATTTAATTTATCACCTTATTCTTCATTCTCACATATATTGATTCTTTGGAAAAGTTATAGAAATAGATTGTTATTAGATAAAATTATTCATATTAAAAATAAAATAATTTAAGAAATTAATAAATATATAAACATATAAAATATATTATAAGTCAATATATTTCATCTTTTCTCTACTTTAAGGGTAAATTATTTTTAAATCCATATGATTAAATCATTTTTTTTCTGTTTCAATATTTAATAGATTTAATGGAGCTTAAACCTTTTTACAAATTCAATTACCATTCTTTTTACTTGCATTACAGTTAAATGTTAACCAAAATAATTTCTAGAACCAGCAGAAAAAGGAATAAAAACGTAAGGATTTAATTTTAATTTTTGTTCTTAATTTTGATCTAACTATCTTTCTGGAAGATAAACAAAAAGATCTTCAAAGTAGGTTTGATTGTAGAAATTTGTAAATATCCAAGATTGAGTAGAGTTTCATACTCTTAATGATATTGATAAAAGTACTATAAATTAAAGAATATTTTTTATACTTTTTAAAAATTGAATAACATTGATTTTTTCTTTTAAAAATATTTTTAAAATTATTGATGAAAATAAATAATCAAGTCTTTTTCTAGAAGAATTCTTTTTAAGTAAGTCATCTTAAAGGATTATAAATTTATAATATTTTAAATTTGAAATTCTCATATTCTATGAATAAAATTTTGAGAAAATAAAATTTGTCACTCATTAATAATCTATGTAGTAATATTTAAGTTTAGAAATTATATAATCATTTAATTAAGCTTTTATTAAAACTAAATTTATATCTATACTTTAATAGATATCTCTTTTATAAATTAAAATTATCTAATTTTAGTATTTCTAACTAAAGATGAGATTCATTATACTTCTACAATTTTGAGGAATAGCATGATTTAAATTTTATTTTTTAGTTAATAATATTTGAATTTAAGAATTGGATACATTTATTATAAATTCTCATATAAAAAAATAATGATATATTTATTTTTAAAATTGATTAAATTTGTATTTTAATATATAATAAGAATCTATCAAATCATTAGATTTACTTAAATGAATTTGGTGATTTTGTTTAAGATAGACACCCAACATAGATCTATCTGAAGAAATAAAGTAAGTGGCTTAGTAAAAATACTATTAAGCACACTGATGTCAAAATAGATAACAAATCATTTTTTGATTTTTCAATAAGGTTATTTTTGTTTTCATCATCCGAATAGGTAATTAAAGTTATGAGCGAAATAATAATTAATAACATTGCTCTCTTAAATACTTACATTCTATATTCAATAATTTATTTGAAAGGCTTTTATATTATAATTATCACTGTTTCGATACCAATAAATAAGTGAATTGTTAAACACTAAGAGATTCCTGCCTTTCCATAAACAATAATTAATATTGTAAGAGCTTTTCTTATAACCATAGAAATATATAGCAAATTTTTATTGTTTCTTAACTTCCATTAGTAAAATTATGTATTAAATCCGTTTTTCACTTGCAATAGATTTTTATTTAAAATAGAATAAATGAGAATTCCACATAATAGCATAAATATAAAGGCTATTATATTTGCACATATACCTTTAATTGAGTTGTTTTGTCCAGAGTCATAAATTTGAAGAAGAGAAGCTAAGAGAAACTCTTGGAAAGTAATTAAACCTAACCCAATTATGATATTAAATACATAATTATCTCTATAAAGTTTTAAGTATTTAGTGATAATGTTTTTCTATTAATCACCTCCATTAACAAATAAGCGGGCAATAAAATAGACAAATAGAGAAAAACCCCAAATAGAAATGAGCTACACTATATTACTGAATAAAAGAGTATCAATTTTTAAGATTTTGAATTTCTAAGGAGCATTTGACTCATTACTGTTTATATTAGGAATAGATTCAAAATTGGCAAATCCTATAATATGTAGAATTTAATTCAAAAAATAAGGGTATGATATATTCAAGTAAATTAAATAATGAGCGATTTAGAGAAGATCATAAAAGTGTACAAGATAGTAAAGTTATCCAGAAGCAAAGAATAACAACATCAATATCTACAATGCGATACTTATGATTTAAGATGATTCACTACTTTATTGGCTAGAGCTTTATTCTTAGAAGTAGATTAATTATTCTTCTTCTTTTTTTGAGGTTATTTTGATATCAGGAAGTTAGCCTTTTACTTAGTTGTTTGATAAATTTAATTCTTCTTAATCAATAATATCACCTAATTCTGGAAATCTAAGTTGCAAATTCATACCTGTAATATTCTGAGATAACCTAAGACTCACTTAGAATGTTTACTCTTATAAAATATTTGTCTCATTTTTAACTGGGATAATCACATATGTAAAGTTTAGGAATTACTAATTTAACTAATCAAAGATTTCTACTTACCATTACTTATAGTCTAACACTTTAACATCACGATCAAATTTGATAAAACCTTTGATTAAAAATATATCATCGATTTAAGTGATGTCAGGGGATATTCTCAACTTTGGAATCGCTCCAGACCTAACCTTTTTACATTCAGTCTTGATGTCATTATTTTCTTTTTATTAAAATTATAATTAAAAATTTTCTTCTTTAACCAATTCTTAGATATTAACAAATTAAATAAATAATTCATAAAAATTAAAAAATTAGATGGTAGTTTACATTTCTTGACGTTTTTACATTCATATCCTTTTTCTATTACACAAGTATTTGAACATCCATCGTAACGAAGAAGGTTCCCATCATCACATTAAATATTAGAAACAGCAAAAGGATAATTTCTAATGTCTTCTTGATTAACAAAACCTTTTCCGCAAATTTCCTCACACTTTTAAGTGGATGGATTATATTAAAAACCCTTTAGATTATAACAAAGTAGACATTTATTATTTTTATCAACAAAGTAACCCTCATCTTAAGGGCAAGGGGAACATTTCGTCGAATTAGGTCTCATAAAAAGTTTATCTTAGCAGGTTAAGCAATTATCAAATGTATTTGAACAAGTTTTACAAGACAAATCACATTTTTTACAATATTCTCCTGATTTAAAATATCCATTATTCTCATTGCAATCTACACATTAACCTGTCATTTCATCTTTATAATAACCTTTTTAGCAATCAAGGCAAGATTTTTTAGAATTACATTTGAAACAATTTAGAGGACAATCATAACATATTTAATCAATAGCATCAAAATACTAATACTCATCAGAGCAAATTTAACAAGAATGGTCTGGTCTTTTCTTATAGTTATCAGAACAGCTAATACAGTCATTTTGAGTTCCTGCAGAACAAATTTTACAAGCTTCATTGCACTTTCTGCAGTAGTTATTATCTATATAATAGCCTTGACCACAACTACCACATTACAGGGTTTATTCGTTTATGTAGAAACCTGTATTACATTTTTTGCAGGTATAATCATAAGTATTGTTAATATCTGTGCATGTTTCACAATCAGTATTACAGCTTTTGCATACTCCAGTATTTGGATCAATGTAGTGGCCTTGTAATGGACAAAGTATGCATTTATGAGAATTTTCATCTAAACCATGTCCAGGTTAACATTTTGTGCAATCAGTATCAGTTATTCCAGAACATTTTTAACATGACAAATCACATTCTTTACATTGACCATTTACATTAACAAACCTATCATCTATGCAATTTCCACAAGAATTGTCAGGTAAAAGAAGTTTCGGGAGAATACAAGCTGTACATTCAGTATTTAAGGGTCCAGTACATGATTTACATGAAGAATGACACTTTTAGCAAATCTAATTTGATGATAAAAAGTACCCAGAAGTAGTATCACAAATCTAGCAAATGTTTGTATCCCCATTGTGATAATGATTAGGAGTAGCACAAGAAAGACAATCTTTTTATTCATGTCCGTTACAAGTTTAACAATCATTATGGCATTTAATGCAATAAATTCCATTAATATAATGTTTATTAGTAATATCACACACTTAACACTTCCCTTCAAGGAAATGTAGTCCATTTACACATGTGAGGCAATCAAGATCTGTAGATCCAAGACAAGTTTAACAAGATGGATGACAATCTAAACATTTATCTAAGCTGATATATTATTTATTAGAGGTAACACATACATCACACCTATTATCACTAAAGAAATGCATCCCATTTTGACAAGTTATACAATCAAGATTTGTAGAATTAGAACAAGTTTTACAAGAAGAATCGCAGATATTACATAAGTTGTTAACCTTATCTTCATAGAAAGCATTATCAGTAGGACAGGTCAAACATTTATTATTGATGTTAAAGAGATTATTCTTACATTTTATACATTAATTAGAACCTGCACCACTACAGGTTAAACAGTCTTAATGACATCTTTTACAAATCTTATTTTCAACAAAATAGTTTTCAGTAGGACAGACAATACATTCATGTGTTACTTCGTGAAATGTTTTTAAATTATCTAAGCATTCTGTACAATCAGTAAGATTTACTCCTGTACAAGTTTTACAATTACTAGAGCATTTTAAGCAATCTTAGTTTGATATAAAATAACCAGGAAGATTGCATGGAGAACATGTTCCATTAATTGTAAGATAAGTGCCATTAGAAGGACAAGACAAACAATTGTTAGAAGTAGGACCATTACAACTTTAGCAACTATTTTCACAATCTAAGCATTTATAGCCTTCAATATATTATTTATTGGTAACCTAACAAGTTTAACACAATTTATCACTTCCTTATTAAGTAAAATGTAATCCAGATGCACAAGTTATACAATCTGTATTATTTTTCTAAGTACATTCTGAGCAACTATGATGACATGCTTCGCATTAATTAGAGACTGTGTCATAATATTAACCTGAAGAACACTAAAATGGGCATAATTGATCTAGCTAAACTGAATTATTATTAGGACATGTTAGGCATGAAGATGAATTGTTGCAGGTGAGGCAGGAAATGTGGCATTGCTTACATTAATTACTCTCTACAAAAAACTTCTGTGTGGGGCACTCAATGCAAATATTATTAGCATCAAGTGATAATCCAGAAATACATGTTATACAATCAATTTCACTAGGCCCATGACAAGTGTTACAAGTATTATGACATTACTTGCATTTATTATCAATAGGATCTACATATTCTTAAGGTTAATTACAAGGAACACAAGTTTAAAAAGTAGAGTGAATGACATTATTAGGTAAGCAAGTCAAACATTAAGAAAGATTTTAAATACTACATGTATTGCAATTGCCTTCACAGTTATAGCAAAAATTTGAATCTTTTATTTCACCAGGTTAATTACAAAGTACACATTTTTTTGTTTATTCGTTTCTGTA
The DNA here is from genome assembly GCA_000260095.1 of Tetrahymena borealis. Lineage (NCBI taxonomy): Eukaryota > Ciliophora > Oligohymenophorea > Hymenostomatida > Tetrahymenidae > Tetrahymena > Tetrahymena borealis. Next base: position 70,872 of record JH651331.1, read on the forward strand.
ATAAGATGTATTGCATGTAAGACATCCTGTGTCTGTTCCATCTGAGCATTCTTAACATGAAGAATCGCATTAAAGGCATTCTTGAGTTGATTCTTTTGTGTAGAAGTGCTAGCTTGGACATTATACACATTTCGAATAATCTCCATTTTAAAAAAAAAGACCACTTTTGCATTTCAAGCACTTCAATAAGCTATTCACTAATGCACACTCTTGACAAGAGCTATCACATTTATTACAGAACTCCCCACTAATGTAGTATCCGCTTTTTGTATCACAAAGTCCGCAATATCCTTTTTAAATACCATTTCTTTCATTCCAATATGATCCACTTTTACAGAGAGTACAGTTTTCCTCTGCATTACCTCCGGAACATGTTTAACATGATGAATGGCATTTAAGACACTTATCATTCAAAATATACCACCCTTAAGAAACAACACAGGTTTTACAAGTCTAATCAGGTTAAAAATAAAGGTTATCTTTACAAGTAATACAGTTTTTATCTAATGCAGAAGTGCATGATTTGCATGATGAATGACAAGGGAGACATTCGTTTGAAGGAGTAATATAAAATCCTTATTTTAGAGAGCAATTAACACAAGTTCCATTGTATAGACTTAGAGATGTAGGACAAGCAGAACAAGCTGTAGCTGTACTACTGCATGATAGGCAGTTTAGATCACATTTTTTGCAAATATTATTAGAAATGAAATAGCCTTAACTTAGATCACAAATTATGCATTAATTTTATTCGTTTAACATTCTACTCGAATCTACACAGCTTTGACATTTATATTCAGTACTTCCATTACAGGTTTAACATGATGAATGACAATTTTAACATAAATTATTAGAATCAATATATTACTTATTATTAGTAGCACATAAGATACAACCTGAAGTAGTTTTTACATAGTTCGGCAGACACGTTTGACATGTTGAAGGACCTGAGCTACAAGTTTAACAACCATTTTAGCAGGGCTCACATGTTTTATTGGAGATATTTTTATAGAAACCTGTTGATGGGCATGATGCCTCACATAATCCAGATGACTGCTTAAAAAAGCCATCTTTACACTCCTAACATGTACCTGCGCTTAAACATATTTTGCAATTTGAGATGCAATTTCTACAAGAATTTGAAATTAAATAATAACCATCAAAACATTTTTTACAAGTACTACTGGTGCATTCACTGCAATTTGTTTGGCATTATCTACAATAATCACCATAATAACCTGCCTAGCATTTCTTGCAATCACCATCTCTTTCGCAATAACCGCTTATGCATTTAGATGAGCAATTATACTCTCCATCTAATCTTCTAAATTTATCTTGTTGTTTATATAGTTTTAGTTTATGTTATAACTATTCTTCACGCCTTAAATCATAATCTTCATTCAATTAGTCTGCAGCTAGAGTACATTTTATACTATTAATTTTAAAAATCTGCTTAAATTATGGAATCTTAATGATTTAATCAAAGGGATAGGATACACATTAAAACTTAAGAAGAAATTAAGGGATCGAAATTCTTTTATATTTTTAATTAAAAGAAAAGTATAAAGTTTTTAAAATAACCATACATTTTAATATATATCTAGTCTTTAAGGCTAATTAACTATTAAAGATTAGATTCTAAAAATAGTTTAATATCAGAAGTCCTTTCTTTAAAAGATAGTTCTATTTCAATTATTCTTTCAAATTCTTTTTCTCCTCTTAACACATTCATTTTTAGTTCTTAATTTTAATAGAAAACCTTAAGCACTGATAAATCAATCCTTTTTGTTTATAAATGTTTTAATAAATTCTATACATTTTTAATATTATAAATATACTATTCATTTGTAATTGTGAAAGATAGTGAGCAAATTTAGTCTTAATCATAGAATTCTGGAAGGTGAATATCTATTTCTAATAATTTAGCAACGATGTAAATTTGGTAAGATAACTATGAAAATTCTGCCACTTCTTACTCCACATCTTTTAATCCTAAAGTAGGTGAACTTAATAGCACTTTTTATTTTAAGATAAAATAATTAGATGAAATTGTATGAATATTTTATTTTTACAAAATAAAGCCAAAAGGGTTATGAACTTTAAAGCAAATTTCATATTGATGAAAAATAAATTTCTTTACGATTTGCAATAATTTCAATAATAAAAAGATTCTAAGTTTTTGATTATGAAGATTTTGACTTTTTGTATTCAATAAATTTAATGTATTAGTGAATTAAAAGTAATTTGAGTGACTCATGCATTTTGGGTAATCTAATGTCTATTCAAAGTTATTAAAATATGTAAGCTAAAAAATTAAATATACTTTGGAAATAAAATTGAAATAATCCAAGCGATTTTGTGATAATTATGAACTATTTAATGTAAAAGTAAATAAATTATAAATCAAATGGTATTCTATTCATATTATCATCAAAATATGTTTATGACTTAAAAATATATAATTTTAAAACTATTTTAGCTAAATCTTACTGGTATTTATTAAATTACTCAATCTCTTAAACTTCGTTTTGCAAAGCTGCTTGTTGAATCTGAGAGATTTTTCATAAATAAAATCCTTTTTAAGTAAGGAATAATTTACTTTAATGAGAGTAATCAAAAATCAAATTATTAAAAATGATGATGTTAGAAGTGACGAGTATTGATTTTTGAAAAGTAAACTTAATTACTTTATCCAAGTGGTAACACGTGCTATTTTAATCATTATAATCAAAAGATTACATTAAAATTAGGGATTTAGTGAAACCGGTTTGATCTATTTTGTATCTTAAATTAATAAAGAAGCTCAATAAATATTTGATGGAAATCAAAAATATCCTAAAAATAAAAAATTTATATTTGTAACATTTAATGTTTATTAGTTTTTATCAGATTAAGATTTTAAAAATTTCTAATATCTTCCCTCATCTATCAACTCTCTATAAATATCTTTAAAAATACTTTTAGAAACCAAAATACTTTATAATTTAAGAATACTATAATTAGGTGATTTTTTGTTTTAAAATATTATAAGATTAATTGGTTGTCACATCATTTTTGCTAATGTTATTAAAAAAAGATATCAAAGATTATTTAACTAGGAATTATTTAGGAATAAAATCATCAATTAATAAAGTTTGCAATTTTTCAAACAAAATATCTGGTGATAAATAAATAATTTCATAGTTTTTACTGTAACTCAAAACGCTATCATTTCTTCTAGAATAATATTTATTTTGTTTAAAGTTCATAAATGAAGAAGATAATTATAAACAGAGCTACTCAATATTCCTCACTTACTTTATTATTATTGATAATCCCTTTATTTAAGGAATATCATAAGCATTTTTCTTAATAAACGGTAGACATTAGTACAATTAAACTTTAATTTTTGTAAAATTATTTCAATAGTCAAAATAAAATTTAGGACATATTACTTAAATGAGGGATATATATTTTGTTACAATATTATAATAATATTATTTATTCTTCATTTTCTCTTCATATAGATGAATCATCTTTTACACACATAATATGAGATTTTCCATATCTCTTTTACTTAATAAAAGATATTATGGCTATACCTACTTATCTTGCAAAGTAGAGTACATGAGATATTAAGAAGATGAAGACTATTATAGATGCCACCACAGAAAGTATATCAATTTTTATTTAAAACTCCTACAAATCTTCATCCTAATAGGAAATTAAAGTAATTAAGGACATTAAAAGAAGTAACATAACTCTCTTTAATATTTAAAATTTATATTCTAGTTTTGACTAAAATGGTTTTTACATTATTAAGATAGCTGTTTCTACACCCATTATCATATGAAGTGTTAGACATTAAGAAATACCAATCTTTCCAAAAACAATAATGAACATCATCAAAGATTTTCTTATAATCATGGTTATATAAAGGAAACTCTTAGGATTCTTAAGTTTCCAACTAAAGAATATCATATTGGAAGATAATTTAGGCTATAGAATGTTTGAACTAGTAGTAGCAATTAAGAAAAATCCACAAAGAGTTAAGAAAATGAAAGCAACTAAATTACCAAGTATATTAATAACTTCACTATTATCAAAGCTAAATATTTATAATAGAGCAGCCAGAATAAATTCTTGGTAAGTTAGAATTCCTAATCCAATTATGATATTATAAACATAGTTTTCTTTATAAATTTGTAATTATTACATTAAGAAATTTGAAGGATTCTTTCTTTTTGCCATAACCATTTTTGAGACTAGGTAAATAAAGAAAGAAACAAGCCAAATACAAACTAATTATATAATATTTGAGAAGATAAGTGTATCTGTGTTGTATAGCTTAAATTTAAGAGGTGCATTTGTATTAGAATTAGTAATGTTTGGTAGAGGTTCGAAATTAGCAAATCCTAAAACATGCAGCAATTAACAAAGAAGATTGGGGTAGGATATATTCAGATATACAAGATAATGTGCGAATTATAATAAATCATAAAAATGCACAATATAGTATAATTAACCTGAAGCGAAGAAAAGTATCATAACACAAAATAGCACAATGCTAACAGATTCAGAGATTTCATTTTTCTTTTGACTATCAGGAGATTTTACTTTTAGAATTAAAAGTTCAGATTTTGTTTGATTGTTCAATTTATTGATATCTGGAAGTGTGCCAAAAACTTAGTTTTGATTTAAGTTTACTTAATTTTTATCAAGAACATCACTAAGCTCTGGGAAAACTAATTTGATATTCATTCCCGTGATATTTTAATTAACTCTTAAAACAATTTAGAATTGTTAGTCTTACAAAACGCCTGGCTAGTTTTTAATTGGAACTATTGTATAGGTATAATCTGAGAATGTGGTATTAGCTTGATCTGATAAATATACTACCCAATTTAGATAATTTGATACCGTTACATTTCTATCAAACTAAATAATACCTTTCAACAAATAAGTATCATCTATTTTTGTAACATCTTAGGAAATTATGAGTTTAGGAATAGCTCCAGTGTAAACCTTGGTGCAATTTGATTTTTTGCTTTAATTAATTCCTTTTTATTTAAATAAAATTATAAAATATTTTATTTATTTTAACTACAAGATATTTTAATAATTAAAGATTTGGTAATTGTATCATTATTTCCTATTTTGATATTTAGGATATTTTGGAAAAATATTTCTAAAATTTATATCATGGATAAAAATTGGATTAGAAAAAGAAGAAAGAATAAATAAAAGTAAATACCTTCAACAAACTTGCAGTCATAACCATTTTCTTTTTAGCAATTGTTTGAGCACCCATCATAACGAATGAGATTTCCATCATCACATTAAACATTAGATCTAGCAAAAGCATACTTTGTATAATTTGCTTAACTTACAAATCCTTTTCCACACACTTCATTGCAATATAATGTAGAATTATCAAATTAAAATCCTCTTAAACCATAACAGTACTAACATTTATTATTTTCATCTAAAAAGAAACCTTGCTTTGAAGGGCATGGCATGCATAATGAAGAGTTTGGAGCCATAAAAAGATTATCTTTGCACTTAATACAATATTTTGGTGATTGTGTGCAAGTTTTGCATGAAATATCACACTTTTTACAATATAATCCTGAAATATAATATCCATTATTGATATCACAAATAACACATTTTCCAGTATTTTCATCTAGATTATATCCAGTTTAACATTAACTACAAGTAGTAGTTGAATTGCACTAAGCACAATTAGGCTAACATTCATAGCATATTTAGGTATTTTAATCATAAAAGAAATTTTAAAGAGGACAATCTTAGCAAGTAGCATCAATTCTTTTTTTAAGCGGATACAGACAAGTAGTGCAATCTAAATTAGTATTACCATTACAAGAGCCACATGAAGAATGACATTTTCTGCAGTAGTGACCATCTATATAATTCCCTTTTGTTGTATCGCAAGTGACACATTAAAAGGTAATTTCATCAACTAACATTCCATTTTAGCATTAATTGCAATTAAAATCAAATCTATTGTTAATGTTTACACAAGAAATACAATCTTAAGTGCAATTCCTACACTTTCCATCAGAAGGATCGATATAGTGACCTATTTATGAGCAAGGAATACAGAGTGAATTTTAATCAAATCCATAACCATCTTTACACATTGTGCACTAATTTGAGTTAACTCCATTACATTTTTTACATGATGAGTCACACAATTAGCATTATCCACTAACGACTATATACTGATCTTCAGTGCAATCACCACAAGTATTATCAGGTTAGAGCATATTAGGAGATCTGCATGTTAAACAATCGTTACTCGTTTTTCCATTACAAGTAATGCATTAATCATTGCATTATTAACATATATTATTGTTATCTATAAAATATCCATCTGTTATTTGGCAAGTCTAACAAGTAGAAGTCATACCATTAACTTGATAATTATTATTTGTACATGAAAGACAATTGTTTGAGCCCTATCCATCACAGGTTTTACAATCTGGGTGACATTAAAGACAAGTACCATTACTTATGAAGTATCCAATAGAAGGACAATCACCACATGTTCCATCTAATAACAGATATTTTAAGCCATAACATGTTGTGCAATCATTTGCTCCACTAGTTGTGCAACTCTTACAAGTGCTATGACAAGCTATACATTAATCTAAATTGATAAAATAGCCATTTTATGTATCACAAGATTTGCATTTGCCTTGGAAGAAATAAAGATCAGATTTACAAATTGTGCATTCTGTTTCTAAATTACCAGTACAAGATTTACAAGATGAATGGCAACCTAAGCATTAACCAGTTTGAGAGTCAACATAATATCCATTTTATACAGGGCATTATTAGCATTTATTTTAAATATTATACAAATTATTATTACATTTTAAGCAATCGCTAGAAAGAGGGCCAGTGCAGGTTAAACAATCTTAATGGCATCTCTTGCAAACACCATTATCAATATAATAATTAGTAGTAGGGCAATCTATACACTAATGAGTAGTTTCACTGAAATTTTTTGTTCCAGAGCATATTTAACAATTATCAATAGTAGGCCCAGTACACTTGTCACAATTTAAAGCGCATAATAAACAATAAGAACCTGATATATACTATCCTGGGTCAATACATGCAACACATTCACCATTTAATAAATAAAAATTAATAGGACAGCTCAAGCAGTTTTTATTTGAAGGACCGTTACAAGTTTTACATGAAGTATCGCATTATAAACAATTTTATCCATTAATGTAATGTTGATCAGAAATATTACATATTGTACAAATTTGTATTTAATTTGCTATCAAATTTGTATAGCCAGATTAGCATAGAATACATTTATCATTACCAGATCCAGTACACCCATTACAACTTAGATCACATTAACTACATATACCATTAGCATCTAAATATTCATTAAATTTACATTAATAAGGAGGACAATTTACTCCATTTACTGCAGAGTGATCAGCAGCACATATCAAGCAGTTACTTGAAGACCCTTAACAAGTTTAACAAGATGAATCACATGGAGTGCAAATGCTACTTGAACCAATAACTTGAATAAAATAATTTTAAGATGGGCAGATACCACAAGAATTATCTGGCATTAAAGTTTCACCACTTTAACAAGATAAACATTAATTTGGTAATATTCCTGAACAAGTTTTACAAGAACTATTGCACTCTTTACATAAACTACCATCAATGAAAACACCATCTCCAGTACAACTTACGCAAGTACCTAATCTTTCATGGATAAAAAAACCACTTGGACAAGAAGTACATGAAGATAAGTTTTAAATATTGCATGTAGTGCAATTTCCTATACAGCTGTAGCAGAGATTATTAATTAGAATTTAATTTGTATCAGTGCAAGTAACACATTTTTTTTCTTATTCTAACCAAAATAATCCGATTGCACATGAAATACAGCCTGTTGATGATCCATCACTACATTGCGAGCAAGTTGTATCACATTTAAGACACTCTTAAGTTGAGAGATTAGAATAATATCCCTAAGATTATTAACATTCAACACATTTTGATTTATCATTATTTAAGAAAAACAAACCTCCTTAACAAACTGTGCATACAACCTATCCTTAGCTAGCTATGCATTCCTAACAAGATTAGTCACATTTTTTGCAATATCCATTCTCAACGTAATATCCTTATTTAGGATCACAAAACCCGCAATAATAGTTTCCATTGCTTTCAAACCAACTATATCCTATTTTACACGATAAACAACTACCAGCAGTAGTATTATTACAAGTTAAACAAGAGGAATCACATTTTAAGCATTAATTACCTATTATATAATTTAATTTAAATAAGATATATAAAAGTAATTATAAAATTAATTTAAGGGAGGGGGGAAGAGAGGTTTATTTAAAAAAAATTATCTTCTTATCTAAACTTCCATATAACTACCCCCATTTAATATGTTAAAAAATTGATTAATTTTCTCCACCCCCAATTAAATTCTCAAAAATAAATTAATAAATGTTTTTCTAGATTTGTATTTTTGTTTATCTTAAAAAATATTTCATATAATGATGCTTATTTTATATTTTACCTTAAATAAAATATCCATTGTTAGTTTAACAAGATCTACAGGTGTTATCTGGATAAAAGAATAGACCAGACTAACAGGTGGTACAGGAAACGTTGCCAGCTTTTGTACATGAAGCACAAGAAGAATCACAAGGAAGGCATTAATTGCTATCAGTTTTGTAATAACCAGGCTATTATGAGCAATCAATACAAGTTTTATTAAGTAAACTTAAGGGGGTATTACAACTTGTACAATTAGATGCAGAATTGCCTCCTATACAAGTCTTGCAAGAAGAATTACACTATTTGCAAATATTATTTTCTATGTAATAACCATTATTAGTATCACAATTAACACAGACCTTCTATTCATTAAGGATCTTAGGTGCTATACAAGTTAAACAATCAGTACTTAGAGAACCTGTGCATGTTTAACAAGCAGAATTACAGCTCTAGCAAGTTGTTCCACTAATATATTATCTATTTTTAAGATCACATCCTACACAAGTACCGCTTATAGAACTTGAAGATGATGGAACCAAAACATATCCAGTAGTGCAAGTAGTACAATTATTTGAGCTTCCAGTACAAGAACTGCATCCTGTATTACATAATTTACATGAATTAGTTTAAACATCTACATAATACCCTTAGCTAGGGCATGATCCACATAATTAGCTTGGGCTAGGAAGGAAATATTTTGAAGCAGCACATGAATTGCATGAAGTACCACTTGAGCATGTCTAGCAAGAAGGATCACATTTTATGCAAAGTGATGAGCTAGATTTATAATAACCAGTAGGACAAGTAGAACAGCTATAACCATTTGTACAAGTTTAACAACCATTCATACAACAAATACCTGAACTCAAAAAGTATCCACTCTTACATTAACTACACCCATATTTACTACAGTATTAGCAATTTGGATCACAATATACAGGGTTACTACCAAGAATTCTGGAATTTTTAATTAACAGCTTCTCAAATTATTTTTGAAGTTTTGATTAATCATCTTTCTCTTTTGCTTGAATTGGAAAGTCATCAACTACTCTAGAACATGAAAAACTAATATTGATATCAAAGATTTTATAAAAAGTTAAGCATTATTAAGTAAGGTTGGTATTATGAAATATACTAGAAGCAAATTAAAGTGAGAAGATTTCAAAATTAATTAAAGAATTTGAAGATAAATTTAAATGCAGATTGTTTTATGGATACTTATCATTCGATTATATCTCTAGATATTATTTCAGTATTAATTAAGAAAATTTACTTTTCTAGTTGAGTTTCCTTTTTTAGTAGAGTGAGCTATTCTTTTAAACTCGTTGAGATCCACAAAATTAATTCTTCGCTTAAACTTTTGATAGATAAATTAATTTCTAGTTTTCTAATTTGATGATCTTTATTATCCTTTCTTACATTATATTCCATTTCTTAATTATTGAAAGAAATTTGTAACAAGGAAACATCTATCCTACAATAAATTAAAAAAATTTTAAGAAATATTTTATATTGATTAGCAATTACTTAATGTTTGGGACTGCTAATGTTGCGATACAATCTTAGTGATAAGATTTCATTTCATCTGGCAATTTTATTTCCATCATTACCTGCTAATTAAATATGTAGTTTTTCTAAACGATATTTTAGAATTGAAGAACTTCTCCATAAACACCTTAGAATATTTCTTAAGATTAAATATAAATAAAAGAACAGCAATTAAATATTAATTTTTTACAAATGATTTGGGTAGTGTATAAGATACTAAGCAAAATCAACTTATTCATTTTTGTTGTTATTGTTGTTGCTATTTCTTCTTTTTTAACTAAAATGATAGTTATTTTAATTTTTTATTAACAATTATTATCTTCGCTTATTTTATAAGTTTGAGTTATTTTATATACAAAATTAGTAAGCTAATTGTACTATATTGATCTAAAGCCAGCCTGGAATTATTAATAGATGGGTAAAATTTATTTACCTTAACTTTTTAATGAAAATTCTTTAATAAATTGTTAAATAAAATAAAGTGAATCTATTTCCAATAAATAGAAATGTAATTACCGGATCTTTAAATATCTTTTCTTAAATAATTACCACAAATTAGCATGTTACGTAAAGGTAATCGAATTTATACCTTTAATAAAATCAACAGTTCTATTGCGGAGGATGCATCTATGATAAAGGAAAAATATATTTTGGCAATATATCCTCCTTATAGGTGTGTAATAATTTTTTTTACTTAAATATTCAATTTAATATTAACATTTTAGTATTTTATAATATGTTTTATAACGAATTCTGTTATTTATTTATAATTCTATTTTTGGAATAAACTTAATAGTGATTGAGCCATTTAAGTAAAAAAGATAGTCCTATCTCTATTAACAATCCTTAAAGAAGTAGCCACTTATTTTAAAAATATTTATGCTAAATAATGTTAAAATATTAATTACCTATACATATACTAATTATTACAACCCATTCTATTTATTTCTAATGGTTAAAATAAGTGTAAACTTGATAAAAAAATAAGAAGTGTAATTAGAAGAAGTATAGTAAGATAGGATAATTACATGAATATAAGATAATAAAAGAAATAATTAATTAATAATCAAATATAAGTTAAATTAATGTAAATGCACTTTAATCATTCAAAGAAAACTTTTAAATTTATTCTATCTATTTTTATACTTATTTTTATAATTATATAAGCTATGAGAAGTTTAAATTAGATTCTCTTTTTAAAAAGATTTTATTCAATTTAATGAAATAAATATTAGATTTATATTTAATAGAATTTAAAAGGAATTTTATTGTGATACTCCGATTTATTTTACAATTTTAAGTTTACACGTTATGAAAATTATAGGCTTGAATAATTTTAATTTATCTTGAATAGAGGTAAAGTAAATTAATCAATTTATTATAATAATATTTTCAAAATTTAAGGTAAGCCATTCTCAAAAATTCAATAAAGGAATCATCATAATCTCAAATTAATTTGAAATTACATTTCATTCTAAAAAGCCAAATATTAAATATCTATTTTTGTAATTATTTTGAAGTAATAGATTATGAAGTTATATGAAATAGAAATAAAAATTAAAAAATGTATCACTGATAATTACATAATTCATATCAGCTTTTCATAAAAACGATATAAATATGTTTATCTAAATATACAAAAGATGTGAGAATTTAAAAAAATTAATAGTAACCATAGTAATGATTATTGATAAGATACCAGTTTTGATTAAAATCAGTTGAATATTCATAAAAGAAAGAAATTAGAGTTTTTAAATACATTATTAGATGAAATAGAGCTATTTATAAAATATGATAATTTTCAGAATAGTATAATATAGGTTCAGAATTTTAGAGTTGTAATCTCATTAAAATAATCAGATGAAGGTAAACTAATAATAGATATTAGTTTTTTTTTATAAATTGCCAAAAATTTTTAGAATTTATCTATTAATCTTCGAAATATAAGGAATCTCTCTAAATATTAAGTTTTTTCTAAAAGAAATTAGGTTGTAAAGAAAATTTAGGTTACATACAAATAATACAGATATTTCAAATAAAGTAACCAGATAATTTTCTGAATAATCCATAAAGATTAATCAAATAATAATACAATTTTAAGGAATTGATTAGAACTCCTATACCTTTAAGCCTTAAAACTCCTTATAATTAAAATGGATTAAAATGTATGAATAATTTCTAAAATAAGAAGGTATGTAATATTAATTGTTAACGATTAGTATTTTAAACAGCTGTTTACAATCTCTAATTTTGATGGTTATTTTAGATAAAAAATTTGTATAAGCTAAATGTGGAAATTATAAGAAATCCTTAATACATTAATAAAATAATACCTACAGAGTATCTTTTATAAAATATTATTTCCCTAGCTGAAATACCAAAAAACTATTCGGTTATTATGATTAAGAACCATTCTGTTATTAAAATTCTCTTGATTGATTTGAGACTAACAGAGAATGGAGAAATATGAAAAATTGTATAAATGGATCAATTTGTATTTGTTTCTATATTAGAAATATTGAATTATACTATTTAATAGTTACTCATACATAAAATTAAATAAAAATAAAAAATAATTATCAAATTTAGTCAAATTTCTAGAATAATTAATTATTTTTTTGGATTAGATCACATTTCTTGAAATTTTTAAAATTCTTCTATTATCAAGTAATCACAGTAAACCCTATTTATAATCAATTAATGGGATTTTTAAAGAGTTATGAAAGTAAAATAAATAAGAGTTGATGAAATTATAAAAACTTCTTAGTAAAATCAAAAAAATATCGAATTTATGAATTCTGGCATCCTTTTATGATTCATTAAAATTAAACTAAATCATTTGAAATTTATTTTAATAATCAATTAGATAAATATAAACAATAATATTAGTTATTTAAAAGATTAAATGGATTATAGTTTTAAATGATACAATATAGAGGTTTATCATTAATTTTAGCTTAATTCATAAATAGATTTATATTTTTTAGCTCTTTAATTTTAATTATTTTTTTTTAAATGTATATATTAAATCAGCTTTAGTAAATCAGAGCGATGAATGATCTTTAACTTTCATAATATGTTCTTTTTGTACCTTAGACAACTTAGCATAAGATAGTACTACTATAAATACTTATCTAATGAAGTAAATGATGTGTGAAGTTAAGAAAATTAAAAGTAAAATAGAAGCCATAATAGATATTGACGAATTAGCTGAGATTTCATCAAAATATGAAATTAAAATTATTAAAGACACTATCAGAAGTAATATTATCCTTTTGAAAATCTAAAATTTATATTCTAGATTCGAGTTAAATGGTTTTTGAATGATTAAGATAGTAGTTTCTATACCAATTATTAAATGAAGAACCAAAATTTAAGAAATACCTATTTTTCCATAAACAATTATTAACATCATTAAAGTTTTTCTTAT
>JH651331.1:85807-226757 GCA_000260095.1 Tetrahymena borealis
AGCATGATTTTGAGCATCCATCATAACTAATTTTGTTACCATCATCGCATTAAATATTAGATTTAGTAAAATTATACTTAGTATAATTAGCTTAATTCACAAATCCTTTTCCACATTGTTCTTCACAATATTACGTTGAGTTATTATATAAAAATCCTCTAAGTCCATAACAGAATTTACATTTATTATTTTCATCTAAAAAGTATCCAATTCTAGAAGGGCATGCAATACATGAATTTGCAGTTAAATTAAAATATTATCTATCTAGACACGAGAGGCAATTATTTGGAGCTGTTTAACATGTTTTACAAATATTGTTACATTTTTTGCAATATAAACCTGATACAAAGTATCCATTATTAATATCACAGACAACACATTTCCCAGTTAAATCATCAATAGTGTATCCTGAATCGCATTAGCTACAACTTGTAGTAGAATTACATAAGGTACAATTTGGTAAGCATTAATAACAAATTTGAGTTTAAGGATCTAAATAAAAATTTGTAGAGGGACAAATTTAACAAGTAGAATCGATTCTTTTTTTAAGAGGTTAAATACAACTAATACAGTCTGTATTAGTTCCTCTCTAACATGTATTGCATGAAATGTGACATTTTCTGCAAAAATAACCATCAATATAATTCCCATTAGATGTATCACAAGTTATACATTAAAAAGTTAGTTCATCAACATGTTTTCCATTAGAACATTAATTACAATTAAAATTAAAATTATTATTTGGATTTATGCAAGAAATACAATCTTATGAACAACTTTGACACTACCCATTAATAGGATCTACATAATGGCCAATTGAAGAGCATTGCATGCATAGAGAGTTATTAGTGTTACCATAATAACCAATAGGGCATATTCCACATTAATTATTTTAATTAGGTAGGAAAAATTGACCTGATATACAAGTTGAGCAGGTAGTTCCATCTGTGCAAGTAGAACATCCAATCTTACAAAGATGACAAGCACCATTATCAAGATAGGATCCACTTGTGCAATTAAAAGTATGGTTTGAATGGTTAGACTAATCCTAACCTAAAAATCTTTATGATTTATTTAAAAGTTTATCAAATTGTGTTTATAATTTTTCTTCTTTATAGATCCAGGAGTTTCTAACTTACATTTGATCTATGTCTATACATGTAAGACTATAATTAAGAATAAAATTAGAAAAATATATTTCAAGATAATATTAGAGTAATAAATTGAAAGAAAACTTGAATCTGGTAATTGAGATAAATTAAATTTTATGTGTTTATTAATTCACCAGATTTTATTAAAAAATAAAATTGAGGGTAAATTCTTATTTATTTTATGTGGTAAGGATGTCTTTAATGTATTAGAAAAACTAATTAATCTAAATAATTAACCAACCTTTCTAAGAGTAATTATCTCTTTAAGATTTAGAGTTATTCTTTCAATTTTGTTTGAATCATTAAAGAGATTTCTTCTCCTCCCAATATTTAGATAGATAGATTGATAACTTAGGATTTCCAATTTTCTGTATTGTTAGTTTAAAACTTCATGTCTTAGTTGTTAAAAGTAATTCTCAATTCTGAAGCATTTAGTCTATTTTGTAAATTTATAAAATTAGTTATTTTCTCTTTTAATATTATTTTTTTGTAATAAATATATCTACTCTTACTTAGGAATTGAGATAGTAGCATTACAATCCTTGGAAGAGAATTTAATTATTTCTGGCAATTTAATATTCAACATCATTTATTTATTAAAGATGTAGTTCTTCTATTGAAGATTTTAAAACTTCATTACTTTTCCATTTACTTCTTTTAATATTTCTTCAAAAAATATAAAATATTAGTATGCTAATTTATATTGAATAATTACATATGGCTTAAAGTAAATTTAATAAACCTAGAAGTATTAGTATTTTCATTTAAGTTTTATCTTAAAATTTTTCTATTTACTTTAAGATTCTTTATACAAACTGATAATTTTAATAATAAATATTATTTATTCACTAGTTATTTTTCTAGGTAAATTTGATAAAGGAAGGTACATTATTCTTAGAATTTTATTTTCTCAATTTTTAATAAATTGTGAACAAAATAAATTGCAAAGAATCAATAATTAAATTCCTAATGATCATTTCTTAAACTTATACATACCATTTTAAAAATATTAATAGTATATAAAACCTAGACATTTGTATACATATTAAGTGCCTTTTTAAATGTTTAAATTTGATCTTATTGCTTTAATTTAATTGAAAAATCATAATCTACCTAAAGAATCCTCATTAAAATAAAATTTGTAAAAATAAACTTGAAAAATTATCAATAATAACAAAATTTACTTAATAAAAGATTCTAGAGTACTAGGATTGGATAGTTAATTAATATTAATCTTACTGTTATTTATCATTCATCCTCTTTTTTTTCTTGGAATACTTAATTTATACTGCTTTTGAAGAAGCCCTTTTATTAAATAATGATACTTTACTCCTATAAATATTTATCAATTCATTTTTAATAATTATTTATTTAAGTGAAAGAATTTAGCTATAAATCTTCATAATATTTTTTAGAAAATTTAAAAATATAGATAGAAAAGGTAGAGGAAGACTAGGCCAATTCATGTAGTAAAATCACAAAGTGCCGGGATAAAAATAACTTAGAAATATAAAAACTCTTTCATTCACTAATAAATACTAAGAAAAAATTCTGAATATTAATTAAAATATAACGAAACATTGAAACATTGGATCAATTCAAAATTTAAATGGATCAAAAAATCAATAATAAATTAATTTAACTTGAAAAATTTTTATAATTTTTGTTTTAGGTATTTCAGGTTTGTTCATATCCTATATATAATATTAATATAATAAGATAATCTTACAATTTATTTTAAAATTTAAGTTTAGACTAAATTAAAATTAGAAATTTGAATCTTGAAATTCTTTTTTGGGAAATAATTAGAGCTTGCCTTGATTTATCTATTAAAAATATCAATAATATGACGAAAATACTACATAATAAGTATATTAGATATTCATTTAATTGAGAGTAATTTATTATTCAAATTCTATAAGTTAATATAAATTTCTAAATTTTTAATATTAAAGTAAGTAAATAATAATGATATTAGCTTTTTGATAGATTAGAACATGAATTATAATCACTTTAAAAGATACAATATAGAGTTTTATTGTTAATTTTAAGCATAATTCATATTTAGATTTTTATTTATTAGTTCTTTAATTATAATATTTTTTTATATATGTTTTAATAAATGATCTTTATATAAATCAGAGTGATGAATCATCTCTAACTTGCATAATATGTTCTTTTTCTAGCTTAGATGACTTAGCATAAGATAGTACGACTATAAATACTTATCTAACGAAGTAAATGATGTGTGAAGTTAAGAAAATTAAAAGTAAAATAGAAGCCATAATAGATTTTGACTAATCAGTTGAGTTTTCATCAGAACATGAGATTAAAGTTATTAAAGACATTACCATAAGTAATATTATCCTTTTGAAAATCTAAAATTTATATTCTAGATTCGAGTTAAATGGCTTTTGAATGATTAAGATTGTAGTTTCTATACCAATTATTAAATGAAGAACCAAAATTTAAGAAATACCTATTTTTCCATAAACAATTATTAACATCATTAAAGTTTTTCTTATTATCATCGAAATATACAAGAAATTCTTATTATTTTTAAGCTTCCATGAAAAGAAATTAGGTTGTAATGAAAGTTTAGGTTACAAAATATGCTAGCTAATTGTAGAAACTATGAAAAATCCACTCATAGATAAGAAAACAAAAGCTAAAGCACACCCTACATAATTTAGAATATTACTACTATCAAAATTATAGATTTATAAAAGAGATGCTAAAACCATTTCTTAGTATGTTAAAATAGCCAATCCAATTATAATGTTATACACATAGTTATCTTTATATGCTATGAATTATCTCATAATGAAGCTTGTAGGCAATTATTTATTCCCTGTTATCATTTTTGATACCAAGTAAATTAAGAAAGAAGTAAACCAGATACAAACTAATTAAATAATATTTGAAAAGATAAGTGTATCTGTATTATAAAGTTTAAACTTGAGAGGAGCATTAGTATCATAATTGCTTTTATTAGGAATAGGTTCAAAATTGGCAAACCCCATTACATGAAGGATCTAGCAAAGGAGATTTGGATATGAGACATTTATGTAAAGAAGATAATGAACAAATTACAACAGATCATAAAAGTGCACAACATAGTACAATTATCCTACCGCTAAGAATAAAATCATTAAACAAAACAAAGTTATGCTGATTGAATCAGCAATATCACTTTTTTTTTAACTGTCAGGAGATTTAACTTATAAGATTATAGATTCTGTATCAGGTTGTTTATTTGATTCTTAAATATTTGGTAATTAACCTTAAATTTAATTTTTATTTAAACTAACATTCTTTGAATCTAGAACATCACTTAACTCAGGGAAATTAAGTTATATGTTCATACCTGTAATATTTTAGCTCACTCTTAATACAATTTAGAATAGTTGATCCTACAATACTCCAGGTTAATTCTTTATTGGTATAATAGTGTAGTTATAATTGACAAATGTTTTATTAAATGAATCATATATAACTACTACCCAATTTGTATAATTTGATACTTTCACATCACGATCAAACTAAATAATACCTTTAAGTAAATATGTGTTATCTACTTTAGTAACTTCTTAGGACATAACTAATTTTGGGATAGCGCCTGTATATACCTAAGTACATTGTGATTTTTTAGCTGTAGAATTAGCATCTATTATTTTTAATTTTAAATTTAATTAATTTTATTTAAGATTTAAATTAGATAATGTATTTCAACAAATGTAAAACTTTGTTAATGGAAAAATTATTTTATTTAAAGAAAATGGAAGGAAGAAATTTCCTGAATGAATTCAATCAATTTTTAGAAAATAATTAAATATACTTTGAAAGTTAATATTAATTAAAAATTAATCTTCAAATTAAAATTACTTTAAACTAATTTGCAGTCATATCCATTTTCTAGTTAGCATGATTTTGAGCATCCATCATAACTAATTTTGTTACCATCATCGCATTAAATATTAGATTTAGTAAAATTATACTTAGTATAATTAGCTTAACTCACAAATCCTTTTCCACACTGTTCTTCACAAAAATTCGTTGAGTTATTATATAAAAATCCTCTAAGTCCATAACAGAATTTACATTTATTATTTTCATCTAAAAAGTATCCAATGTTAGATGGACAAGCGATGCAAGAATTTGCAGTTGCATTAAAATATTATTTATCTAGACATGAGAGGCAATTATTTGGAGCTGTTTAACATGTTTTACAAATATTGTTACATTTTTTGCAATATAAACCTGAAATAAAGTATCCATTATTAATATCACAGACAACACATTTCCCAGTTAAATCATCAATAGTGTATCCTGAATCACATTAGCTACAACTTGTAGTAGAATTACATAAGGTACAATTTGGTAAGCATTAATAACAAATTTGAGTTTAAGGATCTAAATAAAAATTTGTAGAAGGACAAATTTAACAAGTAGAATCTATTCTTTTTTTAAGAGGTTAAATACAATTAATACAGTCTGTATTAGTCCCTCCCTAACATGTTTTGCATGAAATGTCGCATTTTCTGCAAAAATAACCATCAATATAATTTCCGTTAGATGTATCACAAGTTATACATTAAAAAGTTAGTTCATCAACATGTTTTCCATTAGAACATTAATTGCAATTAAAATCAAAATTATTATTTGGATTTATGCAAGAAATACAATCTTATGAACAACTTTGACACTTTCCATTTGAAGGATCTACATAATGGCCAATTTAAGAGCATTGTATGCATAGAGAGTTGGAATCAAAGCCATATCCACTCTTACATTCAGTGCATTCATTAGGATTTACCCCGCTGCACTTTTAGCAGGTTGAATAGCATGCCTGGCATATACCTCCTATATTAATAAATCCATCTTCAGTACAATCTCCACAAGAATTATCAGGTTATATTAAATTAGGAGATATACATGTTAGGCAATTTGTACTAAGGATACCGTTACAAGTTGCACAAGAAGTACTACACTTTTAGCAATAGTTATTACTATCTACAAAGTACCCATTTGATATCTAGCACGTCTAGCATGTAGAACTTAGACCATCCACTTTATAGCTACTATTAGTGCAAGAAAGACAATTATTTGATCCTTACCCATTACAAGTATTACAATCAGGATAACATTATAAACACTTTCCGTTACTTATATAAAATCCTGTTGAAGGACAGTTATCGCAAGTACCATTTGACAACAAGTATTTTTAATTGTAACAAGCATTGCAGCTCGTTGCACTATTAGTAGTACAGCTTTTACAAGTACTATCACAAGCTTGACATTGATCTAGATTGATATAAAATCCATTAGAAGTATCACAACTTACACATTTTCCTTAGTAGAAATAGAGATTAGTTTGACAAGTTGTGCATTAAGTCACTAAAGAACCATTACAGGTTTTGCAAGAAGAGTGACATTGCAAACATTAGCTAGTAGATAAATCTATAAAATATCCATTCTGTGTTTAACAGATATCACAAGTGTTTCCAATTTTATACAAATTATTATTGCATATAATGCATTAATTAGAATTAGGACCACTACAAGTCAAGCAATCTGAATGACATCTCTTGCAAACACCATTTTCAATATAATAATTAGTAGTTGGACAATCGATACATTAGTTGGTGGTTTCACTGAGTTTCTTTGTTCCCGAGCAAATTTAACAATCATTTACAGTAGGTCCATTACATGTATCACAATTAAAAGTGCATTATAAGCATTAGGTACCAGCTAAATAGTATCCAGGCTCTGTGCAATTTACACATTTACCATTTAATTAATAAAAGTTACTAGGACAAGTCAAACAATCTGTATTTGAAGGACCGTTACAAGTCTAACAGGAAGTATCACATTTTAAACAATTTAATCCATTTGTGTAATATCCATTTAATGTATCACATGGCTAGCATGAGTTTACAGAATTTACAGTTTATAAATAATTTCCTGATGAGCATAAGATACAGTTGTTATTTCCTGATCCTGTACAACCATTGCAACTGCTATCACATGGTTTACATTTATCTGCAAGATTTATGGCTAATGGATCAAAGTAATAATTAAATGGGCAATTACTGCTAAGACATTGTTAACCCGAGGGTGGAGGTAGATTATCTGAAGAACAAGTAAGGCAATCATTATTAGTAGGACCACTGCAAGTCTGGCAAGATGGATCGCAACCACTACATTAGTATTTCCCGGAATTTGCATCAAATTAAATATAATAACCTTAATTGATATTGCAAACTAAACAGGTATTATCTAACTAAATGGATGATCCAATATTGCAATCAATACATTAATTACTTAAATTTCCTGTGCAATTCTTACAAGAAGTATTACATTCTCGGCAAATACTTCCTTAGAGGAAAAGACCTTCATCAGTACAGCTCACACATGTTTATAGTCTTTCATGGAGGTAGGTCCCACTTATGCATGAAGTACAAACTGATAAATTCGTAATATTGCATGTACTACAGTTACCTATACATTTGTAGCAGAGTTTATTAGTTAAATCTTTTATTTGATTAGAACCAGTGCAAGCTACACATGTTTTATCTTGTTCTTGCCAAAATAATCCACTTGCACATGATAAACAACCTGTCGGTGTACCATCAGTGCATGAAGAGCAAGTAGAATCGCATATCAAACATTCTTAAGTAGAAATATTAGGATAGAATCCACTTGACTATAAGCATTGAACACATTATGTTTTATCATTGTTTTTGAAAAATAATCCACCCTTACATACAGTACATTCTACTACTCCAGAAGTTAAAGCACATTCTAGGCAAGATGAATCACATTATTTACATATTCCATTGGCTTCTACATAGTATCCTTATTTAGGATCACAATATCCACATTAACCGTTTGGAAAGAAATTATACCCAGTTTTGCAACTTATACACTCATTTACGGAACTGCCATAGCAAGTTTAACATGAGGAATCGCAACTCAAACATTAACCACCTGTAAATTATAATTTTAAATTATTTCAATTTAATTATAGAATAAAATATAATTTTATGATATTTATAATTAAAATATGCTTTGTTTATTATTTTTAAGAATTAAGGAAAGAAGAAGTAATTTTATTCTTTTTTAAAATTGAAAATAAAATAAGTAAAAAAAAATCAAAGTTTAAATGAATTCTAAAAAATATTCATCTCAAATCTTATACCTAAAATAAAATAGCCATTATTAGTGTCACATGATTTACAACTATTATCTGAGTATTAGAAGAGACTAGGAATGCAACTAGTACAGGAAAGGCTACCTGCTGATGTACATGAAGCACAAGAAGAATCACAAGAAAGACATTAGTTATTTGTACTAACATAGTGCGCAGGTTAAGTAGAACAATCTATGCAAGTATTGTTTAGTAAACTTAAAGGAGAAATGCAACTTGTGCAATTTGAAGCAGTATTTCCTCCAATACAAGTTTTACAAGAATTATCACATTTTTTGCAAATATTATTTTCAATATAATATCCATTAGCAGTATCACAGTTTACACAGACGTTTTATTCATTTAATATTTTAGGTGAGACACATGTTGTACAATTTGTACTAAGAGAACCTGTACAAGTTTAACAAGCAGAATTACAGTTTAAACAAGTCGACCCACTCATATACTATTTATTTTTGAGATCGCATTAAACACAAGTACCTGTAGTTGAATTTTAAGATGATAATACTAAAACATATCCTACTGTAGAACATTAACTACAAGTGGAAGCACTTCCAGTACATGAAATACATCCTGCCTAACATAACTTACAACTATTAGTAATGCTATCAACATAATAACCAATACTGGGACATGTACCACATAATAAACTAGGGCTAGGAAGAAAATGGTTAGAACCACTGCAAGTAGCACAACTAGTAGCATTTGTACAAGTTGCACATGAAGAGTCGCAATTATTACAAGTCTTATTAATACTATTCAAATAAAAACCTGAAGAACAAGTTGAGCAAGATGTACCATTTGCACAAACAGAGCAGCCTACAATACATGCTGTGCATTATTTTGTACTTGTGTTGCCATAATAACCAGTTGGACATATTCCACATTAATTATTTTGATTAGGGAGGAAAAATTAACCTGATATACAAGTAGAGCAAGTAGTTCCATCATTGCAAGTAGAGCATCCAGTTTTACAAGGATAACAAGCACCAGAATTAGGATAGAACCCACTTTTACAAGAACTACATTAGTTGGCTACGGTACATTTAACAGAACAGTTTGGATCACAAGGAGGAGAATTTCCTCCTAAAATTCTTTGAGATTTATTTAAAAGTTTATCAAACTGTATTTATAATTTTTCTTCTTTTTTCTAGATAAAGGAGTTACTCTCTTAAATTTCATTAGTATCTAAATCTCTACATGAAAGACTATTTTTTAGAAAATTAAGAATAAAATTAGAAAAAGAGTTTTCAATATAATATTTGGGTAATAAATTGAAAGAAACCTTGAATTTAATAATTGAGAAAAATATAAAATTTCATGTGTTTATTAATTCACCAGAAATTAATTAAAAAAGATAATTGTGGGTAAATTTTTATTAATTTTATGTGGTAAGGATGTCTTTAATGTATTAGAAAGTTAATTAATCTAAATAATTTACCTTTCTAAGCGTGATTCTCTTTTTAAGATTTAGAGTTATTAGTTCAATTTTGTTTGGATGACTAAAGAGATTTCTTCTCCTCTCAAAATTTTGATAGGTATATTAATAACTTAGGATATCAAATCTTCTGGACTGTTGATTTTAAACTCCATCTCTTTATTGTTAAAGGTAATTCTTAATTCTGAAGTATTAATCCTATAATAAAAATTGAATATTATTTTTTTATTGTAAATTTATCTACACTTACCTAGGAATTGAGATAGTGGCATTACAATCCTTGGAAGAGAATTTTATTATTTCTGGCAGTTTAAAATTCAACATCATTTATTTATTAAAGATGTAGTTCTTCTATTGAAGATTTTAAAACTTCAATACTTCTCCATTTACTTCTTTTAATATTTCTTCAAAAAAATAAAAAATATAAGTATGTCAATTTATGTTGATTAATTACATATGACTTATAGTAAATATAATAAACTTAGAATGATTAGTATATTCATTTAAGTTTTCTCTAAAAATTTACTCTTTTCCTTAAGATTCTTTCTCCAAACTTATAATTTTTATTAATAAATATTATTTGCAGAATTAATACACTAGTTGTTTTTTTATTAACTAGAAAAATATGATAAAACAAAAGGAACGCATATTAGTCTTAGTCTATTTATAAACGGATTTTTTTTGCCTCAATTTTTTTAATCAATTGTAAACTAAATAAATTGCAAAGAATTAATAATTAAATGTGTAATCATCACTTCCTCAATTCTATATCTTTTTTTAAAAATATTAAGTATATTAAACCTAGATTTAATTATTTAAAAATTAAATGGTTAAGCTTGATCTAATTGCATTAATTTTATTCAAATAATAATCCACATAAATAATTTTCATTTATATAAAAATTGTTTAAAATCAACTTGATATATTATCAATAATAACAAAACCTACTTAATAAAAGAATATTAAGTACAGGATAGGAGAGTAAATAATATCAATCTTACAGCAATTACCATAAATATTAATTTTTTCATGTATTATTTAATTTAAATTGCTTTTGGAGAGCTATTTTTTTAAGTAATGATACTTTACACCTATAAATATTTATCAATACAATTTTAATAATTATTTTTTTATTTAAATGAAAGTATTCAATAATCTACTATAAATACTCCTATTTATTTTTTAGACATATAAAAAATTTAGATAAAAAAGAATAGAGGAATAACTAAAATTATCCTCTTATAAGTAATATAAAAGAGTTACTTTAAATGATAATACTATATTAATTAAAAAAATTTAAATAAAAATTTGATAAAGAATAAATAATCAACTCATTCTATTTTTTCAATTTAAAACATTTTTATATACTTTATTAATTTTTATCATTTTTAAATAATTCAATTCTATTAATTATAAAAATAATCTGAGTAATCAATATAATTTAAGGTTAGATATTCAACTAACCTAATTAAATTTGCATACTTTTTATTGTTGTAATAAAGTATCCAAAGTTACACTTTATTAATGTAAATATAAGTAAATAAAATACACATAAGAATTAAGATAATTATTCTAATTCTATTTCCAAAGCCATAATTAAGGAAATCAAAGTTTTCTTCATAATTTGATAATAATTAATCTTTGTGCCTTTTTGCATGAACTTAAAAATAAGGATGATCTATTAAGTAGAAATATTTATATAATCAAAAGAATTATAAATTAAGAGTTTAATAATATATAATTGATTTACTCTAATTTTATGCTTAATTAACTTAGATTTTTACATTTTTTAAGTCCATTTCCTATTTTTTTTGATCCTATTGGGCCAATGATATTATTTCTAATTAATTAAATATAAGAAGAAAATGTTTTTTAAATTCTTATGACTTGTAATTTTGTAATTAAGTACATTAAATTCAAATTTAATTATGTAAGGCTTTCCCATTCCTCCATTGTTTCTGCCAAGTTTAGTGCACCTTAGTCTCTGATTTAATTATTTCTAGAGAATCAAAAAGGATAAAATTTTCATAAATTAATAAATACTATTTAATTTACTCCAGATAAAGATTTAGCGAGGTTATATTTTAACAGAAAGCAATAGCTTTGCCTATTTTTTAAATACCAACAGGCCCCAAGCCTAGATTCCTAAATTAAATATTTATAAATTGAAGATAAATTTTTCATAGAATGTTTTTATTGAATTACTATAAATGCATTGTTAAAAAAAGGAGATTTTGGCACCAAGCAACACCTTCAAGTAGCCTTTAATAACCTTCATCTGTAACCATATTAGACCTTAAATATAAAAGAATAATACTACTTTAAAAAACTGAATTAAATTTAATTCATTTATTAAATTAAAGAGTCATTTGTTTACTTTAAATCTATTTCAAAGTAGGTAAGATTTTAACATTTAGATATCCCTTCACTTATTTTTTATACGCCAATATTACTTATAAAATTATTTCTATTTTTAGTATTATTAGTTTAAATTATCAATCAAGATGTTAAATTTAAAAGAGTGTTTATTTAGTTAATACAATAAATCTAGCGTTAAAGAAGTGAGAGTGTCACATTAGGTAATCTCTTCAATTAATTTCTCTGCACCCTCATTACTGATATGACTAAATCTAAATAAATAGTAATTTTTTATTGTTGTTTACTTATTTATAATTTTATTTTAAAATTTTAATTCTTAATGTAGTGATAAAATACTATTTTTAAATGCAAATTATTTATTTTACATTAAGTTTAAGGAAAGGATAGCTATATTTTTGCACCAAGATATCCCTTCTCCCAATTTATGTGCTCCTTCATCACTAATTTGATTATTTCTTTCGAATTCAATATATAATAAATTTATAATTTTATTGTTTCATTTCATTAAAAAAAATTCTGTTAAAATACTATAAACTAAGTTTTAATGTTTAGAGGTTTTAGCACTTAGAAACTCCTTATCCTATATTCTAGGCTCCAATTTCACCAATTTAATTACTCCTTTATAATTAAGATAAATGCACATATAATAACAGATGGTTTTTTTAAAAATAAAATCTTTTACTCAAAATCCAGTATTAAAGATTTAAGATTTTTGCATGAAGAAATTCCTTCTATTAATCCCTATACTCCTTCATTATCAATTCCATTTCCTCTATTTTTGACAATATATATAAGAAATTAAAAAATGAATAGAAAAATAGGATTAATCTATGAGAACAAATAAAAGGAAGATTTTAATTCGAATAATTAGTTACTATAAGAAAAGAGCTAAAGATATCAGATTTTTACATTTAGAAATACCTTAACCTAACCTACATGCTCCTACAGAACCTATTAAGTTTCGACTTATATATTTTTTTGTAAATTAATATAAAGAAAATCTAAGTAATTTAATTAAAAGTACTATAAGTTAAGGCTCACTGAAGTAAGATTTATAGAT
Organism: Tetrahymena borealis; assembly: GCA_000260095.1. Taxonomy (NCBI): domain Eukaryota; phylum Ciliophora; class Oligohymenophorea; order Hymenostomatida; family Tetrahymenidae; genus Tetrahymena; species Tetrahymena borealis. The sequence goes on from JH651331.1 coordinate 99,046, forward strand.
TTTGCAATTCCCTAACTCAATTTATCTGCTCCAATATGACCAATTTGATTTCCGCTATTTAAAAAAAATAAATTTAATAGATGATCTTTGGATATTTAACTAGTTAATCACTATAATTCTAATGTAAGCAAATTCAGATTAGGAATCTATTATATAACTTGGCAAACTTGGCATAGCAATTATAAATTGTCTTCTTTTATATTTTTAAATCTATTCATAATGAATTAAAGGATAAAATTTATATTTTTGTTGATATCTGTCTGTAATTATTTTACTCTAGATTAAAAGTTTATTCAATCATTCTAGGGCTGTATATATATTTTTATATAATTAAGCGTAAAAAATAAATATATTTAATATTAATATCTTTCATTTAAATATTTAATTAATTTCGAATTTACTCTTTTCTTATGTTTATATGAGTTTTTATTTCTCTATGATTTTTCAAAAAAATAAATATCAATTTTTAAAAATAATATCAATATCTTATAAGTATTTATTATAATAATTTCTTAAAGATAATTTAATAGAAATACACGGGGTGCTTCAAAAAAAGAGTATGTATTTTGATCAAAGAAGAGTCTATTTACGCGAATTCATCAATTAATTTGTCACTAAATGCTAGACAAAAATAATAGAATGTTAAAAATTAATAGAAATAAATTTAATGGTTGGCACAATATTTTGAACCTTTAAAATGAAATAGAGAAGATATTATAAATCAAATAATTAAAAGAAGTTATCATAATAAACATCAGATTACAGTCAAAATTGATTCAATTTATACAACTCAATTGTCATTAATAATGAACTAATTCAAATAAAATTTTTCAAATTTTGGTACTTAATTCAATTATGCTTTCAAAAATTTGAAAAAAATAAAAAAAAACCTTAATTAAATAAATGGAAAAGCAAATTTCTTGATAATTAGCCCTCAATTTAAAAATCTCAGAGATTTGTGAAAAAGTCCTTAATTAATGAGAATTTACTGTATATGTAGGTAGATTTAATTTAGCAATGATCCGATACTCTTTTTCCAAGATTAGCAACTATATAAAATTACATTACTATTTAGATTCTTTAAACCTGATTTCATTTATTCAATTAAAGTAGCTTTATTTATCACTTTATTCTATTTAATAAGGAAAGATAATTGATTACATATAGAATAGTCTAAAGGGTTAAAAGATTGGGGAGTATTTGGGGTATCTATTTTTGGGTATAAAATAAAAAACTCTATTCATACCAATTTTGTAAATTTTGATCAGTATGGAAGGCATGATGATCCATCATAAACAACCAAATTATCCTAAAATATTTAATCACCAAATTCTTTAGCCATGGTATATGTTTAACTGCTATAGATAGCCTATACTCTTTGAAATATCTTTTCATCAGCAAATACCAATCTAAAAGTTTACTATTTTAAAAGATATTTCAGATCCTATTAGAAAACTATTTTCTAATCTCAAAATGCAAGTCCAAGGTTTTATCTTTAAGATTATTTCTTGTTTATTATTTTTAACTTTATTGCCAATTTCTAGAGTCCTAATAGGGCATAAGTGAAAGGGTTATTTAACTTGATTAAAATCAATAAATATTTTTAATTATCTTTCTAAAAAATTTGAGATATTTTTATTGCCTATTCAAAAATGAAATAAATATATTTAAATTTTAAATATTAAAATTTTTTTATCTCAAAAACTATTAATCAAAATTTCAATTTAGCTTCTATATTGAAGTCTTCATTAAAAATAGAATACTTTCTTCTGCTCAAAAATAGGAATTTTTTATACACCTCCTCCCACCTTCCCCTTAAGTACCAATTATAAATGAATTCTGTTATCTCCTTTATTTTCATGAAGTAGTAAAAGATAATTTTTGTTTTTTATTTAAATGAGTAAAAGTAACTTTCCCTTTACAGAACAAGGAATATGATGTTCTAGCTAGAAAATCATAGAAGGAATTAAATAATCAAACTCATATATAGAGAAGTAAAAGTTATCAAGGCTTCCAACTATTGTTAAGATTAGAGAGACTGACATTATTTATATTATAGGATAAGGCACCTGGTGCTCAAATGATGAAGTAAAAATTTTTAATGAAGGAATAAATTTAATTAAATTATTAAGGTAATATTATTAAATAATATAAGAATTGAAATTGATTACATTACTCTTAATATTAAAATAAAAGTTGTATCAGGTAATTTGAATACCCTTAATTATAATCATTTTCTTTATATTTATAATATTTCCTATAATTTTTGCCTTAATTAAAGATTTACTTTAATTTGATTTATATTTAAGTGATAGTAATTTATCAATTCAAAGAAAAGAAAATTTTACAATCTCTCAAAATTTACCTCTCTCAATTAATTGGTTACCTGTTATCATCTTTAATTCATCTTTATTCTTGAAGGAACTAAAATTCTACCCCTTATTAACAAAAAATTAAGATCTAAATTTAAATTCACCCTCCTCCCTCCATTAACACCATGAATAAATATTATTCTTAAGATTAAACAAGATTTTCAACAAATTGTTAATAAATAGAATTAATGTTTTTTAATCCTAATTATGACAACCTCCTCCTCCTTTTATTTATTACATTTCTTTTATCTCAATAATCCAAAAATTAAATAGTATTTTTTTCATTCAATTTACTAGACAACCTTTATCTAAGCTGATTGAAATTATTTTAATTAATGATTAAAATATAATAAGTTATATGGTAAATTCATTTATAAAAAAGATAAAAATTTAGATAAATTAGTTTATTTATTTTAGAATAGCTATAAAATTTATGCTAGATATTTTAGTAATTTATTTATTTATAAAAATTTAGATTTTATTTATTTGTGTACAATTAGAAATTATTTTCAACTCTGAGGTATTTATTATTAAATTTATTTTGATATTATTGAATCCAAAAATTTATTTATTTCATTTGCAATTATCGTTATTAGATCCATTTAGGCAATTAATTTTCCTGTTTGGGTTTCTGCATCCAGTGTTGTTATTCAGATAATTAATATGATCTAAAAAATTTAATCTCAATTTAGATTTAGAACAAGTATTATCTTCTTAAAAAGGTTAGCAAATCTTGTATTCCTTAAATGATTTGCTAAACCAGATTTCAGTACCTACATGTGAATATCCTAATAAATATGGAGGGAAATTAGTAACTATATCGTTGTTTTGGACTATTCTTATAGTTTAGGGCAATAAAGTATTATAATACTGTACAAAGGCTTGATTTCCTACTCTAGGAGAACCAAATGTATGTACTTCTTTTATAATATTGTAATAATCCTTTTATTTTAGGAAATTTTAAATATCAATTGCAGCTAAAGTGGCAAATACTCCACCCAAAGAATGGCCTGTAATAATAATTTATGAATTTGGGTATTATAAAATCATCTTCTCTAATTTATGAAAAAATGAAGGCTTAATAGAATTGTAACTAGCATAAAATCCTTTATGGACTTTACAACCTGAACAATTATCATAGGATATTTTTTAAAAATCTAAGTTATTCTTCCAATTAGCAAATGAAATAGTAGATCCTCTAAATGCTATTATAATTTAATCATTATTGTATCCTATAAATCCTTAAGTATAATATTTCTAATTTGAGAAGACTTCTATATTTTTCATTTCAGGATGATATTTGCATGCACTTCCACATTACCAGTTAGCAATGTTATCAATATTACAATATGAAGCTTTTTAATACATCAGGTAATCAAGAGAGTCTTCAAGCTTAAATTCTATTCCTCTAGTAAGCACCAAACAAATAGAAATTGTTAAAATGTATTTACTCATCATTTAAGTTGATAAAAATTTTGTAAAAATTATTAAATAAAAAAAATTATTAAAACCTTTAGATTGATTTAGGAAATTTTGAATCATAAATTTGCTCTATGAAATTCTTAATCTTCCTCTATTCTATATTTTTATATAGAGAGGAATTAAAGAAATATAAAATTTGAATAAGAAATATATTTACTAAATTTATAATGATTTAATCTCTTTTATTTAAACTAACTGCTATCAAATTACTTAATATTTTTACCTCAATATTAAAATTACTTCACCTTACAAATGTTTTATTTTTTTAAAAGCCATGATCCTAATGATAACCTGATCTGCTTCGATTTGATAAAAAAAAAAAATTGTCAAAACTTAACACGTAAACGCAAATAATTGAATCTCTTATCAAATAGATAAAAAATGTTATAAATTGGACTTTTTGAATATAATTTTCAATAATATAGATAAATTAAATTAACTTCAGTCATAATCTTAATTTCAAATTAGAATATATTTTTTACTTTCAAAAACGACATGCTATTTTATAACATGATTCAAAACTTAACAAAAAGATGACTAATGAAAAAAGTTTGATTTAGATGTATTCTTACCTCCAATTAATTTAAAACCATTAAATTACTGTTTTGACAAATGTATTAAATTTTATTAAAAATTTTTTTCTATCCTTAAATAGTTAATTTGAAATGAATAAAAACAAGAAATGAAAAATATTATTCACTAATTTATTAATAAAGAAGAATTGTAAACTTAAAATAGAATTATTATCATTTATTTTTAAAAAGCATTATTTTTAGAGAATTTATTATTTCATTTTCTATTGAATACATTGTATTTTTATTAATAAAATATCTAGTTTCATTGAGGCAAATATCAATATTTGGCTTATTAATTAAAATTCCACAACCGGTATAAGTGTTAAGGTAGCTTAAGTGATCAGAATAGCTAAACATTAAAATTTAACCAGAGCATTATTCATTATCTATTTCATTTTAATTACAGGTTTAAAAAGATTCTTAAGATTCATCAAACCAAACTTCAGTACCTACATGAGTGTAGCCCAATACAGCAGGAGGTAAATGAGGGATAGTATCTTTATTTTATATGACTCTTATTGTTTGAGGAATTAATAAATTATAAAAGTCAGCAAATTCTTAATTACCAACTCTTGGACTACCAAACGTATGAACCTCTTTTATAAAGTTAGTGTAGGATTATTCTTGTAAAAGTTATTAAATATCAACAGCTGCTAAAATAGAAAGAGCACCACCTAAGGAATGTCCAGTAATTACTATTGGGGAATAAGGATATTTTTGGATCATTATTTTAAGATCTTAAATCATTTATTTTTTCAACTAATTGTAAAGAGCAAAGAAACCAGAGTGTACTTCGCAGTTCTCACATTTCCCATAAACAGTTTTCATAAATTAAAAATTGTAAAACCAGTTAGTGAGTGAGTAAAATACAGTTCCTCTAAATGCAATAATAATTTTTTCATTATTATACCCAATATAACTTAAACCGTCTGCCATTTGATTATAATTCACTTTAATATCTGTCATTTATTTATTGTAATCTGATATATCTCCTAATTCCCATAGCTCTATATTTTGTTTTGGGCAATATGAAGCTCTCTGAAGATAAAGATATTCTAGTGATTCATTTTTATTATATTTAATGCTATAGATAGAATTTATCATAATTGACATGATAATTAAAAGTTACTTCATTTTTTAATTTGTTTTTTAAATATATTATATCTTATTATTAATTATTAAATTTAAAACTAAATAGTTTTATTTAATAAATAAGTTTATCACCTCAGCTAACATAGATATTTTTTGCTATTTAGAAAATACACTTGAAAATATTTAACAACAATAAAAAAAATTATTAATGCATAAGTTAGCGTTAGAATGAAAATATAACGAAATTAATGGGTTAATTTATTAAATAAGTGATATAATTTGATGAATGATTTATTAAATCTCAACTGAAAAGGATCCTCTCAAAATATCAAGGAATCCTAATTTATTGATGACATTCATTCATTTATTACTTACATAGCTATTTTATTTTTCTATAGACATTTTAGAAATAGTTTCAAATATTTTTCATCTTTTTTAAAAATTAAGGATTAAGAAGTAAAATAAAACGGAGTTATTCAAGAGAACTTTTTCATTAGCTTAACAAAACAAAGTGTATTTACCATTTTGATTAATATAATAGATTCTGTTTTACACTAGAAATTTGGGTAAGTTAAACTTAATTTGATTAATTATTACTTATTATACTAAATTTCTAGTTTTCTTTTAGTAAGTTTTAAAATATTTCAAAAAAATATATAAATTAATTATTTTGCTTAAATATAAAATTTTATTGTTTAAGAAAAATAATTTTTTTATAATCAATTAATAAAGTCCTCATTTTTTAATAAAAAAACATAGTTTATCTCGCTTTTCTTTTAAAAAATGAAGAAAATAAACATTTATTCAAACTTATAAATTTCAAAGTAGAATATATTAATATAAAATATTTTTTTATAGTCTGTAAAATAAGAATAAAATAGTTTTCAAACAGAAAACAAACAAAATTAAACTTGAAAAATAAATATTAAATAATAGAATACTTACTTACTTATTTTATTAAAGTCTAAAAATCATCTAAATATTAAATATGGGTGAGATAATATAGTTAAATACAAAAGTAAAATAAGAATTGATATGTAGAGTAATTATTTCAAAGGTCAATCTAAATTCTACCTCAATTTAGAAGAATAAAATAAGTTAGGTCTTATAAGTTGAAAGTATTATTTGTTGCTGATGAAATATAAATAGTGTTGAATGTAGAATTTAATTAATAGGCCAACAACTAAAGGATAAATTCAAGAAGATACTAATTGTAAGTATAATAAATTATTATATACATAAATAAAATGTTTATTAAGTATAAATATTTACAAAAACCATAAATACATTTAAAAGAGTATTATTTTTCGTGAAAATAACTTGAGACAATACCAATAATTTAATATAAAATAGAAAGGGAATATTCAAATAAACCAAGAAATTTCTTATAAATAACAATAGAGTGAATTCTAGAATTTTTCTATTTGATTTACAAAATTATTTAGAAAATATTAATTTCTAATTTGTTGTTATTATAGAATGTAATTTAAAGAATAAATAATAAAACGTAATGAAAATACATAAATAAGAGTAAGAAGAAAAGAAAAGTTTTGAAAATTAAATTGATGGATTTGTTAGATTTAATAATAATTGTACAATAGAGTTTTAGAGTGGACATGTATATAACATTTTTTATTTTCTATTTGTGTTTATAATACATTTTGATCAAGAATAGAGTCAGTAAATATATTATAGATTTAATTCAATATCGATTGATCAATATTCGTAATTCTTATTGGTCAATAACATTAACTTGGCTTTATAAAGCTTGGCTTGTTCAGCAGCACCTTCAATATCTTAATCATTACAGTCTTCGTGATCTTATTCATTCTAGCAAACAACCTTATTATTGGGGTATCTGCAACCAGTATTGTTACCCAAATAAGTGACGTGGTCAGTAATACTAGGAGATGATACTGAAGCAGAACATTCCTTATCTTCAATAAAAGGAGTACAGATTTTAAAGTTATCAGATTCAGCATCAAGCCAAACTTCAGTTCCAACGTGTTAGAATCCAAGGAAAGCAGGAGGAGAATGAGGAACAATATCTTTGTTGTGGACGACTCTAACAGTTTGAGGAATTAATTTATTATAGTATTGAACAAAGGCAGCATTACCAACTCTAGGAGAACCAAAAGTATGAACTTCCTTAATGATATTTTCATGAGATCTTTCATTCAAGAAGTGTTAGATATCAATAGCAGCAATAGTAGCAATGGCTCCACCGAGAGAGTGGCCAGTAATAACAATAGGGGCTTTAGGATACTTGTGAATAACCTATTCTAATTTAGTTAAGAGTTGTCCTTTAATATCCTAATAAGTTTTGAAGAATCCTGTATGGACGCTACACTTATCACATACTTCAACAGAGGATTTAGTGACGTCAAAGTTGTACAACCAGTTAGTTACAGTACGAGTAGATCCTCTGAAAGCAACAATAATTTTCTCTTTGTTATAACCAATATATCCTTAAGCAGCATGGGTTTCATTAAAGTAAACTTTAATATCTTTCATGTTGGGATGGAAAGTGCAGATGGTACCGCATTCCCAATGAGTGATATTACTTCTAGGACAATATGAGGCTTTCTAGTAGAAGAGATAGTCAAGAGATTCTATCTTGTTGTATTAGATACCTTGAACTGCAATGAACAAGGAGACAAGGAGTATTGATGAGAGCAAAAACTATTTCATTTATTTTTTTATTATTTTTAATGATTGATCGATTATTTATTTCAGAGATTGGAAATTTAATAATTACTTTTAATTATCCTTTCAATGAGTGGACGGTACTTGAAATCCTGTAAAATATATAAACTTTAGGTATTTGATTATTTTGAGAGTAAATCAAATTATTAAAGAGTTTTGAATCTATCTTATGAAACAAATAAAATCTATCTAATTAATCAATTTAGCTGTGATATTAAATCCTTTAGAGAATGGGCATTTTTTTCTCATGTTTAGCTAATTTTAACTTACAAGTGCTAACCCATTGCTAATTAGAATACATTTTATCAAAATATCATCAGCTAAGTGCTATAAATGTTGATGCCTCATTCTTTTTATTAGACTTTACTTTTATTTACAAACTTTTTCAACTTTTATTTTTACATACATGTAAATCTCTTCTTATCACAAAAAGACTTCTTATTTAGATTTTAGTCTTTTCTAATACCAAATTCTTTTTAAATCTAAAATTAATTAAGGATTTATGCAAATGAACAAATTTATCAATCCACTTAATTATTATTGGACATTAATCAAAAACCACAAGAAAAATTCCAAATTTAGTGTTTGTAGCAAAATGTAAACTGTAAAGTCATTATTGCGAAGTTACTCTACAATAAAATTTTAATTAAATATTTTGTAATTCAATTAAATTTTTTGCTCAATATTTTATTTAGCGCTGAAGAAGCTAGTGCGGTGAAATGGAATAGATATCTTAACATTTAAAATTGCCTTGTGTTTAAAAATAATTGTAAATCTATAGTGAAATGTGTAAGGAACTGATTTTTTTATTTCTGATTCATTTATTAATAAAAAAGTGGTTTGCGATAAAAACAGTTGCTGTGATTATTATGGTGATGATATAGAAGTCATTTAAGGGAGATGAAATAAATAAATAAAAAAATATATTGATTTAAAATTTTTGAAGGATTTAGTATTATTATTAAAAGCGCTTAATAGCTTATTAGGAGGGTCCTGCTAATAATTTAATCAATTAGACAAAATATCTATATAAAATATCTTACTATTATACTATTCTACTGAGTAGAAAGGGGATAATTCACTGATAAATGAATAATCCAATAATTGTCAAGCTCGAATGGTAAGAGCTAACGGAGGATGATAAAACAGATATTAATAAGTTAGACAAATACCTGAGTGAATTGCTCTCTTAGGAAAAAGTTTCATAATCAACATATGAACTTATAATAGAATACATTTTTGCCAGAGCTAATCTAGCAAAATTCATTTCACTGAGATTGAAGAATTAGAGTTCTTCCAAAGCTAAGAATAAATAGAGGATTATGGCTCTAATCAATAAAATTATATTAGAGAAAGATAGCGAGAAGAAACAAGTGATTATACAATAATTAGATGAATATTTGTGTTAAATTTTTGTCAATATATTTGAGGAGTATAAGAATGATGAATTGAATCTTGAAAAATTTAAAATGATGAGACTATGTTGGGTTACCAAAATTTCAGATCAAACAATTGATAATATGAGGAATGAAATAGGTAATAATCATTTCATCGATATCGATAAGGGGTTGAGCCGCGAGAATATAGAAAAGCTTAAATTATATTATAAAAACAATAAGATTGATCCGAACATATACTTAAAGAAGGCAATAGAAGAATTAGAGCCTAAAGAAAAGGTGTAGCCATCCAATTTATAGGCGACTACTAATATTCAAAAAGAAGTATCTGAAAAGAGTATTTCTTAAGCAGAAAAACTAAAAAAAAAACCTCTTCCACCATCAACCTAGCCCATATAATAAACTGTATTCAAACAGCCTATCCAATCTCACTTAGTAAACCAATCAATCATAGAAGAAAGAAAGAAGGTTTAATAATAATAAAAGATGAGAAAGAATTCGAATAATCCAGAAAGTTAAGGTGTTTCTCAGTAATAAACTTAATCTTCTTCAAGCAAAAGCTAAGGAATGGAGAACCTGATCGGTAATCTAAATAATCCATTGTAGAATTAGTAGCCTTAACAAAATGCTGTATAAACAGTTCAACCAAGTAGTAAAAAAGAAGATCAAAACAATGAAGGAGATATTCAAATTAAAAAGAAACCTAAAAAGCATATTTAATAAACTGTTGTAGGTGCTTCAGGCCATATTCACATATCTCCTTAAAGTCAATAAAAATCAGTGTCATCTATTACTCAATAAAAACCACCAACCGAGGGTATTAATGGTAGTACTCCCTAAAAAAAAGTAAAAACAACATCTAATCCTGCTAATCAATAAACTAGTTAATCTAAAAACGATTCTGGCCTATATAATCCAGCATCTGTTAGACAAGTGAATTAAATTTAATAACACACGTAGAATTATAACCCTGTTGCTAATCAATCAAAATTGCTAAGATTACCTGAGAAAGTTCAGTAAGAAAAGGTGAAAAAGCTGAATGAAGAAAGTAAGAATTTAAAAACAAGTACAGGCATAATGTTGATGCCTTCTACTTAAAGCTTAGGATATGGTTTTGGTGGTATAAGCGAATAACCTTCGATTCCTTAGCTACCATAATAATAACAATAATAGCAACAACAATAACAACCTCCTTTTTCATCAAGTTAATAAGGATCTTTATAAATGAATTTGCAAGATAATAATGTCCCTTATATTCCTGGAAATCCTAATATTTTAAACACTAATATTCCTCCTCCACCCCCTCCTCAAAATTAACAAAATATATCTTCTATGGTTTTAAACCAAGGATAAATGATATAGAAGAACCAATAGCCACTAGAGATGAAATAGTAGCCCCCTCCACAAACTATTCTTTCGAATCCTCCACTTCCACCTGTTCCTTAACACTAATTTGGTAGCAGCAATTAGGAATTTAATTTAAATTCTTCTCAATAGAAATAGAATATTCACAATAAACCATCATAAAGTTTACTTCCTCCTTAGAACCTAAATTACTAAATGAACATTTAATAACCTCCTATCTAAGATTAATTGAATCCTATTCAATTAAATTAAAATATGAACAATCCCTCTAATATATAAAGACAATAAGATTTCTCAATGTAAAACTAACAACTACAACAACAAAATTAGCACATGTTCTTAAATTAAAGAGTAACTGGTAGTGGACCTTTAGAAAATTAAACAATTAATCTAAACGTTAGAAATAAATTTCCTTCTGTACAAAACATGCCATTTTAGTAACCTCCTCCACCAGGTCCACTTAGCTAATTAATTGATAGCCAACCTCCCTTTTAGATGTAAATGGAAATTGAAAATCAAAACAATCCGAATATTGTTAGAAGGTAATAGCCTCCTTTCAATCAGATTATTCAACCTTAACACCTACCTCCCCCACCTCCTCCTCCAGTCCATCAATAGAATATGTCAAATTTAAATGGTAGTAGAACTCCATAGGGTAGTAGTCAAAACCTTAATAGTAGTGGGTAGATTGAGCCTATTTCCTAACCTCCTCATATTATTACTCCTTATTAATAACCTCCTCCCCCACCTGGTTTACCTATTAGATAAATGAGCTAGAATGCTTATAACCTGATTGGGATTTAACAAGATAAAACAAGTTTATTTTATGAGCTTTTCAACTTCTTAAAGCCTACTTTGAACTCAAAGCAATACTTCTTAAGCCAGATTGAAGAAATGAAATAAAATAAAACTACTTTCATTCATCCTTCTCTCTTTTTAAATAGAAAGTACAGTTACTTTTAATTAAATACAAATAAATTTTCCATTATTTCAATAAATTTATCATCATCATTATCATTCAATATGACCTCCATAAACAACTAAAAATGGAAGAAGATATTATATAATTATACTAAACTGATATATTATATTTATTAAATTATTTTCAATTAATAATCTTATAATCTCAATACTACAATCAATCAATAATTATTTCAACAACATTTCAATAATAAGTAAGTAAGCCATTAAAAATAAGAAAATAGCTTACAATTTATTAATAATCTAGTTTTAATAATTAATAAATACTCTTCTTAGTAACTATTATTTAATTTACTCAACCTTAATAATTATTTTTATTAATAAATTCATTATATATATTAATTTTCTACCTCCTTCTTATTCTTTATCTTTTTAAGATAAAAATTTTTGATTTAACACATTTTCATTGTTTTATTCAACTTCGAAACTACTTTTAATCAAAGACCTTCAAATTATTGTAATAACCTCCCTCCCTCCCTCCCTCCTAATCCTTTCTTCTATAATAAATTAATCTTCTTCACTGGTATCACTATAGATAACCTGCTTTTCCTCATTTATTGTGTTAAACAAGCATAAGATGTTGATTTTTTATTATTTTTAATTTAAAATTCTCTTACTAATTAATAAAAATAATTCCATTAATTTTGAGTAAATTATATAATAGATATTCAATGGGTTGTAAAATATTGGATGAATTTTTATAAACCATTTTATCAATTTAATTAATTTTATTTATATAATAGTGAAGAAGTAGTTTTCATTTCCAAGAGTAGCATTTATGATAGTTTGCCTTACCAGTGTGCTTAATGCGGTATTAGGTTTGCAGTGAGAGATGACCTTAGAGCACATCTTGAAGATCATACAATTAAAAATTTAAAAATTATTGAAGCTAAAAGAGAAAAAGAAAAAGAAAAGAAGAATAGATAAATGTTTTATGATGTTAATGTAATAATATTCATATTTTATATAATTTTATAGAATTATTTCAATTTATAAAGTAATGGATTGATTGCTAAGATGAAGATATTGAAAAAGAATAAGAAACAGAATCAGAATCTGAAAAAACATATTTTGTTCCTTAAAATAAATCTAATAATGTAAAGTTCTCTAATCGAATTTTTTAATTTTAATAATTTATTTTCTGTAGGGAAAATGTGATTTATGCTAAGAACCCTTCATCTTAACTTGGAGTGAAGAAATAGAAGATTGGGTTTATGAAAATGCTAAAAGATTTGAAATTTTTGAGACATCCACAGGAAAAAATTAAATCGCTACTGTTCATTTAACTTGTTATAAAGTATTAGAAAAGTAGTCTGAATTAGAAAATTAAGGAAATGAAGAATAAGTAGAATCTACTGAAAAATTGTTAAATTGAGATGCTCTTACTAACATAATTACTTATTAAAAATTACATCTTATATAATAAATATTTTACTTGTTTAATATATATTTTTTTAAATAAATTTTATACTTAATTATTACTATAAATGGAATTATTTTAATCTTTTAAATTAATATTTTATCTTTTATTTTGATATTATACCTTAAATTTAAATATTAGTATAATTTTATAATAAATATAGGGGGGTCTAGAAAAATTTCTTTTTTAATAAAAATATTTCTAATTTGAAAGTATAATAATATTTTTCAAATTAAATTTTAAATTATCCTTATATTATACCTTCCCTTTTAAATTGGAAATTTAAATAATTATTTTAATTAAAGAGATATCTAGATAGTAGAGATACAATGGATTAAAATAAATAATTTGATTATAAAGAATAATATACACAATAACAATTTTAAATTTTAATTTGCTTCTTTTGTTAATGCTTAAGCTCATGTGGAAATGAATATTTTTTTTAGTAGACTTATAAATTATGGAATTTTTTACTGTATCTAAATGAAATGAATGCTCTCATTCTTCTTTTTTAGGAGAAGATTTTCTAGGGAAGAAATTTATGTGTTTATAATATCACTATTAAGAGAATAGAATTTTTTAGCTATTGAGATGTCATAAGCATTGAAAACAGAATATTAGTTAAAAGTGAACTCTATTATTAAAGAAAGGAATTTAATATCTAAGCTAGCCTTCATATTTTATATACTCAATTTCATACTATTTTATTAGTGGTATTAATCAATTTCTTCCAAAAGTTGTTTTTCGATTTCAGTAATGTCTTTAAATAGTCCTAAATAATCTTCTTCTAAACCTAAAAGAATAGCAACTTTGAGTATTCTCACTTCTACATTTAGCAATTAATTAGATGTGAATTTTATTGATTTTTATTTTTTTAAAATATCCAAAAAATTATATGATACTTTATAAAAATCTTCCTTTGATTTTAAATTGGCATCTACCATTCTTGCCATTTTACGTAATTTTGGGTTAGTAACGAGGTATTTCACTTCCTATTTCAAATAGTAACTAAAAGGATCATATTAAGATTCAGGTAAAATTTTATTTTTGAGCGGTTTTATGAATTTATGAACTGAAATTGAGTGAATACCAAGATCAAAAAGTAGAGATTATATTCTTTATTCAGAGTTAAAAATAATATTATCATCATAATTAGGAACAAGAGAAGATCTTACTGATTCTATTTTTTCTAGAATACGCAAAATTACTTCCTTAATTAATGATTGATCTTTGAGGAGAGTATTATAAGTGAAATTTTTAAGCAAGAAAAACTCAATAAGAGTGACATTAAAATTTTTCTCTAAGAATGAGTGGCTAAGGTTACCAACCTATTCATAATCTCCTTTGAAAAGAAACATGAAGAAATTAGTTGCATTCTCTATCATAGCCTTTTAATCACTAAACTAATTTAGAATAGGAATGTTTGTATTATCTTTGATTTACTAGACTACTTTTTAAATAAGTTATTTTAATTATTTTTTACTCCCAATTTCTTCAAAGACATTATTTGCAATGATATGTTATTTACTGTCTTCAAAAAACTTCATAATTTTATCTTGAATGCCCTTTTCAATTTTCATATCTACCATTTTTATACTCAAAATAGTTTTTACTTTCTCAAATAATTTTGTATTTATTTTGAAAAGAACCAACTTATCCCTTTACCTGATAATTGCACTATTAGCTAATTCGTGCTAAGCTAATTATAGATATTTACTGATATAAAATGCGAATTGAGAGCTTTCTGTTTCATTTTATTTAAGTTCTCTCATTAATTCGACATCATTAATAATATACATTTCCAATCCTTAGCACACTTCATCAATCTTAAAGCGAAGTTAATTTGTTTAGATAGAGTAACTCATTCTTTTATTCATAGATTCTTACAAAATTGTATTGTTTTAACTAACGGAAGGACTGCTTTCATATTAAGGGCTATTAGGCATCATATTAGAAAAACTCTATTTAACAGTATCTAATTCTAAATATGAATTAGTGTTTATTTTAGTCTTCTTTTTTTATTAACTCCTAACAGGAGTTCTGTTTACGGGAGAATTAGAAAATTGTGAATTGTTTGATGAGTTTAATGTTTGAATATTTATGTTTTAAGCTACATTATTATTGTGGCTATTTATTTAACTTTGAACATAATTTATGTTTTTACTAAAGTTTTTTATACTTTTCTTTAATATTGTATTTAGTAATCCTTGATTTGAATGGTAGCCACCATTAACAGAAAATTCGATAGATGAAGCCTAGCGAGTGCGATTAAAACCTGAAGAAGAGCTTGCTGAAAATTAAACTTATTATTAAGGATTGCTAGTTTATTATTTAGGGGTATTTTGATTAGATATAATTTTAGAGCTATTTTAATCTAAGAGTTAATTCTAAGGTAAAGATGAAGATCTCAGTAAATCTAAATTTAAAACGTAAGGGTTGTTGGTATTTTAAGGAGGAGCTATGTCAGGATTAAGTCCTTGTGATTAAGGGGATATTTAATTTGGTTAACTATTGTTAATTGTATTATTATTTAAGTTTAAAGAAGGTAGATGATCATACTATTTTTATGGACTAAGTCTGCGATGAGGCGAATGTAATGCAGATGATTGATAACTGAGATTAGTTGATTGATGTTATTTACTCTTTTATTTTTATATAAAGATTTATTAAATTAGCATTTCTTTTCTATTATTAGTAGGAGACTGTGCCTTTAATTAAAGTTTAAAAATATTTTTAGTTTATTCTTGAGGTGTCATATATGTGCTAAGAGGAGAACCAGATACAGGAGACTACTAACCCGATTGCTAACCAGAGTTTGAATTAGGTGTTTTTCCAAAGAAAATGAAATTACTTTTAGATTTAAATAATTATTAATGGCAATTTGGTTTGTTGTTTTTATTAGCATTACTAAAATCCATATCGTCTCTACTATGATTAAGTGATTCATTAGTTTGATGACTATCTTCATACATGATATTATCTTTTATATTCTTCATTATCACAGATTTAGGAAATGATTTAGAGCCAAGAGTTTCTTCAATCTCCTCTTCCTAAACATCAAATTCCATCATTGAAGAAAAACCAATCTTTTTAGGTATCTGCAGTTTTAGCTGATTCACCTTCTTTTTCAAATTTTTAATTGGTTCAATCAGTGTTTCTGATTTTGATTGAGCTTCGATTTGGTGTAAAGAAGTTATCTCAGTATTCTATCTTTTACTGCTTTCTGTTTCTTAAATTTCATCCTTAGGAGAATTCAATTGAAAGTAACTTAAATAAGGAGAATCTTTCTATTATGTATTACTTTTTGTATCTCTCAAATTAATTACTTTTCCAGGACGAGGTTTGCTTATTAAATATTATTAAGATTATTACTCTTATTGTTGCTTTTGTTATATTTTTTCTTCTTCATTATTTAGATCTTTCCTGGTTGAATTAATTTGATTTAATGTGGATGTGTATTAATTGTTTTGACTTGCATTAATATTTGTAAGGGTGTGTGTATTTGTATTTGGGGATGAAGGGAAATTTAAACTTTTGTTACGTGATCTCATATCCTCTCCAAGATTCCAATTAATGTCATCGAGAGAAGGATCTTTTACTTTTTTATTATTAGGAATGTGAGTGATTGAAGAGCAGATTGATATGTCTTAATTGTTATTCTTTTATTTTTAGATTTTAGAACGAGAGCCTTGGTTTGAATTTATGCTAGCAGTAGTACCTATATTCTAGCAAGAATTTAATGCACTTTATATATATGTGTTTGAAGGTAAGAAATGAAGGCTATTTGTTTTTACATGCTTCATCTTTTAGAGCTATTTATTTACTTTTGATAGCTCTTATAATTATTTATTCTTCTATACTGTAGCAGGATTTCTCTTCTAATTTTGCATTTACTGTTGTTAGCTTATTTATTATATTTCTTCTACTAATGGCATCGATACTCTAAGCTTTGTGGGTGAAACACATTTTGAAGAAGTATTACTAAGCACATTACCTTAAGATCTCAGATTTTATAAATCCACGGTAGATGTCCATTGATCATGTTTCAGTTTTATTTTCATTTAATCATCGTCTTATTGAAATTATATCTACGAATTTTTAACTGGGGAGTTGATATTTAATTAGCTTATTAAACCATTTTTTTATTAAGTTGACCCAATTTAATTATTGATTAGCATGCTCTAAAGAGTGAATTTAGTACTCTGGTTAACACCTTACTTATGGAAAAATTGAGAGCTTAGTGTATTTGGATTAATCTATTACGACGAGACTTTTTTTGTTGGGCTATTTACAAATATTTTCTCTATAATCTTCTGCGCCATAGTAGTATTCATCGTATTAGCATAACCATTGCTGCTTTTATTCTGCATGGTTTATTCCAGCAGCATTTACTTTTCAAATTTTGCTTTCAAGTAATCCTCAAAATGACCTTTATCAGAGCTTTAAGTTTACCCATTCCTACTTTAATGATGGGAATCCTAGTGGTGAAAATCCTTAGCAGGAGAGAAAAAATAATTTTTACTTTTGCTCTAACTCAAATTAGGTAGATTCTCTGCCTATTATTACGGTTTTCTCTCTTTGCTCATAAATAAATGAAAAGAATGTAAATTATAGATTAAAGTTTATTGTATTATTAATAGCCTTTAAATATTGATAATTTAATAAAAATCAATAAACAAATAGAAAGAATGCTGCTACTAAGATTATTTTTTGGATTTTTTTCCAATGATAAATAATAATTAATAGCCATAAATTTTATGAGCTAGAGATTTTGTTTTGTAAAATGTAATATAAAAAGAAGTCTGCATATCCAATTTGAAGACCCAATTTATGATGATAATAAGTAACTTTACAACTCTGTAGTTTTTAATAATATAACTATTTTATCAATAATATATGAGTCTTACAAACATAAATTACTAATTGCCTTTGTTTAATCTGTAAAACTGATGGATATATTAATTAGCATGCTAAACTTTCTAAAACTGTGCTAGTGAACCCAATTTAATATATTATTTGATCTTTTGTATTTTCTTTCGAATAATTTGTTTTTGAAAAGAATTGAATAGAAAAATGAATTGAATTAATTAATAAATTATTTGTCAAAATAAAGAAAATTAGACACTAAAACATTGTTAAGATTGGAAAGATATACATAAATTTAGTAATTTAATAAAGACTTTTTTAATTTACTTTTATTAACTTTATAAATCTATATATCCCTAATTTGTGTAAATGAAGTAAATAATCACTACTTTTGTTACTACTATTACTCTTATTTAGCCTTCCTTTTTAGACCTTCCTCTCTCGCAAAAGATAAAAAAGAGATATAGGATAATTCTTTTGATATTTTATATAAATTTATACAATTATCAAACGCTCTTACATCTCTTTTATTGATTGCTTAATTTTCATCATCTTTCTTTTGAAGTATTACAGCTTTATAGCAAGTTAAATACATCTAACGAGCGAACATATCGTTCAGCGCTAATTCCATGTTTTACATTTTAATTTAAATAGCTTTTTTAATCAATTAGTTTAGGAGTCTATTAAAATTATTGTTTTTTTATTATTTATCAACCCTTAAATATTCAAATATTATGGAAATGTTTTTGCGTTTATCCTCAATTTAATTCCTTTTAACAATAATTTTGATAAGAATATTGTGAAATCCAAAAATTCAAAATATTTAATTAGTTAGAAATTTCTTTACTTTCTTTCTCATTATATATCCTAAAAAAAGAAAAGTCATTTATTTAATGGAAGACTTATCCAAAATTTTATTACTTTCTTACAGAATTCAATAGCTAGTTAAATATACTTACCTTTTAACTATGTAAATACTAAATATTTAAATGGCAGATTACAATTAATAAAGAATACTATTTATTAATAAAATAGGATTTTAAAATGAATTTAAATTTATCATATCATAAACATTGATTGGATATAAAATTTAATTTTTATCGCTCTATAATAAGCTATTTTCTTTTATTTATCAACACATGCATCCATCAATCCATTCTTAAGTACTTCATTTTCTCATATTTTCGAATTGGATAGATTTTTTTAATAGACTATCACAATAAAATTTGAAACTCATAAATTTTTTAAAAAAATGTTAACATATATAATAGGGTTCTAATTAATAAAGTTATATTAAATATATTATATATATTTGATATATGCTAACTAAGTACTTTCATTACTAATTTTAGATGTAATTTAATTCTTACTCTATTAAAAATTATGTTTAATGATTTAATTTTTATTTAATAATTGAAGTTTTTAGTATTCTAAACCAGATTCCAATTTACCAAGAGGTTACTTGAGATAATTAAACAGCTCCAGACCAATCTTTGATAGATGTGCAATTGTATGGAGAGTTGAGAGATTCCAAATAAGTTTATACCATAATTGGATTTTCAAGAATTTTCAAATCATCTATCATATGTTTCTCTTTCTTCACTCCTTTCTTTACCATGTCTATTAGTTCTTTTATGATATTATTATCAGAAATAAGTAAACAGTTTAATTCAAGAGAGAGTAATAGCTTTTCTTTTCTTAAAGCAAGTTCATGAATGGATTCATCCACTACATCTTTCTTCTATAAATATTAATTTAATGCAGCACAAACGGAGTCTATGAGTATAACTTGTAATGCAGGATCATTAATAATTGCTGTCACATGTTTTCTTAAAACCTAAATTTCTGGCTAGAAAATTAGATTCTTTACCATTTATTTACTGAATCTTTATAATTATTCGGGCTAATTAAAATAATATATATAATTAATAAATTATCACTTTAAAAAAGAAACATTATTACTGATAGATAACCAATCCTAGGGATCTTTTTAATTAAACTATCTTATGATAATGTTGAAATAACTAGCTTTTCAAGATGATCTCTATATTCTAAACACTCATGCTCTTCTACTAGTATATACCTAAATTAAAATGGTAATCATTAATTGAATTTAAGTAAGGAGATGTAAATCAATTACCTTAAGCTCTCTATCTTTTCTATTATCTTATATATTAAGATTTTAGGAATTCCTTACTTTTTGAGAACATTTTACAATGAATTCTTAAAGAAGTAGAAGAAAATGTGGGTAAATTTATTCTTTCCAAAAGCTGAGTTTACTATCTCTTAGAGTTCACTGTAATTTCCTGCGAAAGCATCTTCTAGAATTTAAATTGCACTTTCGGAATTAATTTATTTATCACTTGTGAAATATTCGCTCATAAATGTTGAATTTCTTGCTTCCTCATATACTTTTTAGATTATTTATTTAAGCAAATCACTTGTGCAAATTTACTCCATCAAAGTTTTTGGTAAGATTAAATGCTAATAATTTATTTATTAACAATAATTGTTAGAAATGTGATTAAATGGTAAAAAAATTATTAATTAATGATAATTTAATTGCTCTTAATTATTTGACTTCTTCAGAATTTAGTTAATCTAATAAAACCCACGAATTAACTTATTAATTAATTCTTTTTACTGAATAATAATAGTTCTACTTTTTATGCTTCTTAAACGATTAAAAAACCAAATTAAACACTTATAAAGCGCACAAAGTCCGCTTCAATAATAGTAAAAGTAAATAAAGATTAAAAAATACCTTATTTTCATCAAGCTTATTAAGGATAGGCTTGAATTAGGGTTTATCTTAAAGAAGACTAATAGTTTTATGATAAATTATGTCATTAATTTTAAAGAATATTTGTGCTTAATTTTCTTTTCCGCATGATAATTCTAAGAATCTATTGAGATAGAATGTGAATATCTCTCCTGACATCCCGTAAGAATTAAGGTACTATTTTAACTCTGAATGATGAGAGTTCAATTCATTAGTAATAAGCGAGATAATTTCTCTTATTAATAGCTCATTATTTTTGAAGAATTCAGTCATATTATTTTACTTTGGACTATTTTGCTTGGAATTGCTTTTACTAATTGCATTACTACTAGAATTAGTGGTACAATCTAAGAGGATTTCTGAAAAATTTGGGGATTTTTTAACTTTTCCAATCAACTAAGGACTATCTTAAAATACTATTTCTTGAATACGAGGAGATTTTATATTGCTTGGTGAATAGGTATTATTAGTTAAATTATAAGAACTCCCAAAATTTGACCCTACGCTTTCAGATGATTATCTTCCTAAACCTTTTAGATGATGTGGGGAGGAGATTTAATTAGTATATAGCTATTCCCTAGTAATCTCTATCTATTAATGAGTTGTTCCATAATAAGAGGGTTTCTTCATCTTTTAAAATCCATTTTATTTCTTAATAGTTTCTAAATTTAAATTTGGTAGCTATTGATTTTATTTATAACGAGAAGGAGAAAGAGATGAATGCATGATTTGAAAGGACTATTATTAATTGCAAGCTTTTTACTTAATTAATTTTTAGAATTTTACTAAAATTGCAAATTTTTAATTATTGAAAATTACTCTTATTTTTTGATAAATAACTTATGGATTAAAATTTATGAGAATTAGCTTTCCTTTCTGTTTGATAAAACTCATTAATCATCTCTTTTGTTTTGTTTGACTCATAATGCTAACCTTAGTAAAATAAATATAATTTAAAAAGTAGTTTTCTTGTCAATAACTAACCAACCATTATTTAACTCCAAAAATTAATTAATTTATAAAGGTTAAATTAAGGTAAATATAAATTAACCATATAATTGATAAATAAATAAATATCACATTCAATTCATTAGTAGAAAAAATGAATTATGATTTGGAAATCTATGATACTTTTAATTCCATATTTTAGATAATTTTATTTTTAAATAAAGACTAAAAGACTTTTTAATTTCAAATTCTTTTCCAATTATATTTATCATATTTAAATGAAAAATATTTAGGTTCTAATAGGAGGGAATTACACCACTAACTAACTCAACTAAAAAATGCGAATAGATTAGTTTATTCTTAACATTTTGTTAGATATAATTGTTTGAAAATATTTCTTAAAAATGTTTGTTTTAAAATCTAGATATTTAATTATTATTAACTTAATTGTAATTTTTAATACATCTTCATGCAATTATAAGAATATTTTTATAAAATTTAAGGAGATTTTAAGCATACTTTTTGAATATCAATAATAAAGGATTATTGTAGTAAACAGATGGAAAACTCATCAATTGTAATAATTTCAATAGAATAGAATAGATGACTATATATTTCAAGAAACATTGATATTTATCTTACTTTTTGTTTTATCTTGACAATTTCTAATGGTTATCTTTTGTTAATTTTTTGAAATTGCAAACACGATAAATAAGTTTATAATTAAATTATTTTTTTGTTTGAAAGGAAATACAAAGAAAGAATCATATGATTTTGAGCAATAATTTATTAAGTGGAATAGCTAATGCATTAAAGAGTATATTGAACTATATAATAAGCTGCTCAATGTTCATATTAGCAATAAAGATAGTGATCCCGCAATTAAGGAAAAGAAATATCCAATTTAAATCTTATTTCATCTAAGCATTTGATTCAATATTTCGTTCATAAGACAATCCATAATCTAAAACTCACAACAAATAAACCAATAATAATAGTAGCTTATCGAATGAAAATAGATTAAATTGTATAAAGGATACCTTGAACTTTAATTTGTGCTCTTAATCGGATTTAGTTAAAATAATTTAAGATATTTAGCAAATGAAAAAATAGTACCCCGAAAAAGAAAAATATGCATTATCATATAATAAAATGATGTTCAAAACTATACTGTAGGAAAAGGAAGATGGAAGGATTATATAATTATTTAGCGAATTTGAGTTTCTAAATGAAATTCTTGATAAAGAAAAGATCACTTTAAATATACAATAACTGGAGATCGACTATTTGTTCGATGAACGACTAGAAACATACTATACATATTAAACAAATTAAGAACAGAACAATAGAAATAATCAAATTGATAATTAAATTTATAACCCTCACTTAGAATAATAGTATTAATAACAGTAATTAGATAATGGTACTTAATAATTACAGATAGAAAATGATAAAATATAAAATAAAATACCCTCAATTTACATACATAAATAACTGTTTGTCCAGTTCATCAATTTTTATAATTACAACTTTCACTAGTTTTCTTTTGCACCTAATTCCAATCTTGAGTATACATAAGCCTTACTAGTTTAAGACTAATCTTATTTAAATGTTTCAAACCCTCTGAGTCTAGATCTGCCTTAGCATATAATTGTTTTTTACAACCAATAAGAATTTACCATCTACACTAGAACATTTTTAACACTCCTTCTCTATATCAAAACCTTTAACTAGAAAATTTCCCCTCACATAAATTACCTCAGAGAATATACTTTAATGGACATCTTGCTCGAGGATTGAAAAATTACTAAACAATAATAAATATTGAAACAAAAACTATTTCAACTCTCATTATTATTAGGTCTAATAAACTAATAAGAATGACATATTAAAGGAACTTAAAATCTTAAGGAATTAAATATAATTAATCAATATTTTACATAAAATTTAAATAAATAAATTAAACAAAAACGAATTAAATGAATAAATATCGAACTGAACAAAAATTAATGTAAATCCTAATTTATATGTTCCTTTAATATAAAAAATATTCAATATTCCTCTACTTTTTCAGCATTTTCCCACACCTTTAAATAAGTTTTTAATGTACTTTTAATCACAATCGTCTACTGAGTAGATATTTTCTTTTTAAATAGATTTTTTTGGTCATCTATATTTAATTTTACTTTAATTCTCCATAGCTCTTAATATTATTAATGAAAGAAAGTTTCTTATTATGAACTAATAAACTTAAAATAAATGTGATAGTTCTTAAAATATTTTGGTTTGTAGAAAAATAATTATATTTATATTAGCCTTCGTCTTCTGATAAATTTTGGGCATATTTTCCAGGAAATTATTAATTTGTTTTGATTATTCTTAAATTTATGAACTCTAAATAATACTTTTTATAATATTTATAAAATATCATAAAAAATTATATTTGGTTATTTTTTCTTGAAAGTTTGTGAAAAAGGTAATTATAATAATAAAAGGTAAATTTTGTTGAAAAGGTAATTAAAATGCAGCCTAAGCTGATATTCTTAAGGCCCTCGCAAAGCGAAGAGTAGATGGGTTTATCTGATGTGATAGATATAAAGTGGTATCACTACATAATTATAGAAATATTGATGTTAAGTCCTTGTATTGTGATACTTATAATGCAAAACTATGGATTGAATATATTGATTACACTCTTAGTTTATTTCTTTGTAAGCCTCTTTGCATTGCCTCTCATACTAATGAAGGCCATGAAATGCCCTCTTATTTATTTTCTCTTTAATGAATTTGAGCACATTACTAAATAAATTTAAAATGGATTCATCTTTTTCCTCTCAATATTTTTCAGCATCATCTTATCATACCTCTTCCTTTCTTCAAATTAAAAGCTTCTACTTATAGAAAATGATCAAAGTGAGTTATTCATTATAACTGCCACCATGTTCTACAGCTTGATCAGCCCCATTTTCGAAGAATGGTTTTGGAGAATCTTTGTTAGGAAAATTTGGAATCGCTAAGAGAAAGAAACAAAGAATCTATATATTTCTTTGCATTATGCTGCTCTTTATGGTATTTTGATATATGCATTATCATCTTCGGTAATTAAAACATCCTGTTTAACTCTCTTTTTTTTGTTCGCTCATCAAATCTTCTAGATAATTGGAGCTAGAAGTGGAGTAATCAGTTCAATGCTTGCATAAATGGGTATGCATATAGCAATATCAATTATTATTATTGATATCATTAACAGAAAAAAATGAGCAAAATTTGTGTAATATTTAAAGAATTGATTGAATCATCTAACTTAAATTTTTTAATTTAAGAATTATGATTTAACAATAATCTTGCTTATAAAGGTTGAGAAATAAAGTAAAAGTATGAAAGTAAATATAAATTAAAACATTTTAATTAACATGTATAAGTATAAGCTAATTAATATTTAAAGAATCTATCTATGATATATTTCTTATATAAACTGTAAAATATATTTATATTTCTTCATTATTCTTTGTATGGTTAATTGTATTAGAATCAAAAATTAATTTTCAAATCTGATTTTATAATTTACTTGACTAAATTTTAAATTAAGAACAGTAATCAAAATCAAATTGGTCTTTCAATCTTATAGATTAATAATTGCAATTAGAGTATATAAATCATTAAATATTTCATTCAATTTTTAAAATATAAAAAGATTTGTTTTTTGCTTGGATTTATCTACTTTATAATTTACACTATAAAATGTAATTATCTGTTTGAAGATACTTTTAATAAATATTCTCTCTCATCTTTCAAACTAAATGATAAATATTCACTAATAGAGAAATTATGTTTACCATAAAACATATCAATCAATCATATTTAGATTTTTTATCAATTTGTTTGTTTGCTTCTATTTTATCACCTTTATAAATTACATTCTAAAATTTAAATTTATGTTTGAAGATACTTTAAAAAATAAATATTTTCTCATTAAAATCAAACATTTTCTTAGGATTTATCTATTATAGTTTGGAAAGAATTTGTTTTTCTTCTCTCTCTCTAGATTTCTGTTGGAAGATATTTTAAATAAAAATTTTGTCATCAAAATCAATCTTTTTTGTTTCAAAGTAATTGATTGATATCTAAAAATTGCATATTATATTTATTGTGAATAAACTAATTTGTTAAATTGTAAAGAAGGAGTAAAATAACTAATAGATCTAGTAATATTTAAAAGGAAAAAACATGAACGCAACTTAGATTTTAGATGCGACTACAATGTCAGCTTAATATGATTTAGGAAAGTGTAGAGTAGAATAAATTTCTTTAAAATTTCAAAAGAATTAGCTTAAATTTAATTATGATGAATACATTCTCTATAAAAAAGATTAATAATTCATATTTAAAAAAAGGCAAAGCACATTATAGCACATCCTTGCGCTTAGAGGAATTTATTTTATACAAGTACATGTTCCTTAAAAGAACCAAATAAAGTAATGAATAAGCAAATAGATGTTAAAAATCAAGGCAATAATTCAATTTGTTAATATAAAAGACCCATTTAATTGAATTCATAGAAGAAGAAAACAAGATTAATCGTTTAGAAATTTATGAAAATGAAGGCGTTATTAGATAAGTAGTTCCCGATATTCATAATGAGGAGAGATTTTATACAATTTATTCATAATGTAAATTAGAATTACTCTTATCTTTATGTCTTAAAAAAGGATTAATTAATAAACCTTAGAGTGAATATGTTTCAATGAAAATTATAAAAAGTTGATGAGTATGGATAAGAAAAGACAGGATTTAATTTAAAGGGTTCTTGTGTCAATGCAAATGGAGAAGATATTAATAGCATTTAATAGCCTCTTTTTAATAAAACTTTTGATACATATGTTCACAGGTTAAAATTTAAAGGATGAAAGGAGTAATTTATAATAAAATATTTTAAAATAACCAATAGTTTAGTCACTAGGTTGAAAGACTAGAATAAGATATACTTTGGCGAAACTAATCATCTAAATGTATTTGACGTTTAGACTTAGTAAGTAACTCTTAGATTAAATGAAGGAGAATCCGGCTCTACTATATGTGATGTCGATCCTCACCACAATGATTATGTGGCTAGTGCCCAAAATAATGGTTCTATATTAATCCATGATATTAGGACAAAGAAGTATTACAAAATCTTTTTTTAAATTCTCATTTTTTTAATTTATTAAATTCTCTTTATAATTCTATTTACTACTTAAAAAGACCCGAATATGTTATTAAAAATGCTCATCGTTTAAGAGTACACGATCTTGACTTTAATCCTCTAAAACTTTATTATTTCTAAAGTGTGGGTGAAGATAGTACGATTAAATTTTGGGAACTTAGAAAACCTAACTTACCAATGAAAGTTATTGATAAATTGAATAATATGTAAGCTAATATATTTTGCTGTAAATTGCATATGTTCAACTCTTCTTTTATTCTAATATTAATAGTCCTCTTTCTTGCAAATTTAATAAGGTTCATGATCAACTTTTAATTACTGCTTGTAAGGATTCTTTTACATTTAAATATTAGGTATTAATATTGTTTGAAAAATAGTTAATGATGGTTCTCTGGGATTATATAGAGTTATGTCGATGAGCAGTTATCCAGATTAGAGTACTTAAAAGTAAGTTTTATAATAATTACTGAAAATAATGACTATCTAATGATAATATTTCTTTTTAGAGAAAAATTAAAAAATCTAAATTGATCACAAATAAAAAAATCCTCTTTTCTCCTTTTAATCTAGTTTTTATTTAATTCTTTTTCTTCTTCTCTCTCTCTTATCTCTATTTTTTATTAAAGAGAGAAGGAAAATATTAAATTCTATATAAATAGTAATTGCAAAAGAATTAAAAAATGAAATGATTTGGAATTAATCGATATGTCAAACATAAAAGAATAAAATTAAAAGATAATAAACCAACAATATGCTTAATAAAAGTTATTTTATAAAAAATAAATTAGGGAAGTTGACGGTTTAATAAAGATCTACGACTAGCACGAGAATACAGTATATAGCGTCTCATGGGCAAACTACTCTTCATGGATCTTTGCTAGTGTGTCCTATCAAGGAGATGTTATTATTAATATGGTTCCTTCTAGTATTAAGCACAGAATTCTATATTGATTAAAACTTAATTATTACATATTTTATTTGTTATTTTGGTTTGTTATTATTAATTATACTAAACTACTTACTCTTTTTTCATCAACTACCTTTATCCTCAATCAGTGGACCCTCTTCATAGTCTAAATTATCTTTCCAATTAAATTAATAGTCGAAAGTACCTTCATTCTAATTCTCATAAATTGTTTTTTCCCATTTAATTTCTTCTTATTACTCTGTAAAACTGTTATTTTTAGATTTAGGATTTTTAAAACAATTTTCTAAAGCAGCAAGCTTTCTCTTAAATTTTTCTATTCTTCTTTCTTCTTAAGATGAACTTAAGCTATAAGGATCCAATACATTAAGATGTCTTATTATATTACTCATTTTTTTAGAATTTTAAATTAGATAATTATTTACAAAATTAAATAATTATCTTAAATCATACTTTCTGATAGTTTTTTTAAAATTAAACCCCACTAAATCTTCGGTTGTTTTTTACAATATTTTCTTTCATTCAGATCTAATTTTGTTGGTAATCTCAAAAAGGTATTTTAAACGAAAATGAGATTAAATTTCTTAGGAAAAATTTCTGTTAGATATCATATAGGAATTTGAAGTTACCTTTTAGGTAAATATTTACAAATTCTACTATCCTATATATTTCTGTGGTATGCAACAAATTAGAGTTTAATGTAATAGAAAGAATAAATAACAGTGTTTTAAGATGCATTAATTAAGATTACTCATGAAGGAATCCTCATGGGGCACGCCCGCATACGCTCACACTGAAATTTATCTTAATGAGTGCAATGAGTATGAAAATGTGCTCGCACTCATGAGCGCAAAGTCTCAGCCCCACTAATTTTTATGTTTCTCAATGTTTCTATATTTTATATTCGAGATAAAATAAGAGGTTGAATGAAAATAATTTAGATATCAATTATAGCAATAAAATGGTATATTGTAATTAATTTTATGAAAAACTTAAGATATAAATAACCAATTTTTCTACTAATTTTATATGCTTCAAAACAAAATCTAATTTTTTATTCTCAATTTAACTTTTTCGAGTAGGGGATAAAACTATTGAGGGATATTAATATTTAATAGTTTTTTGATATTCAAGAAAATTTAACAAATTACAAAATTTGCAATAAAAATTCATAATCCCTCAAAGTATTTTTGAGATAAATATATTGGTAAAACATAATTAATCAGAGAATTGTATTTAAAAGGTAATTAGATGATAAAGTATTCAATTATATAGAGAATAATAAAATAATAAATTATGATAATACATTTTAAAATATCATAATGATAGAATTATTTCAAAGGGATATTGCTATATATAAACAACATACATTTGAAAGTATAAAACGCCCAAACTAACGTCCATAATGATAATATTATTTTTAATGAATTTTAAATTGACCAAATAGAACTAAATTTAAATTGATTAATACAAGAGGAGAATGAATTTTATTTTTTTTATATAGATGAATTAGTAATATCTTATAATTCAGTATGCTAAATTAATATGTAGGTTATCTTTCTTATTTTTATCAGATCGCTTTCTTCATTTATTACTTCTTTGTAATTTTATAAATTAATAAATTGTAAATATTTTATTTAAATAGGATAGATAAAAAATTGATTATTATTTTACAATTTTAGTTATTTACATTAAAATATTAATAATAAAATAAATACTTCTATTTTTAAAACTATTATTAAAAATAAAATTATTAACTCTATATTACTCTTTATGGTTATTAAAATTAATTTTTTTCATAGGTAAATAAAAAATTTTTATTAAATTTTAAGTTTTTTGATTTTCAATAAGTAGAAGATGAAATATCTTTTGGGAGATTCAAATAAATGGTGGTATTGTTTTAATTTAATTAAATGCATACAAATATATATGAAAATAAGATGAAAGAAAATGATTTTATTATAAATTATGGGATTTTTTATTTAATTATAGAAGTAATAAAAGCTAAAAACATATTATAATAAATCTAATTATTAATTAGAAATTCTACAAATTTTTAATTATTAATCAATCCTTTATTTGTCTGTAGTTATCTGATGTACTGCTTTCTCTAGTTTTACTATTTTTATTCTTCTTTTATCTATATTAAAATATTCCTCCACAGATTTTTAAAACTATGATAGAAGCTAGATAAAGATAGTAATACCAAGGCTATGTATTTCATAAATAATTGTTTTATTATTATGATTTTAAAAAAAATTAAACTTACAAAACTCCAATCACCATTTTTTATTTACTAAGAAACTGTAAATTCATTAGGGAAGCCACCTTTTGATTAATTAAATTTTATCGGTCTATTTAATAGAATAAAATAATGAATTTTACCTGGATATAAAGAAACTCCTCTAACAATCATATAAGCACCTACGAGAGATGATGCGAGTATTAGGACATAGCTAATTTTTATAATATATATTACAAAGTTATTCTTCATATTAAAATTAAATTACTCTTTAATATAGACACAAAGGAAACCACATATGATTGAACAAAGCCCGACTTCTATCCATAAAATATACTATTTTAGAAAATATATTTTAATAATTCTATTGATATTCAAGTTTGAATACACCATTAATGTAAAAGTCTGGATAATTATGAAGAAAATTAATAAACTTTTACCTTTTATGAAGATCCGAAGTGGAATGTGTTAAAAATGAGGAACGCTAAGAATACACCTCCCAAAGCTCCAACAGCAAAAATACCAGCTCTTTCTACTTTAAAGGCGAGTATAGCTCCTAGAACTCCTGTTAAAAGACTAACAATGAGAGCAGTCCAATTTACTCCATCAGAGGAATCAGGCTTAATGAATGCTTCAAAAATCATCTTTTATATATCAACGAATTAATATTATTTAATTTGAACTAAGTATCATAAATTTAATAAATATCATTTTTGTTTATTTTACGAATGAAATCAAAAATCCTAATGTGAAGCCGGTCAGGCATAAAGTAATTTTGATAAACTTTAATCCATAAAAACATAAGAAGAATCCAACCACAAGTAAAAATATCATAGCAATCCATTTATTATTATTCATAAAGTTCCATATGCTAGAATAATCAACAGTAGGACAACCTTTTAAAATTTAAAGACTTGAAATAAATAATACCAATTTATTTAATTATTATACCTGCCTTTGAAGAAATAGTTAAAGTATAAACACCATTTTAGGCGACTAAACTAGTTGTTGTATAAGTGGAAACTGAGCTATCACAAACGACTTTCAAAACAAACTCTTACGAGATGCTATTCACTTTCTAACCACTTTGATAGCTGATAATAATTCCTTTAGAATGATCATCGTCATCTATATTTAATTAAATATAAGTAAAGACTGTCTTCATATTATTTATTTATTAATCAAATGCATTTTAACTATACTATTAATAGTTTACCTATGAAAGAAAAGTCAGAAGATGTAAAAGAATTATCCCCTGTTAAGTAATAGCATGTTTATCCAATTTTTTAATATATAGTAGCGTATGTTTCAGATTGGCCGCATGTTTGTGAGGATAAATAATTACTATTGCATACACTCCAATATAAATTACCCTGATCTGATGCATATGAATTAGGTCTATGGTGATAAATTAAATATATAGTAAAATACCTTATCTCCCTTACAAAATTAATGATTTTACGTGTTGCTTTAAAGGGGAGAGAAATCGTATAATGATCCTTCAGTTAGTTTAGTACATGAAGCAGCCAAAGCAACTCCAATCATAATAAAAACGAGTATTAAGGACTATGAGAATAATTTCATTGATACTTTTATAAATTAATTTGGTGTATTATTTAATTAAGATTTACTAAATATTAGTATTATATTATAAAATTCATTTCAATTACTCTTTTCTACTTATCATCCAATGCATATCTTATCCTTATAATCTCAATACTTTTAAATAATTTACACCTTTCTACTAAATTTTATATAAAAATACCTTCTTTACAATTTACTATTATTAGCAATAATCTTTTTATATAAAATTACTTTTCCGCTATTACGATTTCAATCCTTTTTTCTCAGAATTTACAATATTTTACTCAACTAATTCAATTTAAAATTTATTATTTTATTAAATAGTTTTTTAAAATATGTAAAAATTTAACATAATAAGGTAAGAAAGAAGAAGAAATTTTATGAATATTTTAATATAAAGATCTAAAATACATTATTTTTATTTAATTCTTAACTTTTTACTTCGTAATCCTCTATAAAAGGTTAAGGATAGAAAAACGAACTAAACTCTAAAATAAATATTAAATATTATTGTATTACTACCATTTGAAATATTAGCAGAAAGTTCAACATTTTCTTTTATAAATAATTCAAATTTAAATATTTTTACAATGGTCAAAAATTAAATGGAAATTTAGTTTGAGAATAAAATAATATTTTATTTGATCATAATTGGATAATTTAGGAGAATTTACAGCTCATAAAATCAGAAATAGAATTTATCAAATTTCAACAAAGTTGTTGAATTTAATAATTTGAAAATTAATTTAATTCATAATTTAAAAGCTAAGGATCGAAAGCTCTGTAAGTGATCTCAATAAGATTAAAATTAGAAGTGGATCTATATTTAAATGAATAGTTACCCTTTTAATGTAATTAATGCTGTAATTGTTTTAAGTATTATATAAAATACAATATGATAATAATCTTTTTCATTATAACCTTCCTCTAAAATTAGAATAATTAAAGTTTCATATTAATGAAATGCAATTTTACAGAAAAAAACAAACAAATATTTTGCTTAAGATCTATAAATGATTCAAAGAATACTTTCTACCTTTAAAATTATAAAGCTGTTTATTTAAATTCAACAATTTTTTTTTATTTGTTGTTAGGTTGATTGATTGGCTAAAAATAATTTTATTAATGAAGTAGACAATAAAAATTCTGTATGGAAGTTTGGCAGAAAATAGAAAATTTACAGAAAAATTGCTTGGTATAGAAACATAAAAAAGAACAAATGAAAGAAAGAAGAATAGTAGAGATTTAATTTGGATATAACCTAAGGATTAATTATTATGTAAAGTTAATTGTATAATAGCTATATTTACAATTGATTTTCTTTTAGAAGTGAAAGAATCAATGGATCCTCGCTGTCTATGTATGTATATATATTTATATATTAATTAATTGATAAGATTTTTACTTACCTAAGAAATTATAAAAATTAATAAGTATATATAATAATCAAACATCAATTTTTTTAAAGTTTAGAGAGATAAATTAGAAACAAAATATCAATCAATCAATCAAATCTTACTTTAATCGCTCTTCCAAAGTTAAAATGAATAATCAGTTTAATTCCGAAACTACTCAAAGCGAATTTTCCAAAAATCAGCTGCAAAAGCCTCCTAAGATTAATGGCTTTACTTAAAAAATGAATGTATAGCAAATACTCTCTTATTTAATGGTTACTTGTCTCTTTTTCGTCTTTACTTTTTGTATTCTACCTACTCTTACTTTAGCTGTTTAGGTAAATAAATAAAACACACTATTTACTTTTTTTTATTAATTTTCTTCTTGATTTTTTGTAGTCACTTAATTTGTAAATAATTTGAATTGAAGTCTCTTATTAGTCTTAAGGCTAGATTTCAAAAAATAACCTTTATCAACTATTTTGAAGCAAATAGATAGAAATGATTATTTTTTAAAATAACTTAGATCGTTTCAGGCATTCTCTATTATGGATCCTTTATTGTTATGTTTATTTTAGGATATATCTGCACCACTTACGATCCCACTGACTAGCATGTAATTAAAGAAAAGACTGCAAAATTGAACAAGTAATTAGAAGATATATTATTATTTATAAGCCTGACTTAAATCATTATTTTACTTGAATTCTATTTATCTTTACTTTCTTAATATTTTTTACTGGAGATTTTATAGATTTCACACATTCTAGCATTATTATTCTTACTATCTCAAAATGTTATGACAATTTGTTTTATTAAATCGTATATTTAGCCAAGCCTACGACTCCTCTAATTTGGAATTCTATTGCATTAACTGTGTCTCTCACGTCTCCAATAACAGCAAACATTGCAAGGCTTGCAACAGGTATACACTTTTACATTAGTTGTTAGAATTATTCTAACATTTTTTTAAATTTATTCTCTACCATTTAAAAAGAGTAAAGCTTAAACTTATTGGTTTTTAAATATAATAAATAAATAGATGCGTGGCTGACTTCGACCATCACTGTAAGTGGTTAAATAATTGTGTTGGATAGACCAATTACTCATTATTCTTTAAGTTGATCACAATTGTTTTAATAAATACTATAATTTTTGCTGTATTTGGCTGCATTGCGCTATTTGTTTACTATTTTGGAAATGATAAAGATGAAGAGATTGTTAATGATCTCTTCTTTATAGGAGATCCCAATTCAACAGTAAATGCTTTTGAAACTCTCCTTTGGGTATTCCTTTCTTTTGGTTTAGTGATAGTTTTCTTTGATGGCAATCTCGTGTTTTTCCATATTTATCTCCGCAAAATGAAGCTCACCACTTATTAGTATATAATGACATCTAGAGAAAAAGTAATATATTCAAATATTTCAATAAATTTTAGAGATTTTTATTACTCTTGAAGCTTACATTTACTTCAATTATTGGGAATTGCATATTAATCTTAAAGATATATTGATTGAATAATGCATTTGCCAAATTACCTACTTAGTTTTATATATTTTCACTAATCTAATAGAAATCGATGGAAGGTATCTAAAAGAAGGAAAGACAAGAGTAGAGATAAAGATAAAAAGAAGAAGAAAAGAGACAAAAAATTTAAAAATAAAAGGAAATACAGATTCTTCGTTAAAATTCCTAATCAATTTCTATTTTTGGAGGGAATACATAAACCTAAAAGCCTACTAATAAATAAAACTCTTAATCTTCTTAAATTTTAACTCCTTAATAATAGAATAGTAATAGCATTAATTTCTAAAACTAAGCCTAGAATACTAACTTTGAAGATAGAAATATTCCTCCTGTAAGTAGATAGGATAGTTTAGATACTCACTCATAAAGAACTAATCATTTTGAATTCACTGATTCTAGAAAGGGTACTTCTATTAAGGGAATACCTGCCTTAAACTCTTAATTTAATCTGAAGAAATCTAATAAAAAAGGATTCTGGTAGGAATGTTTTACATTATTTCAAATTCATTTTTTCTTTAACTCAAAGTTTAATCCTATTTAAATTACTACTCATAAAATATCTATGTATTTGTAAGATTTTTTTGTTCTCAAATAAAATTTAAATATTATATAGGGAAAAGATTTGTTGTTGTTTCAAATCAAAATAAAATGAGGCTAAAATTGGAGTGGTGGGTTTAACTAAAATTGATGAGCAATCAGAATTTATGGATGAAAAGGAAGAATAAAATGAAAATTTTGCTGTTATTGAAGTATATATATTTCTTAAAAAAACCATAAAATTAAATATAATTTTTATAATAAAATTTTAGGAAATGAACCAAAGAGGTATATGCCAAACAATTGATGTAATGGAAGAAGTCCAAAAAATGAAACCAATTGAGTCTAATAAATAAATTAATATTGATTTACCCAACCCTGAAATATACTTCTAAAAGGCTACTAATATAGTAGCTAATAATAAATAACTATAAATTCAAACTGAAAGAGTAGCTACTGAAGAAGTACACTTAAAAGATTTACCATAAGAGCTACTAGCTTAAAGGACTCAAACTGAAATTAATAACTAAAATCACACTGCTAATAGGCTTAGTTATTAACACAAGAAATCGGGTTTAGATGTAATGAGTGTTAACTTAACTTAGAAATCTAATGAACCCTCTCCGGAAAAATAAAGTTTAAAAGAAGATGATAACTCAAGTATTAAAAATGAATCAATGAAAGATGTAACTTAGCATAAAAAGTAACACATACCTCCTAAAAATTTGCATTTATATTTAAGATCTTCCTCTAAGTCAAGTTCTAAAAGCAACCAATAAAGCAGTCATGGAGATGTATTAGAAGTTAAAACAGAAGAAAAACACAATTCAATTCCTCCAAGTTAAATAATGGCTACTAAAGTATTAACTATAGCTCCTATAAAAATAAAATAAAATTCTACTTCTCTTTACGATATTTAAGAATAGTGAAAGCTCGGTTACACTAGATGAATTAATATCTATCTCTTTATTCTTTATTTATTTATACTTCCAATTTTATTATACTTCATAATCTCATTCATATATATCTAACATGTTTCGTTTATTTATATCAAATCTTTTTCAAAATACTTATTACTCCATTATAATTCAAAATATTTTTAATAATTTTTTTAAAATAAAATGAATTTAATAAACAAGCTAAATTATTATATTTTCCCATGCCTAACTTAGCATTATAAATGCTTCAAATTATTTATTATCAATCAATCTAATACATATTTGATTTATAAATACCAATTTATCTACTACTATTTGATTTGTTGAATATTTTGTAAAATAATTTTAATTTTGGATTAAAGTATCTTTTAAAAAATATTAAATACATTTATATTCTTTATTTAGTTACTTAAAAATTTTATGTTTAATCTATTTACAAAAATTTAAAGAATAGTAAAAAAAATTCTAATAGATATATTGGTATAAGTAACCTCTTTATTGAAGCAATTATTAAATTTTCTTGCAAAAAATTAAAAAGATTTTTAACTATATTAAAAAGTAAATTGTTTTTAATAATTTAGATATTATTTAATATTGTTTTACTGAATAAATTTTCTTTGTAAAAGAGAAATAAAATAAATATGTAAATTAAATTTTAATTAATTAACTAATATATTTATTATATTTTTATAGAAACAAAGAATATGTATGTATATAGATAGATAGATAGAATAATTGTTAAAATTTTTTTAATCTTAGGTTGTTATAGTATATTTAGTAATTAATATTAGGGATCAAATATTTCTTTATTAATAGATAAGAATTTATTTCTTCTTTTTTTAACTTAGTAATAATAGAATTCACATATTTCTTGCTGTTATTGAAGCAACTGAGGGTTGTTATTGTTGTTTTTCATCGTTTGGATTTTGATAGAAATGAGGTGGTATTGTAATTTTTTATTTTTGAATGACAATCTTAGCCTAGCAGAAGAATGTTTTAATGGGAGCAATTAAATCATTTGAAATACTAAATTCATTATGAGTCATTTGAGGAGATAAATGGATTAAAGATTTTTCTTTTACACATTCCATTAATTCAAGAGAGTGAGTGTAGGGAATCAATTTATCCATTTTACCATGAATAAAAAGAGTTGGACATTTAGAATTTTTAATGTAATCTATATTTCTGAATCTTTCGGCAACTAGATATTATATTAAACCGCCAGCTAAATGTTTAACTACATTCCTTATTGATGTGTAAGGGCACATCAAAATAAGACCACCTTTTTTTAAAACAATTTAAGATAAATGTTAAAATAAGCAATTTAAGAATATTTATTCCAAAAATTAATGAAATGCATTTTTATTTTAAAGTGAAAAATTTCCATTTTTATCCATTATTTAAGAATAATTATAAATTTAAAAGTCTTGAGGGGATTAATATGAAATAAGGATAATGTTAGCGTTAAGAAAAATAAAAAAGAATTGTTAAACTATTATCTATTTAAATTTCATTTAAATTGTTTTCTTTTTTCTTTTAAATTTTTCTCTCTCTTTTTTAATCCTATGCTAAATAAATATATCGTTATTTTTTTATCCATCGATCAATCAATCAATATTTTATTAAACCAGGCTAAAAAATATTTAATTACCTATATTCCTAGTACCAGCTAGATAGCAAGCAGGCCCACTACCAATAGATCTACCAAAAATAATAATATTTTAGCTTTATACATTCAAATGAGTTCTAACGAATTCATACACTGAATCGGCATCTTATAAAATCTAATCGGAGTTTGGATTTCCTTTGTATAAACCATACCCAGGGTACTCCACAGCTAGAACATTAACTCTCAAGTATCTCCTCAGATTGGAAACAAAATCATAGCTATAACCTAAATCTTCGGCATTACCATGAAAGTAAACCACTAATTTATCACTTCCTTCAAAGTATGGTAAATACAAGCAAGGTATACTAGTAGAAGTAGCATTCTTCAAAGAAGGCCCAAATTCTGCTGCTTTAGTCAAAGGAGAACTAATATAAACTTCTTTCATAGAATGATGCTTTTTAGAATTCCTGATAGGAGAATGCAAGTATTATGCATGATCAAATTATTTTTGAGACTAATCTCTTGCTGTTTGGGGATGGGGGAGATGCTAGAGGTTATTTTCCAGTTGATTAATGCTATCCCCAAAATATTGATATTTATTGTTTCCTTGAGAGGTTGGAGTGTATTCTTGCATCTAAGAAGACTAAGAGAAATAATTTTATTGTGTTTCACAAAATACATTTTTATCGCATAAAGTTTTTTAGTATTTTATGTTAGTATTTTTAGATTCCCCTAAGACTTAAGATTGTGAACGATTACCATTTTTTTCATTTTGTAATACTTCGATTTCGTTTTCCTTATCTACTATGCTACTCATACATGATGAAAAAGGACCGTTCTTTTTTGGCTTAGATACATTTTCATCATTCACTTCCTTCTCAAATTATATATTCTAGTGGTGGTAAACAGGAGTGTTAACTGCATGAGATTCTATCCAAATTATATTACGTGATTCTTTAGTATAAGAGCATTTTGGAGCTGGAAAAATTATGCTATTTAATTCCATTTCCTTAATCAACTTTTCTTAGTTTTTCCTACTTAATTACTATCAAACACTTTCTTTCGTATGAAATTTTTCTTTCTTAATTTTTAAGTGTAGAAAATCATATCATATTTTCTATTGAAATTAATAATGACTCTTATTCAAATGAGTAAGAAACCAAAAAAATAAAGAAATAAACATATTAGTTTTCAGTTTATAAATATTTATCAATTTTCAAATCTAAACATCATCACGATTAAAAGGATTTTTTAACAACTACTTATCATCTTTGAATTTTACAATCTCTACTCATTTTTTATTCGAAATTCTTTCTTCATTTTGATTCTTTTTAGGGAGTTAACATACTCTCATTCCCTGAATTAGAAAGAGTTTTATTAAAACAAATTTAATATTAAAAATTAATATAAATACTTTAATCATTAAAAAAGTATGAAAATTGCTCTCTATTTTTTTATTTTTGTGATTCAATTTTTTTTATTTCTATTTTAAAATTTATAATAATTATTTATTTAACCAAAATTAAATTATATCTCTAAGGTTGACGAATTAAATTAAAAATAACTTTCCCTTCAATTTATTTTAAATAGTAACAATCTATTTGTGCTCTGATTAAATTTGAAGATTAAATTAATTAACATATGATCAAAAATAGCTAATTTTAAATACTTTCATACAAAATTAAACTAAGAATATCTTTTATAATTTGAGTTTCTCAATAGACCATATCCTTTAACCGCTAATATATATACAAGAGTAAGTTATTTATCTACTTATCTCAAAAAGAATTAAAACGTAAAAAAAAAAATGAAAAAATCAAAAACCCTTTTTTTGTAAGGAAAAAAAATGAAGAGAAGAAAAAGCATATTAAACGAAACAATTTAAACAGGGTTTAGTGAGATCAGAGAGGGTGGTTTAAAAAAGGAAAGGAAAGAAGGAAGAAAGAAGATGATTGGCTAAAAGTAATGAGTAATAAAATTTAGTTGATGAAGTAATATTATTAAAGTGCTTATAATATTATTAATCACAAGGGGGGAAATAAATATTATATTACAAACAGAGATTTTTTACTTGATTTTGGTATTATTTCTTTACAGCTCTATCAAATAAAGTAAAATATAAGGAGAAAGACAATTTTGATCAATAATCTTCTCAATGACGAAATAGCCAAAAAATCACCAATTATTTTAATAAATGAAATCAAAAATAATTACAAATTAAATCATTCTTTTATTGAAATACATCTTTAGATATCCGATAAAACATCTATCTTCTTAAAATTAAAAATTTTTCATTCAAAATTGAATGCGAGTTAAGTTTATTTAAGCAATTTACTTAGTAAAACGATGTATGTTTTTGACTTTTTTTTGGTAAAGAATTGCTATGGCAAACGTAATTGATAATTCTTTAACACTAACTCACATCAACTTTAAAAAGCCTTTTAATATTGTTATATATTTATATATTTTTATGAGTGTCTTAATGTTTACCAATAAAAGGAATAGAATGATTGAAAAGATTATAATTTTTTTTAATTTCACTATCAAAAAACAAAGAAATTACATACGCTGCCAAAAAAAATAAAGCAATTAACTTAATAATAAATACATTATTTATTAACAATATATAAATCAATCTAAGGACATTTTACTTAACTACCAAACTTAAAGAACAAGTAGGACAGGATCATTCTGGCTAAGAATTGGGAGGAATGTCAGCATAACCACAGTCATAATAGGGATCTTCCCAGTAAAATAATAGTGATGATGTTTTAACCTTTTAATCAGGTCAAAATCTCACTTCAAGTGCTACATCAACTGTTTCGTAGCCAGATAGTAGTTAATAGCAAGGGGAGATGAAAAAAAGCATCAAAAGAATCCAATCAACTTGGACTGAAAAGAATAACAATCTAGAGAGTCTTATAGAACTTTCCCGTAAGGCTTCCAAGAATATTAATAATTACCTAGGAGCTATCGAAAGTGAGACCGAATCATTTTCTAAGAGTTTGATGAAAAGCTCTAAGAGTTTAATAGGTTCAATAAATTGGCAATCTGGCAAGGATCTTGTAAGAATTACTAACTCATTTGGTGGAGCTATGCAAGAATTAGCTGCAAGATCATAAGATGTATCATAATTAAATCAATAAACTATTAGTAAAGGTTTGGGCGAGTTTACAGATTACATAACGCAACAAAAGAAAATAATGCAAGAAAAATCTTCACACACATTAAAGAATATAGGTGTTTTAAATGAAAAGTTCAACAAGCAATATTCTCGCTATGTAAAATGCTGCAAAGAGGTTGAAAGTTTGATTTAAGAATACAAAAATTCATAAGATGATATCCGCCTCTATTACAATGTGGCCTATAATGCTAAACAAGATCTGAAAATTAAAGACCTTACCAAAGAAGCTGAAAAGGAAGAACAAAAAGTACAGTAAATAATAGATGAAGGAAATCAACAAATGGATATTCTTCCTAATTAAATCAAAGAGAATTACAAACAAGTGAAAGAGTTATTCAAGCAAACTCTACAGAAAATAATTGATTCAGTCATATCTATCTAAGGATAGCAATTTAATCTTTTGACCTCGTTCAACCAATTCATTCTTGAGAAAAAACTTACCGAAGAAATTAATGTTATTGAAGAAGATGACCAGAAAATAGTCCAAGAAAGATTATTTAAAAAGAGTAATTATCTTATTACATAAAAATAGAGAGTTTATAATGGAAGAGTGTTTATTTATCAACAAATATTCCTACAATTTTGGGATACTTATTGGTTTTTTTATTCCAATTTTTGTTTGAGCAAGAACAGAAATGACGATATATTTTTGATGATGTGTAGTTTACACTTGTAATTTCAAAAAATAGGTGAATTCCACACGTTGATAAATCTTATATAATATTATTTACTCTCACACTAACTCTTTTCAAATATTAATTTCTTTTGATATCCCATTCTATTTTATTTAATTAATATTCTTTTCTTTAACAGGCCCTGATACCATTCCTCCTGGTGTGAACTTCATCCCTATATAGTCAGCCCTCTCTCGTAAAGAAGATGTAAATAAACTTTAAATAAATTTTATTGAATTCATTTATACTATTAAAGATGGTAGTTAATTGAGAAAAATAACAATAATTTTCATAATCTACATATATCTTTTCATTTGGAGAAAGGATCAATTTAAAAAAGAAATAATTTTCCATATTTTTCTAAATAAATCTTATTCCTTCCAAATATCAGAAAAATCTTCCTTCTAGAAAAGGAAAGATATTCTTTTTCCTGATCTCCTTTTATCTTTTTAACCTTAGTATTAAAGATTAATTTAATTACTATTTTTAATTTAATAACGAATATAAAGATATTTTCTACTTTATAATTTTCTATTATAATTTAAACTATCTGTATTAAAAGGTTTCAGATAACTCAATGAGAGCTTACCCAGAAGCAGCTTTCTAATATCTTGATGTATTCGAATAAATTCTGAATGAAAGAAGAGATTTAATGAAAAATATTAAAGAGTTTATGGGAGATTTAGCTGATTGCTATGGTAATTTATACACTTCTATTGAGTCTTAAAGTAAAGATATTAAGAAAGCTTTATCCAACACTAAGGGAGATTCTATTTTTGATTTAATCTATGCTATATTGAAAGAAATGATAGATTAATACTAAAAATAAATGGAACATCTCAAGAATATTTTCAATATGGTTAAGGCAAGTGGGAAAATTATTGCTACTTGCATAGCTGATTAACAGTCACAAAGCAATGGATTTTTCAATATGACTAAGAAACTTTTTAGTGATTTCAATAAGGCTACTGATAAAAAGAAGTGGGTTAGCGAAACATCTTCCTTTTTGGGAATATCTCTTGATAGTTTCAAATAACATGAATAGAAGAGGTTAATTCTTATCAAAGATCAAATTTAGAAAATTGTTAAAGAAATAGCTCTGTTCTTGGAAAATGTTATCGCATCTTCTAAAGAATAGTAGGTTGAGCTTATCTAACGTAGAGAAGGTCTAGATGAAGAAATTGAATAAGTTTTTATTACCCATAACAAACACTACGAAAATATTTAGATATCTCCAGATGGTGCTGTCTTTGAATATCAAAAATAATTCAAGATATCCAGCGAATTATAAAAACAATTAGACGATATGAATTCTAAACAATACATTTACAGTTAAATAGATTAACTAACTAATTCAAACAATTAATCCTCCGAAGATAAAGAGGGTTCTTTCAGTGGAGAAAATTCTCCTTAAAAGAGTAAATAAGGCAGTACTGACAGTTAGGGAAATTCATAAAAAGATGAAAATAATGGAAGTGCTAAGAAAGAAGCAAAATACTCAGTATTATTTGGGGTAGCCGATAATGACTAACCAATTGATAGCTTTAACTGTGCTTTTTCTCACAAAATTCTATTGTAAGGTAAGATGTACCTCTTTGCTGACAGAATTGGATTCCACTCTTATTTTAACAGTTAATCTTTTGTTGGTGACACTGCTCTTTCTATTCCTTATATTGATATAATAAGAGTTGATAAAAGAAAAAATGCTCTTATTTTTGATAATAGTATTGCTATTATTACTAAAAGAGGTGAACTTTTCTTTACTTCTTATGTTTAGAGAGATAACTGTCACAAATTGATAACTTATCTCATGTAAACTGTTAGAGAAGGAAGAAGTGGCTCTTCAATATTACCTTAATCATTTAAGAAAGTTTCTGAATCTATTAATAATGGAGGTAGTGAATAAATAGATGAACCTCGCAAAAACTCTGATTTATCCTCCAGCAATGGTTCCTAACCAAATTCCCTTGGAACTCTTAATCCTTTTGAAATTCATAAAGTTGTTTCTGAAGAAACTTAAGAAATAGTATTTAACAACAATCAAAAAGAAAGAGCTTCTACTGAGCTATCTAGCAATTTAGGAGGGATTGATGTTGCTTCTTTTGCAGAAAGAGCTTAAAGTACTGGGGAAAAGGGATCTCTAAATGCTAGTCGTGGTACAAGTATTCCTGGATCTCCTAAGAGTTAAAAACCAAGTAGTATAGGATAATCTCCTCAGCTTGAACCAATTTAGGCTGTTAGTAATTAACCACTTTAGCTTCATTAATCATAACTAATTAATCCATAAATAATTGCTGAGGATTTGTCCTGGGTAGAAGAAAGAAGATAGAAATTCAAAGCACAAAGCATGTTTGAAAAAGCTGAAAAAGTTTCTGAGTTTGAAGTACTGTTCCCAAATGTTACTCCTAGAGAAATTTTTAACATTTTATTTGGGCTCAAGCCTTATAAGCCCTAACCTGAAGGAACTCATGAGTTCCCTAATTTCAGATACTACATCTTCTAAGAGTTTCAAAAAGATACAGAAATATCCTTTGAAAACTTCTCACCTTCTCCTCCTGAATGGTATGCTAACTTAGATAGCAATGATAGAAATTCTGTAAAAACTTAAGAAGAACCTTCTACCCTAAATTATAAAGTAGTCCACCCAGTTCGAGAAAAAATTCCTTTCGGCCCTAAGGTTAGTCACTGTGCCAACAAGGAAAAGTATTATTGGATAAGCCCTGATGAATTTATTATGGAAAGAGAAATTAGCTTAAGTAAGATACCTTATTGTGATTATTTCACTATCAGATTCTAATATACTGTCACACAAGTTTAAGATAAAACTAGATTGCTTATTAAACTTTATGTTTACTTCATGAAAAGCACTACTTTCAAAGGTAGAATTGAAAATGGTTCCTTATCAGAAAATACTGAAGTAATTAATTTAGTTTTCACTCCTTAAGCTCAAATAGCAATGTAAAACTATCTCAAAATCGAGAAAGTATAGCGCGCTCAAAAATAAGCTTAGCAAAAATAATAATAATTACAATAATAATAAATGCTCTAATAGACTTTTTCTGATTCTTAGCAAATGTAGCCATCTCAAAGT
Organism: Tetrahymena borealis; assembly: GCA_000260095.1. Taxonomy (NCBI): domain Eukaryota; phylum Ciliophora; class Oligohymenophorea; order Hymenostomatida; family Tetrahymenidae; genus Tetrahymena; species Tetrahymena borealis. The sequence continues at coordinate 143,940 of JH651331.1, forward strand.
GAACAAACCCAATAGATGCAATAATAATAATAACAATAATAAAACTAAGTCTGGATTGACGAAAGAAGAAAACGTTTCAAGACATAAAGCTTATTTACAAATATTGAAAAAACTTCGGATTTTGAATTAATTGTCCCTGATGTTCACCCAAGAGAAGTATTCAATATTATTTTCTTAGATAACCCTTATAAATCTCCTACTAATGATAAAACATATCCCCATTACTTGTATTATTTCATGGAAGAATTTTAGAAGGATACTGATATGCATTTTAACAAATTCTCACCTCCTCCCCCTGAGTGGTATACTAATTTAGATTGTCTGGATTCAAGCATGATTTAAAATTATGAAGATTATTCTCTTCATGAATATAAATATGTTCATCCAGTTCGTGAAAAAATTCCATTTGGCCCAAAAGTAAGCCATTGTGAAAATAAAGAAAAATATTTTTGGATCAGTGCTGATGAATTCATTATGGAAAAAGAAGTTTTCTTAAGTAAAATCCCATATTGTGACTACTTTACTATAAGATTTTAGTATTAATTTACAAAAAATGACTCAAATGGTACTAAAATTGCTTGCAGATTGTATGTCAACTTTATGAAGAGTACTACTTTCAAGGGAAGAATTGAGTCAGGATCACTTTCGGAAAATACTGATGTTTGGAAAAATGCTTTCTCCCCTTAAATCCTCCAAGTTATGTAAAATTATGTGAGAACTTTTGCAGACAAAAGAAAAGCTAGATTAGAAAAGCTAAGCCAGCCATAAGCATAAATAATATAACCTGTATTAAACTAAGTAAGTTCTCGACAAGAAAATGTTGCCTCTGTTAGTGTGGGTAGTGTAGGGCAAAGTAGAAGAAGTAAAAGAGAAATTATAATAGATTAATAAAATTAAATATCCTCATTATATAAATTAAACGAGGAACGTTTTAAACAATTCAACAACAAGCTTCAAGATATGTAAGGTATAGTTGATCATTAAAACAATCAATTCAAGAACATTCTTTATGTGATAATAGTTATTTTGGTCATCAATCTCATCCACTTATTTAAATGAAATCAAAAATATAAATCAAATGGCTAATCACATTCAAAAAATCTAATTAACTAATATAATATAAAAAATTAAATAAATAAAGTTTATTCCCATATTTCTCTCTCATCCAATTATGGACAAATAAAATACACACACACACTTTCATAAATAAATTCTTACTATTTTTACCATAATTTGACACATACATACCTCTATATTAAATGTCTAATTTAGATCTTTATTAGTCTATATATGTTCTTAAAAATCTTTTACTCTTTTATCCATTCTTATTATATCTTCCCTTTTTGTATTCCTCAATAATTAACTCCAAATAACTCTTCTTTTATCTACTCTAAGAGTAAAAGTAATTAAATTTAGTAATTCAAAACAAATATAAATGCAATCATTTTACAAATCTCCCAACTTTTGTTAATTATAAATTATATTTGATTTATTATTAGAAACAAACTCAAAAAACTGAAAGACATGTTTGAAATGAGAATCTAATTAAAATTTTGAAGGATTAATTTTATTATTATGTCTACTAATTAGTTAAATTACACTATTAATTTTAAGTTTAAATAAGAATTTTATAGATTTGAAAAATGATTAAATTAAAAAATTTAATTAAATTTAAAAGATTAGATAAAGTGGAGCTCTATACAAGATTTCTTATTTTGTTTATTGAGGATATTTTTTATTCAATTTGTTAACCAATATGTATATCCTTAGGTATTACAAAATACTTGATTTGGAAAGGAATTAATAAATGAATGAATGAAAGTGATAACAAAAAAGCCCTTTTTAAGAAAGAAAGAAATAAATATATATTTATTTATTGTGTTTGCATATTATTTAATATGATTAATAAACTGATAAAAAAATTAGGATAGATTCTTATAAGTAAAAGAAAAAGCAAAATAAATGTCTTTCTCAGGTTATAGCTTGAATGGTGGTATTCACCCCTGTTTACCTTTCTATGAAAGAATGTTACAATGTGCAAAGAGTGAAGCTTTACCTATTAAAATGTGTACTGCCCAATCTGAAGATTATCTTGAATGTCATCACAGAAAGAAACAAGTAATTCTTCGCTCTTCAATCACAAATTTATATTTATGATTCATATAAAAAGAAAATCTTCTAATCATCATAGCAATTTAAAATTAGGAAAATTTGGAAAAAGTGGGAAAATTTATAATAAAATATGCTAAAATACAAACCAATCAATGGATAAACATGCGATAAGCTAGGAAGAAATTAAATAAAATAATAAACAAATAGTTGGTTATAAGAATCTCATAAAAGCATCATTATTTATCATTAAAATTTAAAGGGAATTATGATTTGGCGAATAATACAATTATGGGAAAAAAATAGCAGGATAAATATAATAAGTATTATAAGTGATTATTTGATTGATAATAAGGGGTTCTATTTGATTAAATATGCAATAAGCATGACAAATCTGTTTGATTTGATAGTTTTAGTAACTATCTTAACTAAATTAGCTGATACCAGATAAAGATATTCATATATCATCAATATTCCAAGCCTAATATTCTTTATATTATTTTTATTAATTTTGATAACGGGAACAAATTCAATCAAGCTAAAAAATGAATACAATACATAAAACCTTTATTTTGGGTTTTTGTTGCAGAAAAGAAATATTGCTTTCATTTTAAAATATAATTGTTGGAATTTTACTTAAATATTTTATTCTTGATTTCTAAATTAATTATATTATAAATAATTATAAAAATAGTATGCCTTGAACTATTAAATTAAAAAAGAGCTTAACAATATTAGAATTGTTGCTTTACCTAGATATGATGAAGACAACGATACTTTCGTTCCTTTCTCTGAAGCTTCTGCTGACTAAATTTTCTAAAATTGAGTAGAGAAACTAATAATTAAACCTTTATTTGATAAGATTCCTTGATTATCAATAAATAAGATATATTCTAACTAAGCTAAATTAATAGTTTGTTTGTATTTACTTGTTAGGTTCTTCTATATCTTATATTCATTTTACACCTTCTCTTTACTAATTATTTCTTTAAAATATACTACTTTTCAAATTTTATTAGTTATCTCTTACTAGAAAGGTAGCTAGCTTATTTATTCTAAAATAAAATTATTGTTCTTACTACAATTATGAATAAAGATAATTATAAAATACATTTTGATTAAAGAATAAGAAAAATAATAATATTCTTTGTTTTTTATTGATTAATTTAATTAATTATTTAATTAATTTTAAAATATTTTTGATCTCCTTTTGCTAAATTTTAAAACTTAAAATTCCAATATTCCAATCTACAGCTTAATATTTATTCATTATAATTTAATACTTATTAACTATTAATATATATGATTTATCACCTTTTTAGAAATATAGAAGATTAATTTGGATTTATGGGCATAATCTAATCTTTCTAAAATTTGCAGCATATACAATGAACAGGTTATAAGAAAATAAAAAGTAATAGGACTTCTAATTTTTTTAATTTTTTATAAATATATAAATTGATAGATATTTCATTTAATTGAAAAATACTTAATTTTTAATAAAAAATATTCTGAAAACATAGAATTTGAGAACTAAAAATTAGTTTTGTAATAATAAGCGACATATAAATTAAGCATTAATACTATTTTTTCAATTTCATTTAAATTTTCCTATTAAAATTCACTTTAATTGCAAAAAATGTTCTAAATTTAATATACAAAAACTAACAAACAATATTTTGAGATATATTTGATTTCTGATAATTTGTAAAGGAGTTACTCTAGGCTTAAACATAATATCTTTTAATTCGATTAATTGAATAGGAAAAGAAAAGTAGAAAGCTAAGTTTAAATTAAGACCTGATTTATTGTACTTTATAGATTAAAAAGAATAAAATTTATTATTAGTTGATTTTTATTTACTCAAGAATTGTGGTGTGATCTAATTAAATTTGATAATTAATGACGTAATGATAAATTGATGCAAATCAATAAAATTTAAATAGATAGATTACATTCCCAAATAAATGAAATGAAAGAGTAAGCAGTCTAAATTATTTTTTAAATTAGAATCTTCAGATTAGTAAAAATTAATTTACGGGTAAAAAGGGGCTGATAATTATACTCCTAGTAGTCAAAGATATGATGATCTTAGTTAATCTAACACCCAAACATGATCAAAATTAAATCAAAAATAGAAATGAAAAAGCGCGGAAAAAAGGATGATTATAAAAGGGATAATACATGCAGAAAAAAAGTGTAAACACAAAAATTTAAAAATGAAGAAATTTTTATGGGAAAATAATAGAGCAATTAGATGTGAGAAAATCTTAATAGCAGTACAAACGAGATATTAATTGGAAGTACAAAGAAAGGGATGAAGTTTTTTTTTTTTTACTTTATTTCTTATCCTTCCTTCTATTTGTTTATTTGAAAACGAAGAAAATTTTTAAACAATCAAAATAAAAAATAATACAAGATGGGTTTTATTGACATTGAAATGTGAATGAGTGAGTACCTTTAAGGAATGGAAAAATAATAACTAATAATGGAGTGATTAATAATTTTATAGTGGAAAATAGACAATATTCTATTTATTTTTCCTTGTTTTTTTGTACTTTATTAAAATGTAAGAAAGATGTTCCCTTCATATTTATATCGTGGGGATTAGTGTTTGTCTCTTAACTTGCTCGCTCGCTCGCTTAATATATTTTTTAATTTTCTTTCTTGTCACCTTAATTAATATATTGAAATATCAAAAATATAACACACTCAAAAATCTATATATTGAAAAATAAGATTTTTTAATAAAAAAGGAATGAGCTCAGATAATTATTACAATTAATCTACTTCATAGCATAATTAATTAGCAGGAAATATCAGCCATAATCGAAACAGCATTAGCCAAGAATATCCAAATAGCACTTAATACTAAGAAGGCATGGATCTTCACAATTCAAATTCTTTACCACCTACTCAACAACCTTAGCATTATCCTCCTTAAGTGCATACCTATCACTCTAATTAGAATAATCCACCATCCAATTAAAACATGTAAAGCTCATAAGGTTCAGTAGGAGCACCCTCTTCAGCATCCGGATCATCAGGTCATTAAAGTGGAATCCATTAAGGTAATTAAAGTGGAGGATACTAAGGAATGTATGGACCTTAAAGCTAGCAAACACAACCAAACGGTCCTTCTTAACAACAATAATCATAGGGAAATTAAAGTGCACCTATATAAGATTAATAGGGAATGAATTATCGTCATCAATAGCATCAATACCCCCATTCGCAATCTTAACCTAATCAGAGCATGCAAGGAAATCCCACTCCAGCTAACAGTCAAGGATATGGAATGAACCATCCTCCTCAATAGCTAGGATAAGGACAATAAGGCTAGTAATAACCTTAGCATTAGATGAATCACATTCCTCCTGTCGGATAATATCAAAAGAACCCTCAGCAAGGGAATGTTCCATACAATAATGCGAATGTAATTTAAAATTATTATTAAACTTTGATTAAACTTGTAGTTAAGTTCATTGAAATATTTTAGAGCTTAAAGTGTTTTATACCATTACAGATTCAAATTTTATTGAAATTATTTCATCAAAATTGAGAGTGAAAATAAGAATAATTAAAGATTTACAAATGCTTATAATTTTTTTTAATATAAAAAAAGCAACAAGGCCCCCCTGTTAAGGGATAAATGTAAGGATATTAGTAAATTCCTTTGGGAAATAATAATCTTTCTGCTTCCTAACAACTAGCACAATAACAAGGATACAATTAAAATGTAAATATTTGAAAAACCATTCTCATCGAATATCTTTTTATTAGTTCTATCCTCTTACTATCCACTAATTACTTCTTCATTCAAATTACTATTGCACAAAGGCATCAATATCTGCATAAATATATAAACAAATGCAATCAGAACAATCAAAATTTTTATTTTTTTCTCTTTTTTTCAATAATATTTTCTTCATTTAATTATTTATAAATTTCCGCCTAAATCTAATCATTTATTCATTTCAAAACCTATTTTCAAAAGATGAAGCAACCTCAAGGACCTCCAACTTAAATGAATTCCCAATATGGAATAAAGCCCTAATAATAATAACAAGGATAAAGTTTATCAAATTCTCAATAATTGTAATAGTAAAATTAACAATCTCAATAACCTACTCAAAACCTTCAACAATAACCTTCATCTGGTAATAGTTCTTAATAATAATAACCCTCTTCAAATTAGCCTTATATTCCAAGATAAGCTTCTTAACCTTATCACTAAATCCCCTCATAGCCTACCTCTCAAACTAACATTTCAGGTCCTCCATATTAGCCTAATTCTCGCAGTGGTCCTTAAGGATATTACTAAAACCAACAGGCATCTCAATCTTAGTAGTAATAATAAAATGCCCCTCCCCCTACTTAGCACGGTAGTGGACAATACCCTCCTAACCCTCCTCATAGTGGAGGAAGTTCATTTAATTAACCTCCTTAAAATTAATAAAGTGGTCCTTACACTAGTCAACCTTCTATTTAAGGCTAATAGCCCAGTTAACCACCACCTTAATAAAATCCTTAACCACCTTAATAAAACTCGTAGCCACCTTATAATTAATAGAATCCTAATTATAAGTAAGGCACACCATATCCTTAAAATCAACCAACCTAGTAGCCTCCTACTTAAAAGGGAATTCCCTAACAACCCAATTTAGCCTAAGGTGGATAACCTCCTATCAATCCCCATCAAAATGCAAATCAGCATCACATTATACCAAATTAACCTCCTTACTCAAGTGGACCTAACTAATAAGGCTATAAGCCAATGATGGGTTAGAATTAAGGACCTCCACCCTAAGGAAATACTCCCTAAGCTGCAAAGCCTCATTCTTAAAATATGATTCCAGCTGGCCCTCCAAATTAATTTTAGAATTAACAATAAATTAATCCTGAAAGATAAAACTAAGGATAACAATAGCCACCAAATAATCCTATGTATAAATAATAACCTCCTTATCCTCCTAATTAAATTCCTTCTTAAGGAAATCTAATATAAGGAGGTTAACACATACAATAAGGTAAGATATAAGGACCTATAACTACTGCTCCTCCTCACAATAGTTAAAGATCATCTTCATAACAAGCTCCAACAATACAAAACCCTGCTTATAATCCAATAACTCCTTAAATCCCTCCTAATGTTAACAATGCAAACATGAAGAAACCTTATAATCCTTAAATGAATGGACCTTAGAGTGGTGGTTAAATGGTACATCCTAATCATCCTCCAGTAACTCACCCTCATCATACAGCTCAAAAATAAGAAATGGATAAATATGACAGCTAGGTTAAAGCTTCAAACTTGCTCTCAGATGATGATAAATGGTATAAATTGGATCATGATGAAACCTATTTACTTAAGCAAGAAAGTTTAAAGAAGTCCTTCAATAAAATTGTTTAAAAACTTTAATAAGAAAGGCATTTTTCTGAAAAGAGGAAATGTCCATTCTCTGATTTAGAAACAGATATTGATAAAAAACAGAAGCTAGATACATCAAATCTTAAAGAAGAATTGGGTAATTTAAAGAATTCTTTCTCGATCATCAGTTGCTTTGATATCTAGGAAGAAAAGAAGAAAAAGAAATAACAAGAAAGTGTTAGTAAAACCACATCGGAAATTAAAATAACTAATACAAAATAAGTCAAAGAGTTTGATGTTTTGAGGTTACATTATTATGAATTCCTCCTTGCAAAATAGTAAATAGCTCCCCCTCCTCAAACTTAAACTTAAACATAGCATAATTCCTAAATACCCCCTTAGTAATAGCCACAATAATAGCAGTAGCCTGGTAGAACTTACTCCAGTGATCATATGAACTAAAATAAACCAAATACTATGCACTCATAAAATTAATAAGGACCTTCAAATTCTAACATTAACCCTTAAAATAGGTAAAATATGCCTTATATGTAATAACAGTAATAGTCTTCATAATCTTAATAGTAAGGTTCTAACCCTTCTCACCCTTCACAGGTCCATTAAAATTACTAAAGCGGAAATCCTTAAAATCCTCATAGCAGACCAATGCAATAAATACCCCCTTAAAATACTCCTAACTAGGGTGGACATCCAAATATGTAATAGAATCCATAAATTATGGGAATGAAGAATCCTAATTAGCCTTCTCTCTAACCTGCTCATGGTCCTCCCTCAGCTAATTAATCATAATAACCTGGAGGCTAATAGCCATAAAATTAATAAAGACCTTAATAATATATAGGATAATTACCATAGAATAGACAATATAGTGGATAGCCTAACAGTGGTGGAGGTATGTAACCTCAATAATAGGTACCTCCCTCTGGTAAACAATCTATGCCACCTCAACAAGGACAATCTCTCCCTCCTTAACAATAATAACATCCTAATAATGGTTAAAACCCAAACCCAAATTATCCTATTAATAAATAGATGAATGCACCTTAAATGGGGAATCAAAGTTAGTAACCTTAAGGTGGTCATTAATAACAGTAAGGAATGGGTGGATAGAATCAGAATATATAACCTCATTATCAAAAGTAATAGGCTATATAACAATAAGGCATGAATTAAGGTAATCAGTAATATCCTCCAAATATGAATCAAAGAAGTCCAAATCTAACTAACACTCAACCTCCTCAATAAATGAATTAATAGTAATAACAGTAGTAGTAGCAATCTAATTACTGAAGAAATATTTAATATAATTTTATTCTATCTATAATATTTAGTTATTCAAACATTAAAATCTCTGTAATGTTTTTTTGTAGTAATAAGTACTTAATCTAAATATTTGTTTTACTTCCATTTATTACTAAAATTAATCTACAAATCTTAATTATTTTTTATTCATTTTTCTCAAAAATAAAACCTAATAAGAAACTCTTTAAAAAGCCTTAAATCATCTTGTAAAAATTTAAAATAAAAAATTCTTTGGTTTATTAATAAATATTAAAATAAAGTGATTACTTAAATCAATGTTTCTAAAATAGTTTAGATTGGAGAAATACTTTACATAAGTAACTAACAAAGGGGTATTACTTAAAATAAATATATTAAAGAGAAATGCCTACCTGGAGAAACTTCTTTTGAAAATAAAAATGAAAGAGTAAGGAATTAATAAAGAAATTGATTTTTCAATCTTATAAAACTATCATAGGTAATTTTTATGAAAATGATAATTAGTATCAGCATTAGTTAATATTGAGCCCAAAAAGGATTTTAGAGATTAATAGTGAAGAAAATGATAATTATGATAAATAATAGATAAAGTTGATACCTTTCATAATAAAAATAATATAAATTAAAAGATTAATTTAAAATAAATTTATTTCTATATAATTTTTAGTTGAGTGAAATAATTCATTTTTATTTTTTCTATTCAATGTTCACAATAATTAAAAGATTGGGCATTCGTTTATTTATTTTTAGATCTTTCAAACATATCTCTAAGTCTTTATTCTTTAATATCACTTAATGGCATGGTCAGATCAATATCATTTATTGTAAAAGGTTATTCTACATGATTTACAATAAAAAATGCAACTATTTTTCTTTTCAAGGGTTTATCTGTGTTGTTTGTTAAATTTATAACTCTATGGATATTCTAATTAGGGAATATCACCATGAGATCTTCTTTCAATTAAAGGTACCCAAGAGGTATTAAATCTTTTTAGCTACAAAGGTATTCATAATCTGGACAGTATTAGTGTGCAGACTAAGCAGCCTACATTGGATGAACTGGCACATCATCTGAACGAGGGGCTCTCTTAAAATGTAACTCTCCATTAACAAGTTTAGAGTCCTGTTCAATAACATACAAGCAAGTGTAAAGGATATTATCTGAAGAAAACCCCTCAACATGCCATTATCCATTATAAATAGAATAAGGTTATATTTCCATTTCACTTATTTTTACTATTGCATGAATTCTCTCATCAAAATTTACTGAACTTTTGTTATCATAAATTTATTTTCTAAACTTTTAATCTTTAAAGTACTAACCCATTAAATTGTAATTTAAACTCGAAAAATATTCATGAGTCTGTTTTAAGCCATCAGAAAAGTATGTTAATAAATTAGATAATTCTTCTTTCAATTCATCCAGGAAAGGGTAATTTTAAAGATGTTTAAATAAATCTCCTTCGATTTAATAAGAACTTGTTTACTTATTATAAAGAAATTAAGCTGGGAGCCAAAGAAATTCTGATGGCGAAGTCTTAAATATTTTCCCCCATTAATCATATTCATGATTATTTTATTTGCATTTATCAAAATATTCTTTGAATTATTTCAACTTATCAGATTTACAATAAGTTGTACTAAAAGATTATAGAGATTAATGTAAAATATTCCTTATTCTAGCGATATCAGGAGTATTCCCCTTTTTAAAAATAATTTTCTACAATTAATTGCTATTAGCATTAGGTAGATCATCAGTTTTTATCTAATCAGTAATATCAATAAATTAAGGATCATCTTCCTCTCCATCAGAATTATAACAATTGTATTCCTCATAATCGAGATTGGCTTCAATCTCTCTCTCTACTTATTTTTATATTTCGCCACTTAAATCGTTAATATTTGGGTGATAATCAATTAGATTATTCTCCTCTTAATATTTCATTACGTTATTTATTGCCTATTGAAGGTATTTCTTTTCTTCATAGGGGATATATATTTCATTTTTTGTTACAAATGGAGTTTGTAAATTAGGATCCTTTTCAAAAATATAAATATCATTAGCTTTGTACTTTTTAAATTCGCCATAGACTTTATTGTTGAAACTATCACTTTCCTGTTGACAAGCATATTATTTCTTTGAGTATTCTTCGTTTTCTAATTCCCTTTATTCATCATCAATTTCTTCTTAGGATTCTTCTTCTTATTAGATTTATCCGCTTTCTTAGAAACGATTCAATTCAGCAGATTTGTTAAATAATATGGCTATGAAATGGTTTTAATCTACTTTTAACATGAAATTTTGATCGTCAATTTTAATTATTCGTAATTTATTTTCAGATTTTAGATTTTAGATATTAATTATTATTTAAGTGGTATTTACTTAATTTCTAAAAAAATTAAAGATTTAAAAAAGGAGATTTTGGATATCCAAATTAATACAACTTAAAATTGAATAAAAAATAAACAATAGAAACTATAAGATAAAATCTTTATTTTCCTCTTAAATTTATTATTTATAATTTTAATATAAATCTAAGATAGAATTAAAAAAAATTACTCATAATAATAATTTAAAATAAAAAAATAAATTTGTAACAATTATATTAATAATTATTCATAATACTTTATGAAATATACAAAAATATTAATATTTTAAATTTATAATTTTTCAAACTAAAAGCAAACTCAAAAATATAAAAATACCTAATGAGAATAGAACTCTTGTTTGAGAGGATGGTGAAGGTGAAGGTGAGAGATTATAAGGATTAACAAGCTCAATCCACTTATCTTCAAGTAGTTAAGGATAGATTATAACTTAATTTTCAAAAAAGGTTTTGTTTTTAAAAAATTAGACCCCAATGCTTTCTGAAATAGAGACATTTGTACAACTTCCTTTAGAAAAACATATAAAGAATTAATTTTAGCTAATTTATTCAGCATAAGTAACTCCTGCTCCATATTATTAATTTATAGTTGATGCACTTTATATAAGATATTATTTCTAAATACCAATCTTATCATAAAGAACTACTGTAAGGTCAAAAATAGTTTTTCCAAAAAGTAAGGTGTATTTATTACCAGAAATACTAGCATCAAAAGATGAAAAAGCATCTCTATAATAGAATAAAGAAGCACTAGCTATAATCAATTGATCATTTTTATCCAATTAGAAAGTAATATCATAGATGAAAGAGTTATCAAACTAAATTTTGAATTATGTATCAGAATATTAATAGATTGCTGATATAAAGTCATTTTCATCTACAATAAAATCTACACTAAGAAGCAGATCTTAAAGATTATAGTAAGAATATAAGATATTTTTACTATCTTTATCATTCTATACATTAATTAAACCACCTTTATAGAATGATAATTTAAGGTTTAAACTATTAATTACATTAAAGCTCTATACAGATGTAAGATCTATGTAATCAAGTTAAACTGTTAATTCATCAGGGTTATCTTTTTTAACAATTAGGAATTTAGAGCTACTAGATGGATTAAATATCCACAAATCAGTTCCAATACTCACTATTCTTCTAAATTGATCAGCATATATAAAGCTATCAAAAGATTGAGAGCTTTTATCTAGTAAAATTACTTGAGAAATAGCACCAGTTTTATCAGAAGTGAATTAGAGAGAAAATTTCCTTATCTCTGTTTTGCATAAAACGTAAATGTTTTCAGAGAAAGAGGATTATTGGTTATTTTAGATTTTAGAAGCTGAATCATCTAAAATAGTATAACAACCCTAACTAAAATCTCCATCAATTTTTAGAAGATTATCTCCAATTAAAATCTAATTAGTCTACAAAACAGCCTTTAAATTGTAGAGAATAGTAAAAATTTATTAATCTTAAGCTTCTACATTATTAATTCTATTAACAATCTTAATAGAGGTTTAATCAGATTTCCAGCCTAAAATACAACTATTTATTACTTGTTAATCATTAAAATATAAAATAGTTCCAGAGCTGAAGTTACTGTCTTAGATCTCAGTCTTAAGTTTTTAAATAGTATCTGCATTTTAGTTTACTAGACCATATTATGTAGAACCATTTCTGACTACATATAAACCATAAAATTGTTATTAATCCCCGATTCTTAGGGTAATCTAAGAAAGGAATGTCAAGTTACTATTAAAATCACTATATTTTAAGTTTTATTGGTAGCAAAGTGATGCTTGTTCCAAAATTTACTAGCATTCAACTGGTTATTATGAACCTGTAATACAGATCAAATCTTGGCTAATAACAAAAATACTATTTTTATCAGTTTATATCATTACAGTTGTATATAATTGATTCTAAGAGTAGGCACTATTAATTCTAAACAGAGAATATTGATTTTCGCTGTTTGTAGAAATATACAAGTATTCTATGTAATTTCTTATTGGGATTAAAGAAGGATTAGCTTAAGAAGGTTGATCTATAATTAAATTTCTTATAAGTACTGCCTTTTTGGTTTAGAATTAATTGTAAGAGTAAAGCGATACAGTGAGCTTCTATTGATTTTCTTATTATATAATAAAAGATTAGCTAAATAAAATAATTTTTTGATTAGCTGATATTTAAGGAATTTCTAAAGGATTTCCAACTAAGCTATTTATAAAATAGTTATAAGAGACGATTAAAGAATCATTGTAAATGAACAGATTTCCTTTAATACAAATTAACTTCTAATATTGAGATGCATCTAAAGGTAAAGTTATTTGAGAGACGATTAATAAATTTCCTTCAACACTATTACTGTATTGATAGTTAAATTAAACTATAGATTTATCACACATGATAAAAAGAACATTTTTTTAAGTGTCTGAAGCAAAGGCAAAGTTTGTTTAGCTACAAGAAGTTAAAATGGAATTGTATTATAACGAATTATTAATTAAGAATGGCACATAGATAGCAAATTATCCAGTTCCTACATCAGATTCTAAAATAAATGTACCATAATTATCACTAACTCCGATATCAGATTAAGGTTTGAAGGAAGAGGTAAAAAGTGAAACTTAGCCAATCTAACCTTGAATGAGAGGAATAGCTGCATAAATGGAATAGCTATTACCTTAATAACTAGTGATTATTGAAGAAATTAAGCCATCAGTTTAATAGGTACTCTAAATGTTATTAAATTGTATTTATTTTGATGATTACATTTATAATACTCTATTTAAAATAACATTTTTAATTAGATTATTATCACTGATAAATATTTCTGGATTAAAATTAGAACCAATAATGTAATTTTCTAAAGGAATACAATATACTTCATTTGTTAATAATGTAATCATATTCTAAAAGCGAATTTATTTTTTAGTGAAAGTAGTTATTAAATCACTAGTTACATTAATTGCTATTTAAATCTTCAAATTGTATGATTTATTGCTTTGAAATACAGTAAATTCGAGTTATTTATTAGTTCCAGTAATTAATATAGAAGGAATTTATAGTTGAACAACCTAATATAAATGTATGGTCTTTCCTTAATTATCCTTTTTAACTAGGTGTACTAAGAATTAATTTCCAATATTCTGCTAGGTATCAACAGAATGGCTGTGGTCTAAAATTTATTCGAAGATCAATTATTTTTTTTTAATATCTATCATTTCAAATCCATCGTCATTATAGAATATCAAGGTATTTTAATCTAGAAAAATTAGATTACTCCTTACATGTAGAGCAGTTTCAATAATTTCATTAATGGAAATAGTACCTCCATTAACCGATTCATACTAGTTCAATTTGATGAAAACACTACCAGAGTTGATATTGGTTAAAGCTAAAATAAGTATATTTTAAATTCTCTGTATACTAGTTGCACTATAATAATTATTAAATTCAGGAATTGTTAACTGATTAATGATCAACTTATCATTTCTATAGTCTATAAAGAAACTGAAAAGTAAATTATTGATGTTATCATAGCCTATAAGAGTATTAGTAGGATCAACAACAATATTATAGCTTACATTTGAATCAATGTTTAAAGTTTCAACAGTTTATAAAGTAGTTCCTCCATTTTAGTATTTAAGCAAACCAATAACATCTCTATTACTATAAATGATATAAATATCATTTTCACTTCTTTTTACAGCTACTTGATTATTAATTAATAAGGTATTATCTATATTTATTGGATTCAATCCTTGACCTTAAGAATAAGAGAAGTGAACAGTTCCTTAATTTTCGTTAGTTTAATAGCTGATGAAACCATTTGAAGAATTATAAAAACTAGCAGTAATAGTAAATGCAGTTTTGATTTAAGATAGGAGATTAAAACTAGCTAACTATGTTCTTGTGAGTACTCCTTAGACTATTTCCAAATGTAAATAAACAATCTAAATATTTAAGGATTAATCTTCGTTTTAAACAACATTATACCCAATCTGAAATTTACTACTCAAGCTATCTTAAAAGCTAGTAACAGAAGATATACTATTCGATCCTTCAATTTAATTTCCAATTTCTTAATAGGGTACATAGATATTTTCTGCAGGTATATTCTTTGGGAAATCGATTGAAGAAGCAGTAAAATCATAATAGTCATCTAGTTTAAGGATATACCTTTCATCTTACTGAAGATTTATAGTACTTTAGATAGTTTGGGTACAGACTATTTAATATATTGATAATAAGCTTAAGACTAAGAAATTTTTAAAAATTATATTTCCTTCCATATTATTCAATATTTTAAAATTTTTCTTTTCTTATTTAATAATATTATTGAAACCAAGCTTAATCAAATTCAATTTAAAGTATATTTGATACTATTTAGGAAAGAGTGAAAGAAATATTCAATTTCTGATTAATAATATTTCTAATAAAAAAAGCCCTAATCATCCATTATTCATTTAGTTAGACTCCTAATCAAAATATCAAATGATTGAGAAGTTAAAAAATTTTTTTAATTATAAGATAGTCTTTATTTGCAGTTTCTATAGTAAGTAACGAGGGAAAGTTAATCAAATAAATGCACTTGTACTTTCCTTTTATAAAAAACCATTAATTTCTTCTATTTCATCACATTCGAAAAATAATAATTAATTAAAGATTAATTGAGATAGAATAGAGGCTGGTCTGCATACATTACTATTTATTTTCTTTTATTCTATTAAAGTATCAATTAAGAAGGTTAGAAAATAAAAAGAAATTTATAATTAGTGAAGATAAAAAAAATTCTTTCATTCAAAAACTAGATTCACTTCGTAATAGAAATAGATCAAATTTCTTATTAAATTTAAAAGATATATGAATCGATTTTAAATATAATTTAATTATAAGAAACAGAAAAAATAAAAGAAAATTTAATATTTTATTTATCAAGAATTTATTTTTCAAATTAATTCTAATTTTTAATTTGATATTTTAGCAATTTTTTACTTACTTTATTTTACATTCTACTTTTAGAAATATATAGAATTATGAATACTAATATTGAAAAATAAAGGCTTATTTTTATTAGGATTTTTATAATATGAAATGATATATTATTTTAAATAAGTACAGTAGAAACCTATGAAAACAGCAAATTACTTTTATACTTTTAGTAAATTGATTAAAGTTATATATTCAGGCTAATTGGTCAATCTTATATAAGATAGAATAGCATTAGATAAGAATTAATTTTCTAAATTGTTATTAATTTATCAAATAATAAAATAAGAAAAGAATTATCCAGTCGTATGACAGTTATTATATATTAGATATGCTAAGCCTGAACCCACTTAGTACGAAAAAAACATCGATTATATTTCTCTCAAGTTAAATTATTTTTTTAAGATAAAATTTATGCAAATTAATTTACAACTTCAATAAATATAATACCATTACATAAATTTCTGATAATAAAAATGTAAAATATACTTAATATCAATGTTCACAATAATTAAATGATTGAGTATTTGTTTATTTATTTTTAGACCTTTCAAACATATCTAATAATCTATGTTCTTTGATAACACTCAAAGGTTAAGTAAATTCAACATCATTAACTGTGAAGGGTTAATCAACATGATTTACTATGAAGAAAGCTACAATCTTCCTCTTTAAAGGTTTATTAGTTTTATTTGTGATACTTGTAACTCTATGGATATTTTAATTAGGGAATATTACCATTAGATCTTCTTTTAATCCAAGCTAACCAAGAGGTATAAGATTATTTCTATCACAAAGATATTCATAATCAGGACAAAATGAATGATCTTACTATTCTTACTCCATGGGATCGCAAGGAACATCATCAGCACGAGAAGCTCTCTTAAATAAAAGTTTACCCTTAGTTAATTCTTAATCTTATTCAATAACATACAAACAAGTATAGAGAATATTATCTGAAGAGAAACCTTCTACATGCCACTAACCATTGTAAACCGAGTTTGGTTGGATTTCCATTTCACTGATTTTTACAATTGCATGAATTCTCTAAGAAAAATCAACTTTCTTCTTACAATCGTATATATCAAACTCAACCTGATCTGAATCATAACCACTCATTAGATTATAATTCAATTTCTTAAAGTATTTATGAGTTTCTTTCAAAGGAACTGATATGTATGTCATTAGATTTGATAATTCATCTTTTAATTCGCTAATATATGGACACTATTCTAGGTGCTCAAAAAGTTTTCCTTCAATTTAATAGGACTTTGTCTCATTATTATAAACAAACTGTGATGGTAACCACAAGAATTAAGAGGGAGAAGTCTTAAATTGCTTCCCCCATTAATCTAAGTCCTTATTCTTTTTACATCTTTAGAAATATTCTTGTATTTAATTTAACTTAGGAGATTTACAATAGATCGTATTGAAAGATTAAAGCGATTAATGAATGATATTTTTTATTTTAACCACCTAATTAGTATTTTAAATTTTATTTTTAGAATTATCTTCTTCTAAAAGTTAAGCTTTATTATCATTAATACCATCATCATTTATATTGATTTCATCTACTTGTTGCTTAAGGTTCATCTCTTTAGATACTAACTTTTTGAGATCACCCTTTAAATCATCAATGCTTGGATGATAATCTATCAAATCATTTGTTTTTTAATACAACATAACTTTAAGTATTGCATATTTAAGATATTTCTTTCTAGGATAAGGGATATATTTTTCATTGTTAGTTAAAAAAGGAACATTTTTAACTGGATCTTTTTCAAACAAATATACATCGCTAGCTTTATATTAAAGGAATTCTCTTAAAACGCTTTTATTAAATTACTAAGCTACATTTTTACAAGTATATTCATTTTTTTCATAGAACGAATCATCTTAATTTTCAAAAGAAATTGATTCTTCATTTTCTTATATTTCATCTTGATCTCCTTCTTCTACTTCTATTTCCTCGCTCTCCATTTAATCTTCTTGAGAGTCTCTATCTCCTTCTTCATTATTAATTTTTTCAATATTACCCTATGAATTACTTTCATCTTCAATACTATGATCACAAGTATATCCAAAATCCTCTATTTTATTTCTCGTAGAATATCCATTTAAAACTACGGATTTATTATAAATGATCTTTATATATTTATTTCTATCTTTTCTCAGCATTTAGCACTAGATTTCTATCAGTAATAATATACTTTTATAAAAGTAGAAAAAATTTTTATTTGCAAAAATTTGTTTACTAATTAATAATAATAAATTAATTCAAAAAGTAGTATTTCAAAACAAATCTTTAACCAATTCAATTAATAAAATATTCAACTTGACTCAATTTTTAATACTGATCAATTCCTATTTCAAAAAAATAGCGCTTTATTTAATTATATTATTAATATTTTTATTTAATATTTCTTCTAGAATCAAAGAATTCAATATTTATAAATGTACTTAATTGTATCAAATAAGGATTATTTAAGAAAATTTAATACTGTTAAACCTCATAAATTTAAAGTAATTGCCCAATCAAAGTACTTTTCAAACTTAATTGAAATTTATCTGGTTAAAATTAAATATATGATATTTCATATAGGTCCTCTCCTGTTGTCCCATCCCACCTCTATGTGTGAAAAATGTATATAAAAAATAGTTGAATATTGTTTCAATTCGTTAATTATATTCTTTTACAAAGTTATATTTTAGTTATGAAAGTATTTATTTAACCAAATACATTATTTTAATCAAAAACTCATTTCTTTTTTATTTAATATTCACTTTTTATAATAGTTTATACAAATGGGTAGTCTTCTTATTCTTTTAAAGTAATTGGTGCTGCTCCAAACTATCTTGCCGTATCAGAATTAATAGCAAAATGCTTTCTACTTGAAGGAGATTATATTTGCTCATTATTGATTTCATTAGATGAAAAAAATGAATCTTAATTTATGCTATTATTAATTTAGACTTCATTTCTCCTCTCACTAAGTTGCAAAGTATCAGTAGGACTTATAATTCCATCATCTTACATATCTTCATCTTACATTTCATTTAATTCTTTCATATTTTAAGGAGAAGATTCAGGTGGTTTAAAGATTTCTACTTCAAATTACCTAATTATATAGTCTGATACATCGTATATTCTTATGATAAATGTTTCCACATCTTAAAGCTTGGGAGTACCTGATAATACGATTGCATTTGATTTTAAAGTAAATTTCATCCACGAGGGTAATTATTAATTCTTAGAAGATCCATAATTCATTACATCTAATTTTAAAAATCTTCTAAAGAGTGAGCATTGAAGCATGTCTACTTTTTTGAAAGCTTACACAGAGTGGATTTCAAAAAAATTTTAGTGAATAGATTCACCTACACTAGGCTAAAAAATAGAGGGAGCTTTATCAATTAATCCTAAGGAGTCAGCTACCAGGACATTATATAGAAGTTTATATGGAAAATTGCCTTTCTTTAGAGTAATGAGTTGTGAGATTAAAAACTTAGGGTTATTTTACAGTAAAAGTACCATCAATTTTGCTTATAGTTTTATTTAATCTATAAGAAGCTAAATTTTAGGGAAAGAAAGTAGCTTAAATTCATTTTCATTTTCCTCAGCAATAGTTTTAATATATTTTAGATACCAGTCAATTGTTGTTTTAGTGGTCATTTTAGCTTCTAATTTAGCAGAATGTTTTAAAAACTGATAAATAGACAATAGGACAGGTTCTTATTTAAGAAGATATCTGGATACTAGTGCTTTTAAGGATTAGTACAGTAGAGAACCTGAATCTACTAATTCCGGAATAACTGACTTTACAGATATTATAGAATTCCTATGTTTTATGGATATTTGCTTATCTATCATTAGCTTAATTATAAGCTTCATTTATATTTAGCCTTGTTCATTCATTAAAATTTATCTAAGGTAATTCTTTAAGGAATTTGTTTGTGCTTTTTAATTGGGATTTAGATTAATATTATTTTAGGTTTATGATGCATTTTGTTTTAATTTATCTTTAGATATTTTATTTTCTTCATCTTTAACTATTTGCATTTTAGAAGGTATCTTTGTGAGATCATTTTAATAATTTATTAAATTTTATATTAAGGAATCTAGAATATTTTTGATTTTGCTATCTTACCAGAATGACTATTTTAAAAAACTATCAAAGTTTTAGTTGCTGTTTTTGTGATCAGTTTGTTAGTTAGTATCATCATTTTCATCAAAGATAGAACTAAACATGAAATCATTGTTTTTATCATCTAATCTATTAATTGTAGTCATAGGTTTTTAATTTTAATAGGGTCCTATTTCAGGAGATTTGCTACCAAGTTTGGTATTACTTTCAATTTGGATTGAAACATTGTTTCTCTTCTTGTAGTCTTTTCCAGTGTGAATTTATTTTAAAAAGGCTTTAAAGAAAAGCATAGCTTTGATATTTTCATCTGACATAATAGTTATCTTTTTGTAGTAATTAGTGAAAACCTCTACTGATTCTTTTTTATATGCATTCTTTTTGTGAAAGGCAAAATTAAAGAAGTAGCTTCTGTATCTATAGAGTCCAAGCACAGTTAGTATTGGACCAAATATCTTTGCTAAAGTACTAAGAATATAAACAAAAGGAATACTATAAACATATAAATTAAATGTGTCTGAGGCAGTAGTATATCCATCTGTTGCCTCTATTTTTATGTTTAAAATAGTCCTAAATTCCTCTATAGGAATAATCCCAAAAAATCTTAAAGAGTTACTAGATTATTAAATCCAAGCACCAGAGACTTAGTCAGCATATTAATCTCCCATTTTAAACGAAGCTTTATAGTGAAGGATTTGAGTATCTTCATTTATAAAAGTTTCTTTACTAAATTCAAAAGAGAGATTATCTTAGATCGCTACAGACCCGCCAGAATACATCTAATTAAATTGCTTTTGCAAAGACTTATTTAAGTTTAATAGAACTGGCTTTTTCAAATTGATGAATAAAGAAGCTTCACTTAATTTAACCTTTGTTTCGATAGAGTAGTTAACTCCATCGTTTAAACGAATACTAAAGACTATTTCATCATTATGGAGATTGAGATCTTATTTGAAAAACAGGATACGATTTTACAGTACATTATTTATATTCTTTAGATTTCCTTCCAATTTGAGATGAGTCTCGAAGTTAGAAATTTGAGCGATAACACCATCATAATAAATGTCGACGAACTTCCCAACCCCTCTTTAGACTTCTAAATACATTTCAATACTATTCTAAATTGAAAAAACAAAATATTTTTGGATAATTTAATCTGCATTTTATTAGGCATACTCTGGGACAGCTTGAGGGATACTAAAAAATCTCAATGAATTTGCTACCTTAAACATAATAGGATTTTAGTAAATAGATTATTATAAGATTAACTTCACTTTATCAAGAAGTGGTTAATTATCATTCATTGAATTATCTGAAAATCTAAATTCTTCACTTCTGTCAAAATTATTTGTGATTAAAAAATTTTCGTAATTAAGAATTTCCATTTAACGCAATTGTTTGTAAATTTTTTGACTTAATTCTTGAGTAATCACTACACCATCATCTGTTGGAGGATCAAATAAAAATGAGGAGCTTGTTAGAGGTAATTTAAATTCTAAAACTATAGTATTGTATTCAGGAACAGTTACATCATCTCCTAGCGCATCTTTTACTGCTTCTAAATTAGCGGCAGATATCTATTAATTGAAATTAATCCAATATGGGAGACTTACTATCTAGAAGTTATAGTAATAATATATATTTGTTAACTTAGCCCCATTTAATGGATAAATCTAATAAAATTAAAATTGAAAAGATTGGCCTATAAGCAATATTTAATCAGGCTATTACCTTTAGTAAACTATTTTCTTCGTTTCCCTTCCTAAAACTAGAAATATTTCAGTATGAACTTACACTTTACTACTGATTGGAAGACTGGTTACACCAAAACTATTAGTTAACATAATAAACTCTTAGCTGCTATTAACACAACTAGACAATCCATTCTAGCCACTAGCCAGATATTTAGATATCACTGAAAGATTATATTTATCTCTTGCATCTATTAAAGTGATAAATCCTTCTACATTACTAGAAACTAAGAAAAATTGATCTTATTAAATAGGCAAAATATGCATCGTTGTTCCCTCCACTAATACTCTGCTAATAAATTTAATATTTGGGAGCTAATTCAAATCAATGATTCCAATTCCTTTGGCTCCTTCACTAACAAAAGCATAATTCCAATCAAGAGATTAAATTATACTGAATCCTCCACTCGTTTTTAAATAATTAACTTATTTTAGTTTTAAATCGCTTCCAATTTAAATGCATACAAACCCATAGTTTCTTGAAGCTCCTAATATATATTTATCATCTTTTGAGAAAATCAGTTCTACTATTTCATTATTGAATGTAATGCTAGAAATGGTTTTCAATTATAGCGGGCCATTACTAGAGTCTATTAAAATTACTGAAGAATAGGCGGCAATTCCTATATAATTCTTATTTTTACTATACCTAATCCCTTCCATAACAATATTAGGATCATTACTATCAACTTAAGTAATAGGTTACAGTTTTTAACTTTATCGAATCTAATTAAATTAATAAACAAAAAGAAGTACTCCAGTACTATCGCCAGGCGTTATTATATAACCACTATCTTCATCTATAATAGCGGATTCAGTGAAATATATATTATCTGGCTTTACTTATTACAATTGCTTCATATTATTAGGATTCCCTTTCAAGTCAAAGATGAACAAGCCATCTTTATCAAAACTGCCTATGAAATATTAATCATTCTTAGTAATGTAACAGCGCCAACGATAAATATTAGTTCCAACGACTGTAAAATTAGCTTGTTAAAGGTTAAATAAATTTGGATATTAATTATTCAAATTAGGTTTAACTCTTTAATAAATTTTCAATTATATACCATTGACATAATATAAATACTTTTCATCCTTTGATAGTCGGATAGAGAATGAATAGCCAGTTGATCTTATCCATTAGAATAGCTTAGGATACAAATCAGCCTCTCTATTGCTAATATCAAATACATATATACCTAATTGCTGCACTCCTATCATTATAAATTTCTCATCATTTGTTACTTTTATTTCATTAGGCAAAGGAGATTAATTAGTAGGCCACCAATTCTTTACATCAAAAGTAAAATCTTCTACTATAGTACCTTCGTTAATACCATCTAAATTAATAAACTTACCAAAGTATAAACCTCCCCATGAATCAAGTGCATAAATAAATCGCTGATCCTTTGTGATAACAAGACTAGAGTAGGCATAGTCTGCAGGTATTTTTAAAACAATACTTAATTCAAGTACCTATTATGAATTTAATTTGAATTTCACTATTTTCAACTCTAAATTGGCTAAAAATAAGTACTAAGTCAATTAATTAATGACATAAAAGGGGTTCATACCTACATCCAATTCACCTATAGCAGTCATCTTACTTTTATTAGAAATATCATAAATAATTAAATAACTCAAGCTTGCTCCTGCAGCCCATTTATCATCATTAAACAACTAAAGTTGGGTAACATATTAGCCTCTTTCAGAAGAATCTTAACTGAGAAGTTCTAAGGAGTATTAAGGCTTGCTCCTCAATAAAAATATGCTTATTTTATTTTAGTAAGGAAAAAATAAATATTATCCATCAGTTGTCACAGAAAAAAGATTGATTTCTCCTTTATCTTTAATTTCCGCAATGATTTCAAATGTTTTTTGATCCATAATAATTAATCCTTCCTCTCCTATAGCTAGAAATAACAATCCTGCTTGATCTGAAATCACCAGTTATTACATAGTATTCTCTATTTTTTTTAAACTTGTAGTGTGGAAGGGTGAGGGTGAAAATATCTCATCAAATTATAAATTTTGACACCATTAAATCAAGTAGAAAAGAAAAATTAGGATTTAGATTACTTTCTTTACTTTTTTCATTTTATCTTAGTTTTGTAATTTAATTATTTAATTATTAACTAATTACAATTAAACTTTTTTCTATCAGTATGATTTACTAAAAATCAAAAAAATCAAAATTTAGTTACTAATCTTTGACTAAAATGAATGTTCGTAATTAATTTCTCACAAAAAATATTCAATCTTAGAAGAAGTTATTTCTATCATACATTAAGTTAATTCTTTCTTTTATGGAAAAAGTTAATTTTTAATTCATTAATTATCACTAAATTCAACCATAATAGTTAATTTGGTTGATTCCTCAAATTAAATCTAAAGACAGAAAATGAATTTTTCTAAGATTAAAAATTTACAAACTTATTAAAATAAAGAAATATTTAATGTTATTGTTTTTAAAGTAACCTTTACTTTTAATTTTCATTAACTATAATAAGTATTTAGTAAAATGACTTTAATACCCTCTATCATTTACAAATAATATCAATAAATTCTATCTTAGTTATTAAATTTCCTTTAATTAATTTGGTTACTACCCTCTTTAGTTATTAATTATTTAATAGATTTAATAAAATAAAATAAAAAATTTAAGCCGTATGGCTTAATATTTATTTATATTGCCTAATAATTTTTATTAAAATTGCATAGATGGCTTATATTAGTAAAATAAAATAAATATTAATTGAATTAGATTTATTTATTAATTAATTATATAAATTTGGCTTTATTGTAATAGAAGTAAATCAATGTTCACAATAGTTAAACTATTAAGATTCTGTTTGTTTGTTCATTGATCTTTCATACATATCTAATAATCTTTTTTCCTTAATGAATTTAATTGGTTTAGTAAATACAACATCATTGATAGTGTAAGGTTGATCGATATGGTTGACAATAAAAAGTGCAATAATCTTTCTTTTTAGTGGTAAATTAGTTGAATTTCTAATTCCTTTAACTTTATGAATATTCTAATTAGGGAAGATAATCATCAAATTTTCTTTAATTTCAAGAGAGCCAAGTGGGATAACTTTATTAGGATCATATAAATATTAATAATTAGGACAATACGAATGGGCACTTTATGGTTGATCAGAAGGACCTACAGGCACATCATCTGAACGAGAAGTTCTTTTGAATTTTAGTTTACCATCTACTAACCTCTCATCATGCTCTATAACATAAAGACAAGTATATAAGATATTATCAGAAGAGTAACCTTCAACATGCCACTATCCATTATATGTGCAACCAGGTTAAATTTCCATTTCTGTAACTTTCACAATTGCATGAATTCTTTCAGAAAAACTAACTTATTCTTTGGTATCAACAATAGATTGATAGTCAAAATTTGAATAGTTTTCCATCAATTTATATCTCAATTACTTAAAGTATTCATGAGTTTATTTAAGAGCCTCAGAGAAATAAGTGACTAAATGATTAAGTTCTTCTTTTAATTAAGTAATGCCAGGGCAGTTTTCAAGAGGGATGAATAATTTTCCCTCGATTTCATACATATTCCTCTCTTTATTAAAAATGAATTAAGCAGGTAGCCACAAAAACTAAGATTTGGATATCTTATTAAACTTACCCCATTAGTCTAATCCCTTATTGCTTTATTGTACTATAAAATAAGATTCGATTACACCATGCTTTTTTGATTTGGCATATAATTTATTGTAAGGTTAAAGAGATTAATGGATAATATTTCTAACCTTCACTATTTAAGGAGTATTTATTTACTCTCCCTCCTTAAGTTCACCCTATTGTAGCATGTTATTATCAACAAGTTTTTTAAGATCTCCACTTAAATCATTAGCACTAGGATGAAAATCTACCTAATTTGTAGAATCTTGATAATTAATTATCTTTTGAATGATCTCTTTAAGTTGCTCCTTCCTTGGATAGGGAATATATCTTTCTTATTTAGTTAGTATTTTCTCTTACTAATTAGGTGCTTCTTCAAAGATATAAACATCATTAGCTTTATATTATTTAAAATCTTTGTAGATTGAATTATTATATTATTCAGATTCATTCCTAAGTTTATAATCTAATCTTTCGCATTCTTCATCAAAGTTAAAGTCATCATCATAATCATCATCATTATAATCTCTCATTTAATTGTATTATCCATTGTAATATTAGTCAATAATTTATTCCTTTTGTGAATGGAGTTTCCTGGAGTTTCTATATAACTTTTAAATATACTTATTTGTATCAATCGCAAGCATCTTATAATAAGTTTTAGTTTTTTAATTATTTGTTTACTTATAATAAATATTAAGAATAATTTAATTAGGATTCTAAAAATATCTTAAAGTTTATATACAGTAACCGATTCTTTCAAATCTAGCATAGTAAATTGGAGATTTCAAATATTTATTCAATTTATTATAAATTGATAAAAATATAGATAAACAACTAAAATAGATTCTAATAATAGCAATCTATCCTCCTTAAAGGAATGATTAAGAAACATGGATAGATACGTAGATGGATAATTAATTAATGTTTTTTATTATTGTTTATCTCTTTATTTTCAAAACCTAACAAAAATGAAACATTAATTTACAGAAAAAATAAATGTTTCAAATAAAAACTATAAAAATAAGTAAGTAAGTAAAGATTCAATTCCTTTCCTAATATTAGTTTATTTTTTTAAAATTCAATTATTTTTTCAAAAATTCAAAAAATTATTTTTAATAAAAAAGAATGACCTTCAATTTTAATTTTGACTAGAACTTTAATCTAAAGTAAAAGAAAAACATTTATAGTTATAATGATTTTCTTTGATTATCTATTTTCCTTTAACTTTCCTATTTCTTAATTAAAATAATTTTTTGATTTAGTTTACTTTAAAAATTTATTTTAATAAAAATTATTAGACTAAACCACTAATCTTTAGTAAGAAGATCAAATTGATAAAGTTTCTTATATTTATTTACTTATTCCAGCACCTGCGCATCTATAATAATGAAGCAGGATTTATAGTAAGTTAATTCATTTTATTATTTTTAAATTTCTATTTTCCAAAATGATCATTTACATTTGTTAAATTAGAGAAATCTACTGAAAATTCATTATAAATTAATGCGTTGAAAGAGCTCTATTACTGTTTCAAATTTTAATATAAAATTGACTTATTAATACATTTTTAAATACTTAAATAAAATAAAATTTTAATTTTATATTATTAGTTAGAAACCAAAAATACTCTCAAAAATATATTTTCTTTTAGAATTAAAATAATAAAAAATAATTATGCTTTGATGAATAGATTATCTTTTAAAGATAACGAAATTTAAAATTATTTAAATAACTAATAAATTCATTAAAAACTTTGAAAAGTTTGAACTACATAAAATGTAATGAAATACAAATAAACTTTTAAATATAACAAACCAGTTTTATTATATTTAAAACTAAGTAATGTCCATATTATTTATTTTTATAAATTCAATTTTAATACTTTCAATGCTCACAATAATTAAATGATTAAGCATCTGTTTATTTATTCTTAGATCTTTCATACATATCTAATAATCTTTTTTCCTTAATGAACTCTATTGGTTAAGTAAATTCTACATCATTGATAGTGAAAGGTTGATCAACATGGTTAACGACAAAGAAAGCAATTATTTTTCTTTTAAGTGGCTTATCAGTTACATTTTTTATTCCTTTAACCTTATGGATGTTCTAATTAGGGAAAATAATCATCAGATTTTCTTTAATATCAAGAGAGCCTAAAGGGATAACTTTGTTGGGGTCACATAAAAATTCATAATTTGGACAATAAGAATGAGCGCATTATTCTTATTCATAAGGATCTCCTGGAACATCATCGGCACGAGGAGTTCTTTTGAACTTAAGCTTACCCTCAATAAGATTTTCATCTTATTCTATAACATAAAGGCAAGTATAAAGAATATTATCTGAGGAGAACCCTTCAACATGCCATTATCCAGAGTAGGTACTATTAGGTTAGATTTCCATTTCAGTAATCTTCACAATAGCATGAATTCTTTCTGAAAAATCTACTTAATTTTTTACATCAATAATCTCATTTATATGATCAAAATCTTTATAATCGTGCATAAGTTTGTAGTGTTTAGATTTGAAGTATTCATGAGTCTCTTTAAGAGGACCTGAGAAATAATTCAATAAATGGCCCAATTCTTCCTTCAGTTATGGAAGATCAGGACAGTTTTCAAGAGGATTAAAGAACTTTCCTTAAACTTCATATATTTATTTTTCTTCTGAGAAAACAAATTCAGTGGGTAACCACAAGAATTATGAAGGAGAAACTTTATAATCTTTACCCCACTAATCTAATCTTGAGTATGAAGACTATTTTTTAAAATAAGCATCAATTTCAGCTTACTTAGTAGATTTTGTATACAATTTGTTATAGGGCTGCAATGATTAGTGAACAATATTTCTTATCTTGACAATACCTACATTATTTTAAGGTTTTTCTTCTTTCATTTAGTAGTAAGAATATTTTGTTACTTTCTCCATTTCTTTATCTACTTATTATTTAAGATCTCCACTTAAATCATTAGCATTAGGATGAAAATCAACTAAGTTGGCATTATCTTAAAAGGTCATTATTTTTTAAATGATTTGTTTGAGGTTTTCTTTGCGAGGATAAGGAATATACTTCTCTTAGTGAGTAAGAAGCACTTCTTAAGGATTAGGATTTTATTCAAATAGATAAACATCATTTGCTTTTTAATATTTAATATCTGCATAGACTGAATGGCAATATTATTTAGCCTCATTACCTAATTTAAAATCTAGCCTTTCCCACTATTCATCTTCATTTTATTGATCATCTTATTCTTCATCTTCTCCTTAATTATTCCCATAGAGAGTATCTTCCTTTATTCTATGAAGCTCTAAAGATTTCTTATAGATCTTCCTTATATACTTATTGTTGTCTTTCACAAGCATTTTTTCTAATTTATTAATTTGTTTTCAAAATCTTATATTATAATAATCAAAACAATAATTCCTTATTAGAAATGTAAAATTCTGTCAAATCAATAAACTTTCTGACCAAATTAAATAAATTGTTGGAGGGAATAATAATTAGCAAAATCTTACTTATCTAAACTAATGTAAGAAAAAAACATTTGAAATGAATAGACTCATTTTTCATCTATTTGCTCTAATATTTGATTATATTTTTTATTTTATAAAAAAATTCTAAAACCAAAAAAAAAAATAGTATAATAATTAGAGTTATTTATTTATTTAATTATTATTGAAGCTAACAATATTTAACTAAATAAATTATTCTTTAAAAATAATTGAGAAAATTCTAGAGATAATTTTTTACATAGTGAACAAATAAGATTGATTGTTTAGAAAGATATCTTTTAATTTTCACTTCTTATCTTTGATAATTTAAATAAATATCTGATATATTATCAAACTAACTATTGAAATATTAGCCATTTAATTATTTATTTTATCTTTTGGCTTTATAAAACTTTAAATATTTAATAATTTAATTCATTTATATTATTATTATTTAGCTTCGACAATTAGAATTCTTTTATATATTTCATTCAGAATATTGATTTATAAAGATATATAATAGAATATAGCGAGTAGCTAACTAACCCTAAAATAAATTAATTCATGTTTTTTTGTATTTTTAATCAACTTAATTAGCCAATTTATTTCTAAAGACTTTAACATATTACAATCAAAATAATTCTCCAGAATAAAATAATGCTTTAATAATAAAAAGATGTATTTCAAATTTATAAAGTAATTTTATTATATGCTTATAATATGGTAGGCAATATCATTAATTAATTTATAGGAATTTTAAATGTATCAGTTTAAAAATTGAAAAATGAAAACAAAATAAACAAATATTATAAATTTCAATGTTCACAATAGTTAAAAGCTTAGGCATCAGTTTGCTTATTCTTAGATCTTTCATACATATCTCTTAATCTATTTTATTTAATAACTTCAATAGGTTCAGTAAATTCAACATCATTTAAAGTGAAAGGTTAATCTTCATGATTCACGACAAAGAAAGCAATAATCTTTCTTTTAAGAGGTTTATCAGTATTGTTTTTAATATTTTTGACTTTATGGATGTTCTAATTAGGGAAGATGATCATCAAATTTTCTTTGATATCAAGTGAGCCTAGAGGGATAACCTTATGCTCGTCACATAAGTATTCATAATCAGGGCAGTAGGAATGAGCGCACTATTCTTAGTCATAAGGATCACCAGGAACGTCATCAGAACGAGGAGTTCTTTTGAATTTGAGTTTTCCATCAACTAGATTCTCATCATGCTCAATAACATAGAGACAAGTATAGAGAATATTGTCAGAAGAAAATCCTTCAACATGCCATTATCCAGAGTAGGTACTGTTAGGCTAGATTTCCATTTCTGTAACCTTCACAATAGCATGAATTCTTTTGGAAAAATCAACTTTAGATTTAATATCAACGATTTCAGTACCATCATCAAAATCAGAATATTCTTGCATGAGTTTGTAGTGCAATTTCTTGAAATATTCATGAGTTTCTATCAGTGGTTTTGAAAAATAAGTCAACAAAAGACCAAGTTCTTCCTTAAGTTAAGGAAGATCTTGGCAATTTTCAAGAGGGTGGAATAATTTTCCTTGGATCTCATATGCCTACTTGTTTTCAGAATAAACAAATTCTGCTGGAAGCCACAAGAATTGAGATAAAGAAGTCTTACTTTATTTACCCCATTAGTCTAATCCAGTATTTTTGCTCATTCTTGCAAAGTAAGCTTCTATTTCAGCTTGCTTTGGAGACTTTGCATAGAGTTTGTTGTAAGACTATAAGGATTGGTGGATGATATTTCTAACCTTAACTATACCCTAAGAATTTGGAGGCTTTTCTTCTTTTTCTTTACGACCCCAAGATCTTTGTCTATTTTTTTAAATTTCTTCTTCAACAAGTTACTTAAGATCACCGCTGATATCATTTACATTAGGATGGTAATCAATCAGATTATTATCATCTTAATAGGTTATAATTTTTTCAATGGCTCCTTTTAGTTTATCTTTACGATTGTAAGGAATATATTTTTCTTAGTGAGTAAGAATATTAGCTTACCCTTAGGGATTTTCTTCAAAGATATAAACATCATTAGCCTTTTAAGATTTGATTTCAGAATAGACTGATTTATTATACTATTTAGATTCATTTCTACATTTATATTCCATTCTTTCCCAGTTATCTTCATTATTGCCATCTTCTCCTTAGTTGTTATTATTTCCTCTATTTTTATAGCACTCTTCTTCCTTAAATCTATGGAGCTCAATAGATTTATTATAGACTTTGCTAATATATTCGTTTCTATCTATGTTAAGCATTTTCAAATTTGTATTTGCAATCAAATCTTTAGTAATATTTTTTTATTAATTATTATTTAGATTTATTTACTTTAATTAAATTGAGGGATGATATTAATAGAGTAAATCCTAATCGTTCTGATGAATTACTTAGTTATTCATCTGGAGGGAAAGTATTTCTTTTTATAGATAAAATGTAAAGATATTATAAAAGAAATGTTTGAAATCAAGCAATTTGTTAGTGATCATCAAAATTTACTCTTAAATTAAGATAAATTATTTAATTCTATCTAGGTACATACATTTTTTAGTTGTTTATTTATAGATCTAATTAATTTATTTAATCTATTGTATAATCCATTAGCAATGAATCTAATCAATATACACTAAATAGAATTCTAGAGTATATTTTATATTTAGGGATTTATTAATTAGATTATTTTTAAAAAAATGAATTCTTTAAGAAAGAAAGATAGATAGATAGATATTTAATTTTATCTGGGCACTTACTTACATTTTCTAATAGTTTATTTATGGATCTAATTAATTTATTTAATCTATTGTATAATCCATTAGCAATCAATATAATCAAAATACTCTAAATAGAATTCTAGAGTATATTTTACATTTAGGGATTTGTTAACTAGATTATTTTTTAAAAAAATATACTCTTTAATTGAAAATAAAGTATTTAATTTTATCTAGGCACATAATTTAATTTTATCTAAGCACATACATTTTTTGTTTGTTTATTTTAGGATCTAATTAATTTATTTAATCTACTCTTTTAGTTATTAGAAATCTTTATAATAAAAATATTCTAAATAGAATTATTGAGTATATTTATATTTAGGGATTTATTAGCTAGACTATTCTTTCAATAAAATAAAGAGCTTTAGGTAAAAATTAATATAAAGATTTGATTATCTTCTTCATTTAACTATTCAAAATAAATAGAAATGACTGTAGATCAATCAACCCACATTTTTTCATTTCAAAATTTTTAACAACTAAAAGAAGATTCAAAAAATCTTTAAAAATATGAAGTAATTTCTAACGAACCGAACTTAGCTCAGTTGGAAGAGCATCGGACTGTAAAGTTTGTAGTCATCCGGTGGTCCCCGGTTCGAACCCGGGAGTTCGGATTTTTTTTATTTTAATTAAGTTGAATTATTTAATGTGGAAATAAGAATGAATAACTTTTGATTTAATTATAGCAAAATTTATATTATTATTCTATTATTATTTTTATAAAATAGGAATATCTATCTAAAATTAGGATAGATCTAAAATTTAATAATTTAAAGTTGTTTCTTTCTTTGCTTCTTTGCTAGATTTATTGGTTTCTTTTTAAACAATTTTGTAATTAAGTTTTGAAAATATAAAATGAATGGTATTTAATAAGGTATGAGATTTTTTTAGTTTTGAAAAATATAAATTTAAAATAAATGATTACATATTAAAATATATACAAATTAATAAATAGTTTTATAAAACGATTGACAATCAATCTTCAAATTTATCTGCTTTAGGTTAGATTTTTAATTTCTTTACTGTGTATTTTACTGTTTCTTTTAAAGCTTCATTGTCCTTTTCTTTGCCAGTGAGGATAGATTTCCAGTAGTAGTTCTTTAAGAAATCTTTAAAACCTTCAACGAAAACAAAGTTTTCTTCTCTAGCAACAGCTTTAGATAGTTAATATTCTAAATCCTCTTGAGATATCCTAAGTAAAATTAGTATTTATAAATATAAAGAAATCCTGATATAATGAAAATTTACTTTTTAAAGAAACTACCCAAGAATATTTTAAGGAAGATAATGGTTTATTCGGAGAGGTTATCTAAATCAAAGAATTTAAGTGCTGTAATTCCTAAGCTCTTGGTAGAACAAAGAAGAGAAATATATTTTGCAAGATTATTAATTTTTCTGAT
This sequence comes from Tetrahymena borealis, assembly GCA_000260095.1. Lineage (NCBI taxonomy): Eukaryota > Ciliophora > Oligohymenophorea > Hymenostomatida > Tetrahymenidae > Tetrahymena > Tetrahymena borealis. The sequence goes on from JH651331.1 coordinate 177,359, forward strand.
TTCAGCCCTCTCAATTAGCTTGAATTGATCCCACAAAGCATATTAGAAAGTGAATTTAATTTTGGGATTAATTTCAATGAGTTTTTGAGTAAGATAAACATAGAAAGGATTGAACTTCTACTCTTAAGCACAGCATTAGATGATAACTACAGCTATTTCTTAACTCTACTTCTTGACTATCTTTAACTTTAATATTCTCTAAGCAGCATCTACATAGTCTTCAGAACTCATCACTAACATAAAGATTCTTTTACGAGTATCGGTTGTCATTCTGCATTTTATAGCTAATTATTCTAATTTTCTCTTTGTTTCTTCATTCAAATGGCTGAAATCATTATCTTAATTCTCTTCACCTTCATTTAAATCCCCTTAATCATGTCTATAAGCACCTGTTTCAAATTAAGAATACCACCTAGGAGTATCTCTTTTTGAATTATAAGCATATTTAAAATCAACAGGGAAAGTCTTTGCTGTTAACTTCATTCTTTATTATTTTTATAAAAAAATTAATTTTAATAACACCTAACCTATTATAATAATGAATGTTTTATGAAAGGTAAATAAAATTACTTTTAAATAACATTCTTCTTAAGCCAGTTTATGAAGAAACTAAGTCTTTAGATAGGATCTGCTTTTAATTTTTTGTTGAGACGGATGTCATTTAAAGTCAACATAACGAATTCAATTTTTTTGGGAACAGTTTTTCCTTCAGCAATAAGTTTAGCAGAATATTGGTCTACTGCTTTTTTAGTATTATCAATAACATTTTTTAAGATTTAAGGATTGTCCTATCTAATTTTAGCACCAACATGCTAAACAAGAATTAAGAGTGCTTCTACGGTTCTTTAGTTGATATTTTATAAAAGATGTTCTAAGAATCCAGAGATAAAGTCAATGCTGACATCATCAAAAATATAGAAATAAGAGAAAATGATAGTGATATTTCTCAATTTATTAAAGAGAGAGTCTTCATTAATAGAATCTTCTTCTAATTCTGCATCTAAGGCCTATTTATTTTGAATAATTTCTTAATAAAGATTTAAGAGTCCCTTCATGATAGGAGCAAAGCATTCATTATCATAAATCTAGTGGATAGCACTTATAACTACGGTATTACTTGCCATAATATGCTACATAACCTTAATTTGTTCAATAGTTGTCTTCATGAAAATATCTCCTAAAATTGGGGTTACTAAGTTTTTGGCATTAGACTAGAAGTTCTCCAACTATTAATTTGAGTAAATATAGAATTTAGATGATTTATTTGTAGAAATGAATTAATTAATTAATCTATAAACTTAAAATAAAAATGAAATTACAATTTCTTTAAAGATTATATCTATGTTAGTTTCAGATAATCTATTATAACCTTGAATGATTGATTTTCTTATCAAATTTTTCTTTTCAAAATCTTTCTTCTCCAATTCTTCTAATATTCTCTTTCTTTCTTTTTCTTCTTCAGTCATTCCTTATTCTTTCTTTTACTACTTTTCAAGTCTCCATTTTTCAATTTCGGATAATTCTTTTTTCTCTCCCTCACTATTTTATGTAGTTTTCTTTTCATCCTTAATCTATTTCTAGGTTTTTTCTTACAACTTATTTTCTTAATTATTACTACCCTTTAAAATTGATTTAATTTCTTTCTTTTAAGGCTTTTCTTCTTCAAACTCTTCAACATATTCATATTCTTCGTTTTCATCTTCATCTTCATTATCATCATCATCTTCCTCATCTTCATCATATTATAATTCATTTTCTCCATCCTCATCATCTAATTCCATTTCATTATCTTCTTCATCTATTTCTTCTTCATCTTCTTCTTCCATTTCCTCATTGCTTCCTTCTTCTTCTTCCTCTTCGTCTTCGATATCTTCATTACTTTCTTCTTCATCAATTTCACTCATATCCTATTCTTCTTCATCAGTAAATCCTTCTTGATCAGGATTCTCTTCTTCATCTTCATTATTTGGTTATTGTGCTTAATTCTTAGATTTTTTACCATTAACTAAAGTAATAGGAGCATTGCTTTATTCAACAAGTTTATTTATTTCTTCATCCTCAAGGATACCTTCTTTCTCGAAGAAAGGTTTGTATTCTTTAACATCCTTTTTAATAGTAGTTGAAATATTTTCTAAGAAACTAAAGAGATCTTCATCCCAACCATCATTCAAGAATTCCTTTTTGAATTTTCTTTCGCCTTATTTACCCTTAGTTTTACCAAGCATTTTTTCGAAATACTCAACTTCTTCGGCATCTAATTTAATCTTTTCTTCAAGCAATCTCTTTTCCCTTTCAGCTCTCTATTTTTCAATTCTTTCCAGTTTTATTCTTTTCTATTCTTCCTTATCAACTTAAGGTTTCTGCTATTGTTACTCCTTCTTTTATTATTCTTTCATTTACTTAATATATTTCTCTTCGTTTTCCTTTTAGAGCTTGTCGTACATGATCTATTTCTTCTCTTCCTTGGTAGAAGAAAAGAAAGTTTATTTCTTTTACTTCTTTTCCACCTTTTTTATTTTTCTATTTTGCTTTCTATTGAAAACTGAGAATTTCTTTTCAACTCCCTTTAACATATCTTCATGATGAGTATCTTCTACTTCCCTATTGTATATAAATCAATTGTCTTTTCATTATATATTTAGCTATTTAGTTAATTGCTTACTCAGTTTGTTATACTCTCTTTTTTTAAACTTTTTAATTGTTTACTGGTTTATGATTTTTGTTGAATTTCATTTCTAATTGCCTATTCCTGTTTTTTATATCTACTTTCTTGTTAATTGAGATTAGTTTTTGTGATTATGATTAGATTTTTATTAACTTTTATAAATGTTTGAGATAACAAATACATAGTTATTTTTATCCAATAATATATTTCTATCAATCACCATAATTAGCAAAAGATATTTGATTTTAAAATCGAAAAGATCTACTGAATTAAATCTTCTAGAATCAAAAGCAATAAGCATATAAATTAATTTAAAAACATATTTTAGTTTTCAAGTTTTTAGAAAAGTAAATATCACAATTTATTAATAAAAAAGATGAATAACCATTTGGTCGAAGTAATTAAAAATGTAGAAGCAATTTATTAATAAATTAAGCAGATCGATCAATAGGAAACAAAAAATAATTTAGAAGATATTCTTAATAAATTTATAGGTGAAAAGTAATAAATGATGACAATAAATATTATAAACTAATTATTGATTAAAGTGGAGAAGAATAATGAAAAAGGAATTTAAATATGCAACATTTTGCAATTTAACTCTAATTTGAGCTAGTAGATTATTTAAATTTTTATTGATAGATATTTGAATACTATAAACACTGAGGATCTTGATAATATTGATGCAATAAATATATTAAAAATAATAAGCTAAAGCAATTTAAAATAATAATAAACTTAAGAAAGTATGCTCAATAAATCTATTTAAATAATAAAATAAATCCATAATAGCCTATAATAAATAAACAATACAGTTCAAGTTTATGAAATCAAGGCCAAATATTTAGAATTATTTAATATTTTAATAGGTAAAATGAATGATCCTAAAAGTAATTTAAAAGTAGAATAATTAATCTGTGTAGATGCTATCCTGATGGATAATATTAATTTGCTTAAATTAAAGACTATCTAAATTATTGGATAAAAGTAATAAATATTCCTAAATGAAAATAATTAATTCATTATTAATAAATACACTAATACCATTTATTGTAATTCTCTTCTTATAATATTACGTTTATTTATTAATTCAGATTGCAACAATTAAAGTAATTCAGTTATCTCAGATCATTTTATAACATTCTGGAAGTACATTAAGGCATAGTTTTGTAGAAAGAGATCATAAATTATGATTTTACAAAAAATCTGTGAATTCTTTATGCTTCAAAATGATAGTCTTTTTAATATAGTATTGCAATTAGTGATCTCAAACAATCTACTACTTTAAAATCACTTAAAAGATTGGGATTTAGTAAAATTTATTTCAATGTTTGATGAAGAGACTTTGATAAACCTATTTATTAATGATAGTTCACTTCTCGAAATTATGACACCCTTTGCCATTAGTCTTGATAAAGGGAATAGAATATTTAAATTAATTAATGATCATAAAAATAGAGACTTAGATATCGTTTGTTAGTAATAAGAAAAATAATTATGACTGATTTATTTATAATAATAGATTAATTAAATCTATTTATTTATAATCTTTTATTTTCCTTTCTTTAATTTTTAAATATATAGAATTAAACATTTGCCTATTTATTCGAAATAATAAGAATGACTATTTGCATAAGTGCTAATTAGTCACTAATCTCTTTTTTGTTTTCATTTTAATGGTAAACTAGAAAAATTAACAAAAATCAATTAGATACTTACTATCAAACAAACAATCAAAAATTTCATTGTCTGTCAAATTTTTATTTTAACTTTTTGAAAACAATAAATTTTACCTATTCCTATCTATTTTTCTTTCTATGTTTCTTGCTTACAATAATAAAAACTGACAGGCTAATAGATTGATAGTTAGAATTAATTGCATAATACTTTCTGATAGACTTTCTTACTAACTTAGAAATGTTTTTAATTTATACAATATTTTAAGAAAACAGTAATGATAGAATTATAACTTCTATCACTTTTTTTTAAATAATATAATTATTTACAAATTATTTAGAAGTCATTATTATTTCTAAAATGAATATAAACTATCAGAAAAGATTGATAATAAATAGATTTTAAATAACAAACATTAGAATCATTCTAGCGTCTATCATATTTGGAGGAATTACTTTACATAAATATTGTTATTATTTTTCTTATGCAATAAAGACAAGATTAAATAATATTTACTAACAATAAATCAATCAATCAATCTATCAATTACAAGTTTTATAATTAATTTCTTACAAATATTAGATTTATTGAAATTACCCAATTGATTTAATATTAATATAAGAAATATCTAAAAAATATATTCATTTATTTGCTTTATTATTTGTTTCTTAAAATATATCTTTGAAAAAGCTTTTCTAAAATAACTTTTGAAAAATAACATTTAATGTATTTTTATCCTTTACTCTTTCTTATTTTATTTTTGCTTTTCATTATTTTATTCTCAGTTCAATTTTACTAATGTAAAATGAGTTGCTATAATTTAAAAGCTTGATAATAGTATCAAACATAAATTTTAAAGATGATTACTTACATATCCTACTTAATTTTAAAGGTTTTTATTTCAAAAACTTAAAAGTGTTTTATTTAGACTTATTGGAATAGATATGCATTTAAATAATTAGAATGATTCGAAGTAATTATATTTTATCAGTATTCTCAAAGGGTTACATTAAAAAGTCTACAAAATTAATTTCAGGTGATAATTATCTCTAAACTTGAATTTTAAGAGTAGAACAATAAAACACAGTATTTTAAATCTTCGCACTACACCTAAATGTAAATGCTAAAGATATTTTTTGAGTTTTAAGTTCATCGCTCATTTCATTTTAAATTTAGGATCAACCAAATTACTAATATTTATTGTTGGATTTAAGAAAGGAATATTTTTTTATTTTTGAATTTTCTCAACTAAAATTTCAAAAAATTCCTATGTTAATTTTGATAAAATTTTTAGAAAATCTGAATAATTTTTGTTTTTATGCCTGAGGGAGTCAACCTATCTACTATTTATTATAATTAAAGGCATTAATCTTATTAACAATCAAAGCCATTTTAAATTTTAATCCAATAAATAAATATTGGTTTCAATTAGAAAATTAAAGATATTCTCATCAAGCATAGAGATAAAAGAATAATAAAGAGTAAATTAACTTGATAAAATTATTTGTAATTCAAGAGGTCACCGTTACAGTAAATTAAATAATTCAAAGAAAAACAATGAAATAGTAGGATTATGGTAAATAATTATTGCAATATATTTTATCTACTTGTGGATATAGATAAGATGGGTACACAAACAAAAACTTGATTATTTTAGGAAAAATAATTAATTACTAAAATAATGCTTAGTAAATATCTAAAAGAAAAAATTAATTTAAATAAATAATCGTAAGCTTTCTACTAAAAATAAATAAGATTGTAAAAAGATCTGTTTTAAATATTATTTTCTTATTACCACTTATTTATTTGTTAATTAATTCATGCTTGTAGGCGTAAGAATAGCTACATTACATTCATAAAGTTAAGTAAGAAAGATAGAAATGATAGATAGATAATAAAAGGAAATTATTAAACAAATTTTTAATGCAATTTTATGGACGGTATGGTATATATAGATAAAATAAATGAAATAATGATAGATAAACAAAAGATAATTGATTGATTAATGGATTTAGACTTAAATGTTAGAATTGCTAGTATAATAATAATAAATAAATAAAGAAAGGTCAAAGTATGAGAGTGGATTAGTATTATAGAAACTAGATGAAATCTTATCGTCTTATCTATAATACTTTCAAATGCAAAAGAAGTCAAAATTGTGTGTCTCCATATCTACTTTTGAAGATTTCAAATTGGCCGCAACAATTATTTTCATTACTCGAAGAAAGTTGTTTTTAATACATTATTATTTTGTAATGTAAATTATTATTTATTAGTTTTATTGGATTAGTTTTATTGTTACTATTTATTTTATTAATTTTGATACAATCTTTATCTTAAATTCGATTGAACAGGTGTAAACTTATCTTCAGGTTTTTGGTAGTTTATTCCTTTAGGTGCGTATTATTGTTGTTCCTATCTTGCACTGTAAAATAAACAAGAGTAGTAAAATTCTTCAATGTTTTTGGAGGCTGCGTGACTTTTATAGATTCTTGTAAAGTGATAAAACTTCTTACTATAGAGATGAATGGCTTTTTATCTCACTTCATTAAGATGAGTCTCTTGTTATTAAGTCAAATTCAACTCTTTTTCTTTTGAGCTAATAATTTGTGAGTTTTATCTACCTTTAAACTCTTACAAGTGAGGGAAAAGAAATAAGAAATGTTTTTAATTACAATTGGCAGGAAATATTGTATTGAGTAATTGAGCTATTTCTTATTTTTCCTCCTATTTGAATGTTCTTTTCAAATTTGTTATTAACTATTTCATTAATGTCTTATAAAAATTTTTGATTTTGTTCAAGTTAGAATCAAACAATATTTAGGAGTTTTATTTCCTCTTTCTAGGTTTTTCTTATGATTAGTTTAATAAATCTGGCTCTGGAGTTTAACAAGGTTTGGTCTAGTTTGTATTTTGATTGATTTAATCATGATCTTATTTGCCACTAAAATGAGTTTAATTTTTTTCTCTTTTAATTTATTCTTGTTTTGAAGAAATTACATTATCAAAATAACAAAAATTAGGATTTAAGTTTTACAAGTATTAGTCTTCAGGTAAATAGTTATTATTTTATTAATGAGTACACTAATTTTAGGCTTAAACCTATGCATCATCTTAGATAATATTTTATTAAAAGTGGATTTAAGAAAAAACTTATTAACCATATTATCCATTGAAGAAGGCATTGAAGTCTTCTTCTTGTTGTTGTTGTTGATTGGTATATAAATGTTACTAATATTATTACTCTTATTAAAATTAATCACACTATTATTAATATTAATAATACTATTATTATTATTCTGGTTGTGGTTGCTGTTATTATTATTATTAATTTTACTATTATTGTGGTAGTAGTTGTTTTTATTATGATAAATTACATTATTCTTCTTACGAATATTATTATTTTTCATCGTTTAGTCCTATCAGTAAGGGATTTTTTTCAAAACCATAAATAATTTATTCTCCATCATCATATTAGAAGTAATCATAATTAGGTTGTTAAAAAATATTGTTTTCATACAAAAAGGTAGAGCATCCTTAATCGTCTTCATTAGCTAACATTGATTAATAATTATAGAAAAGCTTCTCAGTATTGTCTGGTGAAAGAATGTCAGATTGCTTATCATAATTATATTTACATTTGTTGTTATCCTCCATTTTTAATTATCAGCTGAAAGTTGAATGAAAGATTATAATTAATTTAATTATCTAAGTTTTTTTTTAGTTTTATCAGGTTTTATAATTTTTTTACTTTTATTAAATTATAACAGAGCAATCATTTCTCCTCAAATAAAATAATGCAAGTTCGTTGGTTTAATCATTGATTATAGATCTAAGTTCCTCTCCTGATTAGCTTTTATTAAGTTTTATATTTTATTTTTTTTGATCTTTTAATTACGGAAGTAGTGGGGAGCTTAAAAATTTGATTATTACTCACCCAAATAATCAAAGAATATATTCTTGAATATAGATTAAATAAATATTTTTTTAATCTGCCTAATTACACCACTTTTTCCTATTAGTTTGCTTGATTGCCTGCTTGCTTTCTAATTTGATTGTGGGCAAATAGAATATAAATTAATAAATCTGCTTTATCAACCATAATCTAAATATCATCATTATTTACATTTCTATTTGCTCTAATTTCATTAATAATATTGCCATTTCTTATAGAAGATAATTCAAATCATAAATTTGAAATTACAAATAATAAAGGCTAATAATAAAATAAAGAAGGTGTTAACAAGCGTTCAAATAGATAAGAAGTATTACCAAAAATACTAAGGGATAAAAGGTAATTAAATGTAATTATTAAATTAGAAGAATTGTAAAAAATGAAATTTTATATTTTTGAAATAAAATACCTGAAATTTAAAGTAGTATATATTTGATGAATAAAATAAACTTAAGTAAAATAAGCAAAAGGCTAACCTGAAAGAAGGAAATTTCAAACATTCAACAGAATTATATCTAAACTCTATAGAACGTTTCAATATTGTTACTCAATAAATTTAAGACTAACATTTTTAAATATGCTTTTATTCCTTAATTTGTTTGTCTATTCTGATTTTTTATGGCTTTACTTGCCTGCTTGGTTTCTTTCTTTCTTCTACCTTTCATAGTATTCACTCATTTTTCTCATCCAGTTCTAACTTACTCTATCTGATAAACATGTTGCTAGAAAATTTAAGTTTTAATTAAATCTTACTGCTGAATATTTAAAATTTGATTTTAAGGTTTAACAGGTTCTATCAGGCACCATAAAGAGTTTTTATCCTAAAATTAGCAAATTTCTTACTAGGATTATTATTAGGTGTTTTCTTAAAATTTTAATGAAATAGAAAGAGTTTAAGGTAATATATTTAAAATGTTAAAATTATTATCGTGCATCTTTTTAAGTTTGTATTGTAAACTAAATTGTTAAATGCACTTTTCTATATTGGAATAAGTGATATATATTTCATTTATATTTACATAAAAGAGTGGAACATATTTTAAATTAAAATTTTTTTAATACTCTAAGCATTTATTTTTCTTTCATTTGGAAATTTATAAATCTAAATGCTATTTTATAAGAATGAACAATTCCATTATGATTCAGCAATTTCACAGTAGATACCATCTGTAACTCAACATTATTCTCATATAATTTAATTAATAGTTTGAGAGGAGTAATAATCAAATTAGTAAAAACGTCAATGCCTTAATTAAAATTGTTTATTGGATTGATAATATATTTCAATAAATTACATCAAATTTTCATTGAATTTGATTTCCCTTCCTTAATTGTAATTCATATTCTCTCAATCTTATAATCTTTGTGCGTTTATCAAAATTTAAAAATATCTATTAATTGTTTCCTCATTTAGTGTATCCTCTAATGGAACTACATTAAATATCTAACTAAGTTGATCAAATATTTTTTGACATTCATTTCTTATTTAAAAAAATGATATTTATTATCTATCTACCTAACTAACTACCATAATATAATTGGTAAATTGTTTTTTATTTTATCAGTTAAATGATATGCAATCAATTTTTAAGTTTAGTATAATGTAAGCTACAGTAAATCATATAATAGCAGCACTTTCTTATATTTGGATCTATACAAATTATATAATCATAAACTTTAAGATTAGATTCTATTTAATTGATTATAAAAATATTTAAAAACTTATTTAAAAAATGTTTCATTGTATGAATTTTCAGAATTTTTTAGAGTAAATTATCAAATTTTTTAAATTTTATATTTTAATAAACAAGAAAACATTAAAAATGAATTTAAATATTTTACTTTAAATTGTTAAAGGAGTTAATTTCAAAAATAACCATAACTAAATTATTTTTTAATGTATGTTGAATGATTACAAAAAATATAGAAACTACAATCAATATAAATAAATTTCATACTAGGTAAAGAACAAATTGTTATTTAATAGGCTTGTTATTTTATTAAAGTGGATATTACCCAAATCATTTATTCTACTAATTCTGAATAAACTTAATATTATGAGATGAAGAGAATAGGTTTGTTATTTTAATTAAAAAGATTTAGTGTAATTATACCAAAAATCATCATATGGGAACAATAACATAAAAAGAATATAATTAGATTTTAGGTTTTTTAGGATTTGCTATACTCTCAATATTTTACATCTACTTTTTTATTTAGTTGAGTTTTGATGGCGAGTATTGGTGTGTATATGGAATTTTTATTTGTTGGATTGCTTCCAAGTGCATAGCTCTTATAATCTTTATAATTAATGCATAGAAAACTAAAGTAGGTATTGGGTTCTACATAATTCCAAGTTTATTCCAGTCTGAATGGATATTTACGAGCAAGAACACGCAAAATACAATAACCAAGTTGATTATGTAATGCGTAGTAATTACATCGCCTATAAATCTATGCATATTCTACTTAATATCGGATACTCAAAGAAATATTACTCATGGATATTATATTGCTATCATATTTGTTAACTACTCTGCCATAGGATTTATTAATTGTCTAGCAGTAGAGTTTTTCAATAATAAGCATGATTAATACAAAGATATAGGATACAAAATGATCCCATAGACATGTATGCATTTATCTTTTTGGTATTTACTCATGTAAAGCTTTACTTATAACTGGATTATAGGCTTTTCAATAATGTTATTTAATATTCTATTATTCATTTTTGAATTTATTAATCCAGAAAAATAATTAATAAATTATCAGAAATAGATAAAATAGTATAGATTCTTCAAGCTCGTTTCTTTTATTTATTAAATGAATTTATACTATTTTACTCTTTTTACTACTAGTACTAATACTCTTATGCTAAAATCTTGGAGATAGAACTTCTCATTAGGAATATAGATACTCAATGTAATAGTACTATTTATTATCAAAATGGTATATTACCCTCTAATTATTAAAACTGATATAGCAATTTATGTATTTTTGGCAATAAGCTCAGTGCAAATCATTTATTTTGCAGCAAATACTTACAATTCAATTGCAAATGTAAATAATTATATATAGACCGTAAAGTGGTCAGAAGGAAATTACTTTATTGACAAAAAATCCTATAAATGCATTGAAAATAATTTTGTGATTGAATAATAACTGAATATTGAATTAGATGATACCTGTACTAACCAAGAATACTCTTAACAATTTAATCAAGCCATTAATAATGTGCTCTATCCTTTCTTCAACTAAATAACATAGAAAGGGAAGAAGAGATAAAAGTAGGTCAATATATACAGCAAAAACAGAGAATTTTAGATATTCTTTTATTTTTTGCAAAACTAATAAGTTATTAGACTTGATAGAACATTTTTTAACTCTGATAGCAATTAATAGATCCTTTCTAAACTTTATCTAATTATGAATAGTCTAACAATAAGCATATATCCTGAAGATAAGGAGAATTTGACAAGATTCTTAATAAACTCTTAATCATTTAATTAAAATAAAATTTTTTGCACTAGTAGCATGTACAAAGAGAGCTTAAATATAAAAGGAATAGAAAATTTTAGATTCCTAATTAGAAGTTTCCACTTTTATGTATTAGTATTTAGTAAGTACGTGTAGAATTATCTCAGCATAAATCCTCAATTAGCATTAATTGATTTAATAATTGATAATTATTGATTGATTTATAGATTCATTAAATCAATTCATTAATTCAACCTTTAATGTATAAAATTTCTAAAATCGTAGAAAAAAATTAATCTTTATTTTTAAATCAAAACAAATAAAATATTAGATAAATAATTGTTTAATGTAAATTTAATCGAATTTTTTAAAATTATTAAAAAAAAAATCAAGAGAATACTTTCTATTTTTAGAAACTCTATCTTTATTTTATGACCTAAGATTAAAGAGTTTAAAGAATACTTACTTTACAGCAAAAGATATGAATAGGTATAGTTTAAAATCTCTAAAATATGAAGAGAAATAAATAAAAAATGTTAAAAAAGATTAATTTAATATTTAATTTTGGGAAATGGCGAATATTAATTAAAATATATACAATATAGATATTATATAGAGAGATAGAGAATTATAAGAGATATATTACAACTAATTTAAGAGAATTTATTTATTTATTACTTGCTTACTTGTTTCATATTTATTAATACATTTATCCATTCATTAATTCAATATATTTAGGTGGTTGGAAAGAATCTTTTTAATTTAAATTTAATATTGAATTATCATAATAATAGCTAAGTATTCTTTCTTTCTTTAATTTAATTTAATTTAATTATTTCTTTTAAATTTAATTTATTATATACATTTACTTTAATGTTCTTAACTAAAGAGAACTAGATAGAATATTCTTTTATTCCTTTTCTTTCATCCAAGCTAAATCTAGAAAATATTCTCAAGCAAGCTTACAAATGAAAAGGCCATTTTTTTCTTATCTTAGTCATATTCGTATCTATATTATACTAAAATCTATTCAAGAATTTAATATACAAACTGTTGCAATTCTTTTCTTTATTCTGGGTCGGGCATTCTAGCTATCGCAGTTTTATAATCTTCGTAAGAATTTTCTATGCTTTGCATATTTTATAAAATATTTGTAAAGAATTCATCTAAATCCTCAGCTTTTTCTACCAGGCTGTTATATTCATCTATGTTTACAAATGTCATGCTTTATCCTTTTAATTTCTAAAATAATCTAACCCATTTCATCTATTTTTAAATAATAATATGTTAAATATAATTAGCAAAAGTAATAATAATCTACATCTTTCATTAAAGTGAAGTATTCAAACAAAGGAACCTATACATTTTTGAGAACTTATTCAACTTAATTAAAACCATATTCCATATTTTCTTGTACAGATTTATAGAATTTTTGGATGATTTCATCTTTTGTTTGAGAGTAGAAAAGAAGAATGTGGGCAGTTTTATGAATTTATTGCAATTCGTCAGTTGCATAGACTTATTTAACTTTATTAATATATTTATTTAGGGAATCTCTTAACTTCTTCTTGAGATCTTCTTAAAAGATATTATTAGAAGTGATGTCTATAACTATATTGCTAATTTTCTAATAGGAAGTCACTATCGGAGAAATTACATTTAAAAAATTAATATCCAACAAGACAAACTAATCCTTATACTTTTCATTATACATTTTGTAGCATTGTATTATAGTAATATAACAATTCTTCATTTCCAGGAAATTAGTGTAAAAGTATTATTCTAATTCTATTCTAGCTTTAGCTAATGTTTTCAATTACTAACTTACTTTAGGGTAATATTCTTGAATAAATTGCTCAACATCCTTTTTATGCTCTGGTAGATCCTATAATATCGAATCTAAGCAATTAAATTTGGGCTCATTATCCAAGAATTCATACATAGTATTTACAATCAAAGCAGAGTTAAAATAAGATCTACTCTCTATAACAATCCCCAATCCTTCTAAATTAGTTAATTAGTAACTTAATGACTATCCCATTTTGTATAATTCTGAGCTCAGTTTATGCGAGACGACTAGACTTTTATCTTGCAATTGCATCTCAATCTATGCTTATTTCTTCTTTAATCTCATCAATATTTTCAATATATTAGAACCAATCTCATCTAAGAAATTTTTATTATCTGTCTTTGTTAAGACATTTACCTAAATAATTTAGCAAATAAAATAAAATATCTGATTTTGGTAAAAAGGAAAAAGTATTTACATCTACTTATTGAAGGAAATCATAAATATCTTTTAGTAGAATATCAGTTTCTTAATGAATTTAGGAGCATTCAGAACCTAGTATTTTAGATTCTTTCTAAAGTATAATAATTATTTTATCTTGCATTTCATAAAGCTATTCAATAGTTCTTTTGAGATTGAAGAAAGTGTTTTCGAAGAGATGCTCAAAAATAGAAATATAGCTTACATCATAATATTATTCGAATTATTTTTAATACTTCTTAAGTTCTACTATCACATCTTCGCTGTCGGAATATAATGTTTTAGCTATGTTTCTGATTTTATTTATCTCAGTGTTTTGGTGAGGTAATTTACTTCTAACAGTCTTTTTCGAAACTATATCTTGGAATGTAATTTCCAACTAGTTTACTTTAGCTATGAACTCTCTTGATAATCCTATTTACCCTTTTAAAGCACCATCATTCTTAATAATTTCTTCAATAAAAATTAATGTTTATTAAAACAATAGGATTTCATTCTTCAAAGATTTAATAGTATTTTTTCTTTTCATTTTCTTTCTTTCAAAGAAAGCAGTAAAACACTCCGCAGTATATAGATTATAAACTTCCTTGCAGTGTCTTAGTTCTAATATGAGCTTATTCGATCGTTTAAATATATCTCTAACAATTTCTATATTTTATTTACTATCAAGTGGTTCTTTTATTCCCAATTATATTTCCTTCACTTAACCAGCAAATCTATATAATTTAAAATGAATAATTGTTATAAACCTATTTAATAATGGAGATTTCTTTTAATTTTTCATGGGAAATCCTTTTTTAAATTAATAAACTCTATTTATTTAAAAGTAATTTGTTATTTGCTTTTATCATAGCACTCTAAGAATGTATTATTTGTAATCGAAAAACTCAAATTATTCAAAATCTGGATCATTAACTATCCTATTATCAAGCAAGCTAGTTAGAATATTAGTTAATTGTTCGAAATTGAAATATTTCCTTGCTGCAATAACAAATTCTTTTATTTAATATTAATGAAAGTATGAATTGATTTACAAGTCTTTTATTTTTTCAGTCTCTCTTTTTTTGATGAAATGGAGATAGAGAATCTCACATATGTTTTTATTTATTTTAGCAATGTAAGGCTCTAGTTTTTTAAGTTCTTCTTTAGTATAATAGTTCATTCTCTTGAATTCTAGATAAATAAAGGCACTTAGTTGATGAAAGAGACAGTTCGTCACTTAGAAATACTCTTTTCCTTCTTCAAGACTATTCTTCATTTGTAGTGCTAAGTATGCAGATTTAGCTGCTATTGAATCTTCTGTTGAATGAGCACAATCATAATAGCTATCTTCTAAAATTTGCAAAACATGATCTTAGAAATCTATCATTTCTATTGAATTCTCATCATAGTTAAAAGCAATTAATAGCTTTGAATTTTATTATTCACTAAATAAACCCACATAATGAAGAAGGTCGATTGAAGTTTTAATTTCTATTTAGCTTAATGCCTAATAAATTAGCTGTGCCTCTGATATTAACGCATTCAACTATTTTATATTTGTAAAAAGCATATCAATGAAGCTACCCTTCTTTTCCAAAGCTAAATTTTTTTCTATATTTTAGACAATATTCTTAACTTCTAAAAATATTCTTAAAAGGTCTTTGTGCGCTGTGACTTAAACTTGTCTCAATTTTTAATTATATGACATGACTTCTCTGTCTATTTTTAAGTTATCAATTATCTTTTATGCTAATATCATCAGATTCTAATTAGTGACGAATGGCTAATCTATAATTGAATCTAAATCAGATTCGATTATCTTATAAAATGAAAGTGTTGGAAGCGTCTTTACGTGCGTTATCTTTAACTAAGCATTCGGGGAATTTGGATCTATGATTGGAAAAGTAATGAATCTAAAAGTAGGGTCAATTTCATTCAAATATGCTTTTACTATTTAATATTTTTCTTTGAGTAGAAGATTAGACATTTCTATGTTATTTATATCAATTATAACTGCAGAGAATATACCTGCTTTTAATTTATTAAATTTAATGCAAATTGATTGATTGATTGATCCAAGGGATAGGACAATATTCAATTTTTTAAAGATTTTTTGAAAATTAATAACTATCAAAATTGTAAATCTATATTAGTTTGTTATTTTGTTTATTTGTGTGTTTGTTAATTAACAATATCTCATATTTTTAAGAAGTAAACGATATACATATCTTTATTGCTGCTGACTTTTACCACTTATATAATATCTTCTTCATTGATCTAACATCGAGTTTAATCTTTACTTATTTAAATACTAGAAATTTCATTTTAGAGTGTTAATATTTCGGATTTTTTCCCAAGCAATTCTATCAAAAGTATATTGTTATAAAGGTATTTACTTATTCTAATTCTAAATAACAAATTAATTCATTTTTTGATAACTATTACCATCAATTTTCTATAATTATAAATTTCTAAAAATAAAAATGATTATTTGTGCAAAGATTGATTGCTAATATTTTCAAAATATCTTTGATAATAAAGAATTTAAGTTTGGTTATTTTATAATTTCACTAATAAAAAAACATGTGACAAAAGGATGGATATATATCACTTCTATTAGTCTTCAAATCAGTTGAAATCAATCTTTTAAATGATATATTAATTTTTATTTGAAAATGCTGAATTAATTAAATTAATTACAGATAATTAACAAATTCTAATGCTAAATATAAGAAATTTATCAGAAAATTGGTTTTAAAAGTTTATACTCCATTTATTTTAACTGTAAAATGTTTAATAATTACTTCTATAAATTATTTAATTGATTTAATTCTAACAAATAAATTTTATTTATATTCCTAAAGAATTCATTTCAATTTATGACTTTTTGTTTTCCGTGATTCTTTTTGGCTTTCTTGTGCAACAAATGACGGAAACCAAATCTATCGTTGTAATTAACATTTGAATTACCCTTGTTTTTAAGGAAATAAAGAGAAGAGTAGTAACTGCTTTGAATATCTACATCTTTCAAATTATCAATTCTTAAATATTAAATTTCACTTTCATCTTCAAAAGAGTGGTCATTCTCTCTGCATTCACTGATAAAGAAATCAATGAAGTATTTAGAAATTTCAATAGTTTTCTCATCTCTTTAGGCATCAACCTATTTAAGATAATATTATTTTTTTACCTAGTTTTAACAATACTAATTAATTTTACCTTAGGCTCAAACATGTTCTTTTCAGGGTGGAATTAAACAGCATAGATAGGATAGTCATCAAACTCCATAGATGCAACGAATTCAACTCCATTCGAAGTTCTACTAAATGAAGTGAAGGTAACGTTATCAGAAATTTCTTCATTTTCTTCAGCTTATTCCTTAATGATACCATCATCATGACTAAAGAAAGCTTTTTAAAAAATTAAAAAAGTTATTTAATTTTCTATTCTTAGCTGTTAATAACAAAAAATCACTATTTATTTATCGTTTTTAGCATATAATTTTAGATTGATATTCATATCTAAGTAAAAATATAGTAAAACGCATCTCCTTCAAAAGTATTGTTTACATTTAATTTATAAATAGATAATAAAAAATTTACCTGGTTCGCTTTCGCTGAACCAATCAAGTAATTCACTTCTCATTCCACCAAAAAGTTTAGATTCCTCATTAATATCAAAGAGTCCATGATTACCTTCATCCCCTAGTTTTCTTTTCATAATGCTTAAATCGTTATTGGCAGCAATATAATTTAGAACTTAAAATCCTAAGCAAGTACCCCATACAGGGAAGTAGTCATCATCATCTGTAGATCTCATTGCATATTCAGTAATATATGTTACTGTTGAGAGATACTTCTATTCAAGACTATTTTTTTCCATGAACTAAACACTATTTAATATGTCATTAAAATGATTAAGAATATTAATTAATTGCTCTATCTTTTAAGAGGTATTTAAGATGTAAATAAAAAATAAAATGAGATTACGGTCCTCCTGTTAGGAATACACCATTAACCTTAGAAAGAATATCTTCAAGAGCTTCTTCGCTACTATCCCAGTGAATAGGAACAGCTATAGCTTCATTGGAATACTAAATATATTGAACATATGCCTTTACAATCTATGAGTAAGATTGGTAAGGATATTCAGGGAAATATGAAGGTAGAGTTAGAATACCTATAACTACCTATCCTTCGGATTTAACCTTTTTGGCAGAAATGCTCAGAATTAATACCAAGAATATTATCCCACACTTCAACAACTTTTCAACACTCATTTTCTTATTATAATTTGTGATTCTAAAAATTAATTGAGTCTTTCTAATACTTAAGATCAAGTCTATAAAGTATTATCTTATTATAAATCAAAAATAGGGTTTAAAAAGTAAGGATTTAACACTTCATTATAAAACTGATTAAGAGCTTATCGTTTTAGAATCAAATAATGCGAATTGAGTAGACTTTTAATTACTCAATATTCTGAACAAATTATTAAATTAAATAAGTGAACAACAAGTACCAAAAACACTTGAAAGCTAGATTAAGATAATTAATATTTAAGGTAAAGATAGCAACTAAGGATTATAGTCTGTCTATTTAGGACAAAAAATTGACATAAAATATCATACTTCCAAATGAGCATATTTTAATATAATAAAGTAAATAAATTATTTAAATGATCTTAAAAGTTATTAGATCTTTATGATCAAAGAGTAAAATAAAAATATTACAAAATCAACTTAATCAATTTGAGATTAAAACTAGAAATTATCATAATTATTTAAAATTTTACCACATATAATAGGAGTAAAAGAAATAAGTTATTTCTAAATGCATAACTCAAATTACCATGTCTAACTTAATTCTCATCTCAATATTATAAAAGTTTTATAATTTTAAATTGAGCAAAAAACAGAAAGAAAAAATGGAAAGTTTAAATTAAGGAATTGATGAAAGGAATTTTATATTGATAATACTCTAAGTAATTATAAAATGTAGATCAAAAAACCAAAAATTAAATGAGATTAATAATAGATATCAATAATTTAGAAAATTTAATTATATTTTATCAATACTATATTATTATTATTATCAAGCAAATATTAAGGTTCTTAATTAAATCCTAGCTTTGATACAAAAGAATTAAGTAAAATCCTATCTCTTCTATGAATTAGTCTTGATCTTAAAAAAGTTTACAAAGATTTTCATAATCCCTCCCAAAGTTTAACATCTTATTATAAATTAGAATTATACTTCTAATACTACTTCTACAACTGAATAAATAATTAATATGTAATGAAAGGATTGGATATAAAATTTTTAAATCAAAAGTATTTTATCATTTATTTTAAAAACAAATAATAAGCTACTTAGATTTATTGTTCATTCTCCAATATTAAGTAGAAAGAAAACTCTAATTTATTATTTATTAGCTCAAATAAAGATTGATTTAAATTAAAAAAATGGGTGAGAATTTACAAATAATCTTTGTCACAGATAGTAGCTAGCTAGATAGCTACCTTCTCTACAGAACTTTACATATAGATATAAAATCAATCAAATTTTGAGTTAAACCTTCACTTACTTTCTATTTTAAATCATAAATAATTGCAATATCTAATAATATTAATTTCAGTAAATCTAAGGTTTATTAATAATTTATTATTAAGGGAATTTTGTCAAATCAATTTTTGACATCATTTTCATTTGAATAAAAGTATTTAGTTACGCAGAATTATTTAAATGAATATTGAATTATACAAAAGAGTGGATTCAAAATGCAATCAAATTATATCTTTTAAATAAAAAGGAGATGTCTACTTCATAAAAATTGTAGATATAAATGCAAAAATAAACAATCAATTAATAAATAAATAAAAAAGACTAAAAGAGTATTGAGTTTCTAAGTAAATTAATAAATAAATAAAGATTAGATTATTTTTCAGATTAAAAATTACCAATATCATATAGTCATATAAATTACATAAACTATTTTTTGAATCAATTATTATTGAATCTACTTAACTTTAATCCAAATGTTATGACATTTTGTTTTATTTTTTATGTTTTATGATCTTTCAATAAGCGGGAAGAGCAGTAACGCAAGATGATTCGATACCACATTCGTTCTTACCTCTCAAAATCTTGAAAGTACCCTTATCACCCCAGGATTCGTTCCAAGAGTTAACAACAGTCCAGTAAGGAGTACCATTTTCAACACCCCAACCAACCATCTTAACAGCATGACCACCCAAAGCGGCACCAGTAAGATGTTGATAAACACCACTCTTGTAAGTCAAGAAATCTTCGTAGACTGTAAGAGCAACTTCGATAGGACCATTATTGTAAATTTCAGTCATAATAGCATTTTAATCCTTAGCAATACCATAAGCCTTGCTACCTCTATGGATATCCTTAGAGTAGGGTTTACCACGAGTAGAGCTGGCATCACAGGAGTTGAGGCAAGGAGGAGTGGGTAATTCACCAGTGCAGGGAGGATAAATATCAGATTGGACGTGATGAGCACAAGGAGCAAAAGTGTAAGCTTGGCACCAAGAATTGTTACCATATAAATCACCAGTTACCAAACCAGTGTTGACATAGTAATCCATAGCAGCTTCAGGCCAGCCACCATCGCAACCATCACCACAAGCAGCACAACAAGTAAGCAAGTTTTGAGTAGAAAGTCTGATATCTTCACCAAGCTTAATGCAATGTCTGTCAGTTAAGGATTCAGCAGCACCGAAAGCCCAGCAAGAACCGCAGTTAGATTAATCTCTAACTTCCCAAAGGGAGGGACATTTGTCACCCCATTAGACTCTAGAATCAAATTCGGTGGGTAAACCATTATCAACATGTGAAACAGTAGTAAGATTAATACCAGATTCCTTTCCTAATAAAACACCCATGTGAGCCTTAACTCCTGCAATGTCGGAGTTGATCCACTTAGAATTTTCACCAGCCTTCCAAGAAGTGTTAGAGTTGTTGACTTCTTCGGCAATCTTATGTAATCTATCGTGATACTTTTATTCCTTGTTTCTTAAGGCTTCATAAGCAACGAAACCAATAAAGGTGGCAGTCAATAAACCGGCAGCAATTACGAGAGTAGTGAGTTTCATCTTTTTTAATTTTGATAAATTCTTTAATCTTTTATTAATATTTGATAATTATTATTTTTGTTATCTTCAATTTTTTCTGCATTAAACCTGTCAAAATCTTTCTAAATTTTCTATCTCTTTCTTTTGAAATTAAAATTCTTTTATAAACTCCAATAACAATTAAGGATTTTGCACTCTTTAATTCCATAGCTCTATCCTAATCAAAAAAAAACTAAATTTGAGTTTACTTAATTATATTGAGTATAGCAGTATTCTTTTAATCTCCTTATCAAATGTTATTGAAATTGCTAATTTTATTGTTAAGAATATTCTACTTTTTAAAGAGCAAATAGTAGAACTCCTTAAATTGACTTAGTGAGCAAGCATATGATTTTATAGATAAACCAATCTGAATGATATTTTACATATTCTATTATTTTTGATTTGGCTTATATATTAACACTCAATTCTTTTCTGTTACTTAGAAATAAATAATTAAGTTGCTTGCTATTCAAATAAAAAAATTCCCCTGTTAGATTATTAAAGATCTTTAATAAATAAAAATGAATGCATATATATTTATGTTAATTGTTTAAAAATATACAGTGAGTGATAGGGATGTTATATAAAGGATATGAACAAACCTGACTCAGTTAGGTTTATTGTATTTTTTATGAAAGTAAAAAAGACAAAATAGAGAATTTGAAAATTAAGAATACCTTTGAAATAGGTTTTGCACGCCGATTTCAAAAACTATTATATAAATAAAATAAAGAGATGAGTAGTAAGATTAAAGATTCTATTAAAATTAATTTTACTAAATATACTTTATAAATTTTTATATATTATTTAGCTATTTTTTAATTATAAAACTAAATAAATACCTACTTACTTTTTATATAATTAAAATATATTTTTTATATATCAATCAATCAATCATCGGCTAATTCATATGCAGAATATAATGAATCATAAAGGAGACTCTTTGTTTATGGAACATAGGCATCATTATAATCAACTTCAGGATTACCGAAATTAGGAAGAATGTAGATTTGAGAGTAAGAGCTAGTTTTTAAAGCATAAACTGGATATTAGTAGATTAAATAGTCAGCTTCTTCTTCAAATCTATCGAAGGAATGTAAATTCTATCTAGCTTGATTTACAAAAAAGTTTGTAAAATATTAGGCAACTAAATTTGATTCATAATCACGAGCTGCATTAACCTATGTTTAAAATTGAATAAAATCTTAAAATAAAAGACTTTTATTTTTAAAATGGGTTATTAAAAACAAGTTATTGAGATTAAGTAAAATATTAGTTTTTGAATAAATATGTATATACCTTCCATTCAAACATATTCTTTTCTGGATGGAATTAAGATCCATAAATTGGGTAGTCAATACTTTCAAAGGTAGCAATAAAAGGAACATTCTTAACACTCAAGGCAGTAGAAGTATATTTCAAGCTGGATGAAAGTTATTAATTTTTGGCATAAGCCGAAGTTTAAACACCTCTATTGTGATGGTAGTAGACTAAGTTTTATTAGGATAGATTCAAAAATATAATATTTTAATAATAATAGAATAAATAAATTACCAGCTGGGAAGTTTTCAATATGATGAATTAAATTAGATGGCATATTTTAAAATAATTTTGAAGAGTAGTCTATATTTAAAGTTGTATGAGACGCAGTGTCATTATAACCAGCTTTAATCACACTTTTATCATATCCACTTTCAATGTAGTGAATCAATTAAAATCCCTAGCAAGTTCCCCAAACAGGGAAAAAATCCCCTGAATCTGTAGCATTCTTAGCTTTTTAAATCAAATAAGCTGCGTTTCTCAAGAAAATCTGGTCAACTGTATCTTAGAAAGTGAATTCTACACTAAACTCAATTAAAAAATAAGGATTAATTACACCATTGTAAGCTAAAATTCATTTAATAATGTTAATTTAACTAATAAAAATGGATTCATTAATTATATTTGAGTGACAAATTCCAATTCACTATTTTCATATAATTGATTATTGATATATTACCTGCCACCAGGGAATAAAATACCATTAATCTTAGAGAAGAGATTGTCAAGATATTCTAGAGTTGCATCATAGGGAATGGGAACAACTTAAGCACCAGCAGCTTCTATTAATTTAACATAACTAGCAGCTATGTAGGAGTAATTACGCCCTGGGTATTTGGAATATGTTGAAGGAGAAGTTTAAATACCAATAATAGTTCTGTTGTTTAGTTAAGAGCTAGAAAAGGAATAAACTCCAACAATAACTAAACAAAATAAGATTATCTGTTTACACATCCTCTTTTATTTATTTTATATATTTTCTTTCTTAGTTAATTAATATATACTACTTTGTTAATCAATTTATGAATTTAATGATTTAGCTCTAGCAAATCAAATTAACCATACATAACTCATTAACCTAATAATTTCTCATCAATTTTATGCAAGATGATAGTGAATTACAATATAATAAATTTGATTTTCTACAATACTTTTTTATAATTGGTAGGAAGATAGCAAATTAATTTAGTGAAAGATTCATCATTAAGACATACCACAAATTTTGTAAATTTGTTTTTCTTGTTTGTTTGGTTGGTTGGTTGGATAGTTAGATTCATAAATGAGTAATCAATAAATAATATCTTATTAAAAAAACTTGAAATATTTTGCTATTTAATTGTATATAAAGCATTCACTTCCAGAAATTAAAATTTTGTCAAAGTTAAAGTTGAGTTGTAACAAACTAGTTTTTGATCTCAAAATATTAAATTTTGATTTATTTCCTTATGTTTCCATAAGTAAAAAATAGCATCTTCTAGAAAACAATTGTTTTTCTATAAAAGTAACGATACAATTTTTCTATTAATTTCTGATTTCAGAATTTACAAAATTATTAATTTAGAAATATTTTACAGCTCAGCTATGATGAGATTTTAAATACTCGAACTGCTATTTATGTAAGATAGAATTGTACTTATGAATAGTAACTATTTTACTGATAGACTTATTACTTGAGTTGGTACTTACAGAAATGATTAATATTGAATTATAATAACTAATTTTAAAACCTCCTTTATTGCAAATATAACTATTTAGATTAAACAAACAAATAAATAATTTAAAACTCTTATTAATGTAATATATTTATTAAATTGCAATTATTTCTGATTTTTTTTCATTTAAATATAATACTGATTAGATTCTTTTTATTAGAACAAAACCTTTGATCATAAATCTCATTCAATCTGTTAACCACGTTTTCATAATTACTGTGTGGATAGTAGTAATGGAATGAAAATGCTTTGTCAAAATTCAATAAATAGTAATCATTCGAAAAAGCTACATTCTATTATTTTTGAATTGCTTTTTCAATTATCTTCAATTAAGGTTTTTCTGAAGCTGAGGAAGGATATTAATTTAACACTTTTATTGAAGTTTGGATTGGTTATTAGCTGGAAGAGAATTGCCTATTTTCTTGCTTAATATAAAAACCAGACCCTCCCTTTTTACTCAAATCTTAATTAGGATACTACTATGATTAATTTATAATACCTTTCTTTTTATGAATCATTTTATCTAATACATTCAATAAATTATAGCACTAATGACAATTAAATTTATTGCACTATGAAGGTTGATGATCGATTTAAACTCTATTAATTTTAATATTTTTTATTAATAAATTGTGATAATTATTAATATCATAAGAAAATCTAAATTAAAATAAAATATTCTTATAGAAAGTATTTTTTGTTTGTTTACCTAAGGAAATGTTCAAATTCTTTCAGCACATTATTTATTGAATTTTACTACTTAATATTTTAGCTCGAAGTGTTATGAGAAAACTATGAAGTTATATTTCTTTCGTTTGTATTGCTTCTTGCTCGAGTTTTTTTAGCTACTTTTTAAGAATAATTTATTAATAAAATACTCAAATGAAGAATTTCTTACTTCTCCTTTAACTCAACTAAGATGATTCTATTTCATTTTAACTTGGTATTTTATTGGCACTAATATTTCCATTACTTCCTCCTCCAGTATGAAGATCACAGTTATCCATTATAGATGGTTTTTTATTTTTTCTGGTCGGCATGAAAGTTTATTATTCATCTAAGTGTAATTTATGATCTTGAAAAAAAATTTCTTCATCAAAATTCACACTTTTAGTATTGGGGATATTAACTGAGGGAGCTAATAATTGAGATTTATGACTCT
Organism: Tetrahymena borealis; assembly: GCA_000260095.1. Lineage (NCBI taxonomy): Eukaryota > Ciliophora > Oligohymenophorea > Hymenostomatida > Tetrahymenidae > Tetrahymena > Tetrahymena borealis. Next base: position 202,719 of record JH651331.1, read on the forward strand.
CTGCATTATCTTTATAATATCCTTAATCGTTATTGTTTTCCGAAAATTTTCCCGTGTTAATATGTTTTAATTCCTTATCCTCTTCATCTCTAGAGTACTTAGAATTATTGAAATAATAGTTATCTGATAAATCTTCATATTCATCAGGATCAAATGATTCAGATGAGATTCCAATCTCTGCTAGCATTTCCATATTATCACTAATTAGCTCATGAGCTATAGTACTTACTTCCTTTTAATAGAGGAGAGTATTAAAGTTTCCTCTTCCTTACTTTCTTTTAAAATTCTTTATTGTCTCATTGATTTATTTGAAATATTTTCTTAGAATAATTTCCCTTTTGCCTTCATAAAATAAAAAAGGACAATTTTTCAAGACGTGATTCTTTTATAAGCAAGAGGGACAATATTCATGAATAATACCATATTATCTATTGAATTTAACTTAGTCCACTAGAAATGAATATTTTTCAAAAGGGACATCATGTTTTTTTAACACAGAAATGAAATCACTTTAGCTTATTTAAAGTAAAGTGGTAATTCCAACACTTTTAAAACTAAAATCACTTTCTATTACTCCCTTTAAAAAGTTTAGCAATCCAAAGTATTGATTTTCTCTGTAAACCTAATGAATAATTGAATTAAATATTTAAAATTTTTAAGGTGTATCTAAAATAGTGTTTATCTTACTCTAATTTCTTTTTAAGTTGTTGATGTTGAATCGAATTTAGCAAATTATTATACTAATCCTTAATGAACAAAGTACATTTAAGGCTCACCTACCGTAGTAGCATCTAAAATAATTTAATCAGGAGAGTAGATTTCTTCTTTCATTAACAAAGCAATATCTACTTTAATTTTCTCTGTCATAATATCATTAAAAACTTAAATTTACTCTAATCTCTTGATATAAACGTCAGTCTTTATTTCATTTTACAAATACTCTGACAAAGTTGATAGGGATTTAATCGAGCACATTTTATCTTTTCTCTCATCGCTGTACAAATATTGAATATATTTCCTAGCTCGCCCTTATAAGACTAGATCTACGTTATATAGCTTAAAATACTAATTTATCTTTGCTAATTCTTGCAAATAAATATCTCTCTTCTTTTTAAAATCGTATAGGATATTACCTGTTATAATTACATAAATTTAATTTAAATTCAGGATAGATTTAATTCACTTATTATTTATTTATTTTTAATAAAAAAGATCAAAAGATTTAACTAAATACATAATAAATTAAATTATCTTTGTTTTACCAATAGAATTAATTGTATAGCCAAAGACACCGCAAGAAATAAACGTCATAAATATCATAATTAATTTTTCTAGATTAGATTATGCCGTAATATCCCCATATCCGATAGTAGTCATTGTAACCATAGCAAAATAAAAAGATAGTAAATATTTGCTAGAAATGGATTCATTAGTTTTATTATAGTGGATAATCCAACCTTCCTCGTATTAAGATTACTCTATCCCTATTGCATTCCACAGACAAGAGAACAAATGTCCAAAATAAATTACTTATACAAGCAAATAAAACAGTGATATTAAACCTTTAATTAAATAATAAGTGCATGTTATTTTTATGAGAAAATATAAAAAAGCAAAACAAATATGTAAAAAAGTATGATAATTTTTATACCAAAAATTTTCGTCTTTAGTAGGAATTACTCTCTTATGACCTCGACTATCCGAAATGACTGTGAGAGTCTGAGAAAAAATAAAAAATAAGCTGCTTAATATCCAAATATATGATCGTACAAACTGAGTATACTTAAAAAATCTGTTAGGAAAGATTACTTCATATAATTAGCAAATATTTCTAAATGTTATTGTGTAAATGTACCAGATTCAGATGATTTTGTATTAGCCCTAATGAACATATCAAAGCCGAAGATTATTGGACACAGATATCTGATATAAAAATTAAATGTCATAGGTCTAGGATAAGAGAAGCAATATTCAAAAGGAAGATAGAGAAATAAGATAGAAGAACTGATAAAGATTATAGCTTCCCAGATCATATAGAAGGTTGAAAGATTATGGAATAAAGGAATGTACTTGAAGATTTTAATTAAAATTTGTTAACATAAGATCTTAAATTGTAAAAATAAAGTGATAACACATCCAAAGTACTTGATAATAGCTTTAATTATTTTCCTGTAAGTGCGGAAAGAAACTAATCTCTAAAATCGACTAAAGGAGAAGGATCTACCTAAATAGTATTAATTACTTAGAGAGGCTACTTAAGATATTTCTTAGTTACTTGAGATATCATTAATCAATCTTACTTGAAACTATCTTAATAAGTGAGGGCGAAAGAATATTGCAGATTAAAGAGCTATAGTTTTCATTTTTGATACTATTCCCAATATTCTTATCCACTTCTTTTTCCATATTTACTTTTCGGAATCAGAAGTAGAAAAGAAGTTCTTTTTCTGCTATTGAGGTGTTAAGTATCCCCATAAACTTTAATTTCCCGTATGAATGTCGTCCTTTATGGACAGGGTGCGTTTTAATTATGATATTGTCTTAATATTTTAAGATTTTCTAGAATTTCTTTGATACAAATTCGATTTTTATGTTTTTGTCTTTTAACTTTGACTCTCTGCTATCCCTCCTTTTGAGATAGTATCCGTCGCTCTTGACATTTATTCTTCTAAAGTCAAAAAATTGGTTCTGTTCACTTTCAAAAACTCATCATGTATGTATCCATCTTATTCAATTTTTCCATCATTATAATTAATTATTTCATTGATATTTAATCGTAAATTATTATTTCCATTGCTATTTTTGTTTTGGTTCTTTGACTCGTTATTGTTTTCATGTAAATCTTCCTACTTGTCTTATAATAAAAATAGTTGCTTAAAAAAGTAGAACTATATATAATTTTAAAATACATAAATATCTGAAATTGCTAATAGCGAGCTATTTATTTACCTGAATCGAATATCTCATTAAAAATACTCTGATCAAATGGTGAATTAGAAGGCATTAATACATTAAACCTTATGTCTTTTCTTACAGAATTCATTGATGATGGAATCTATTGAAGAGATTGGGTGTTTTCACCTTACATCTAACCTTATTCTTGCATGTGGTCTAATTTAATATAAGGAGAAACCTTCTGAATATTGAACCCGTTTTCGGTATTTAGAGTATCATTCATAGTATTAAATATTTAAGTATTCTATTCCAAGTTATTTGTATCATTTAATAAATAGAGTTATTTGCTTTCATACTTATTTTAATTATTCTATATCATTCTCTATGCTTGAATTTCTTTAAGCTTTAACTTTTTAATTTAACTACCTAGAGAAACTAAAAGTTCAATTTTTTTTGAGGAATAAATAATATAAACATTACAATAATTGGTTTTTTGATGCACTGCACTATTTAAAGGCTTGAACCAATATTTCTATTAAACCTTATCCCTGATTATTAAAGCTTAGTTAGAGAGATAAAAAAATATATTTAAATATTCTTATCTTTAATCATTTCATAGTAAACTTTTTATAATTTTATAAAAAGAACTTAAGATAATTCGTAAAATTAATTCTTTGTTAACTAACTAATCATATTTATGATCTTTGAAGTAAAAGTTTGAGTATCTAATTAAGTAAGAAGAAATAAAATTTCTAAAAATTTAACAAATACTGCATTTTATTATTTAATTATAAAGAAGTTTAATGTTACAAAATATAAGAAATTCATTATTAATAATTTCTTTCTTTGAAGCAATAAAACATATAATAATTAATTTATTTTTAAAATATTAAAGTAATACTTAAAGATTTTATAATTTATTTTTATCAAGATATTTAGTGTTATTAATAATAAAATTAGATTCCTATCTATTAGATAATATTCTCATAATTAGAATTAGGATAATAGTGTTCATAAGTAATCAGCTTATCAAAATCATAATAGAAGAATTCTTCATTTTAATTAATGAACCCTATTTGTTTTGTGTTGCCTTTGTCAATTAATTTAAAGCTATTTATTCCTTATTTTAATGAACTTTACTATTTTGGAGGAATATTTGGTAATGATTTTATTTATGAATCAACCTTTTCTTTGAAGCAAAACAATGAACTCTTCTTCTATTGAGGTTCTAAAACACCACTTATACTAAAGTTTGAATACAATTTATTTATATCTTTTGACATTAGTCTATTAACAAGTTTATCTATAACCTCTACTAAATTATTGCAAATCTAGCAACTTTGTATTGAACAATTATTTGGAGTATGACTTTACGCTCTATTTATTAATATAATATAGTAAAAACAATTATTATCTACAAATAAAAATTCCAAATCAAATGAAGGAAGTAATTTTGTTTTACTGTAATAAAATTTCAATATTCTTCAAGAGGAGTAGCTGATTATTTGATTTCCTTATACCCTTGTTGCTTTGCAATGAAGTTTGAGTTAATATTGTTTCGATTCTTTTGCCAGAATTTCTCTATAAATCTTAAATATTTTTAATAAGAATTTTAAAATACTTTTCAATAAATTGCAAAGTTTATTTATTCATTATTCTACTAAGATTAATAAAAGAGTAATTTAATAAATCCTCACTCATTATATTATTACAAATAAAAGCTATTATAAAAATTTCGATTATCAGCAATTGTTTTATTGAGGATATAAGTTGAAGGTAGGTTGATGGATTTATATGAGTAATTAGTTATTCTAAATAATTTTTTTCTTTTGTTTACATAATGGAGAATGTGCTTGTTGGTCATGTTCTGATGAAAGCATTTTATTTGAGTTAATCGTAGTTTAATCGATATTATGATCATTGGTTTTCAATCGTTTTTAAGATTAATTTATCCTTTTAGCATTTAAATTTTATTAGCTGTCTTCTAATATTAAATTATCATCTTCTTAAGTTGATTTCCCTCCAAAAATTCCTCCAATAGTAAATGATTTATTACAGAGTTTAGAATTTAGCTATTAATTATCTAATAAAATATTCTCTTCTTTTTTGATTGACTCATTTTCTTATTCATTTAAATTGTAAATGCTAAATTTCTATTCACCAACAATGTCTTTATAACTTTTTTCTTATTTTTATTTGTCAGTTCCTTCTTTGGTTTTTTCTAGAAAATCAAAGTTTTCATCTTCTGTGTCTGAATTCCTTTCCCACAAAGAGAAATATTCAATGTTATCTTAATAGTAATTTTCTGCCACTTGAGAAATATACTCTATTTACAGATAAGCATTTGTGCTTTTATTATATTTTCTTTTAAAATGTTTAATTTTTTCTTCTATCTCCTTTATATACTTTCTCACTATTACTTCTCTCTTACCTTCATAGAAGAGATAAGGACATTCTTCTAATACGTGATTCGCTTGCTAACAAGAAAGACAGTAAGTATGTATCTTAGATAATTTTTTAGAGAATTTCACTTCATCTTTTAAGTAACAGAACTACTGAAAAGCAGTATCGTACTTTCTTAAAACTTGAGTAAAATGAGTATATCCTATTTATAATATTGAAGAAACTCCTACACTTTTATATTTAAGTCTACTAGTGCAATCACCTTATAAGAATTAAAGCAATCCAAAATACTATCCTTCTGCAAAATGCTAATTTTAAGTTTATTTCATAAAACAAAAATTTAAAAAAAATAATAATAACATACTGCAATTTCTTTAACTTCTGTGGTAGAGTCGTATTAAGCGTATTAAGAAACCTTCCCTTAATTAACAAAATATAATTAAGGTTCCGAGTCCTCGATATTTTCATTGATGCATTAATCTGGCGAGTAGAACGTTTCTTTCATTTAAAGAGCTAGTTCATTTAAAATTTCATCAGTAAATATTTCTTTAAATACTATAATCCGTTACAACTTTTTAATGTAAACATTTGTCTGAATTTCTTTCTGTAAATATTCAGAGAGATTTGATAAAGATTTAATTGAACAAACATTATCATTTTTATCATCACTATATAAGTACTAAATATATTTTCTAGCTCTTCCTTGCAGCCCAAGATCAACATTATACTATTTGAAATACATGTTTATCTTAGCTAATTCCTACAAGTATAAGTCTCTCTTCTATTTAAAATCATATAAAATGTTACCTAGATACATAGAATAGAAATTTAATTAAAAATATCTTAAAAATAATTAATCTTGATTAATGAATTAATACCAATAGAATTTATTGTATAGCCAAAGATACCACAAGAAAAAAAAGCAATAAAAATCATTAGAAATTTCTCAATCTTAGTTTATGCAGTAAAATCGCCATATCCAATAGTTGTCATAGTCACAATAGCATAATAGAATGTCTATAAATATCTGCTTGCTATCGATTCATTTTGAAAATCATATGTAACTATCCACCCTTCATTATATTCTAACTATCTTAAGCCGACATAATTCCAAAGACAGGAAATCAAATGACCGAAATATAAGACCTAAGCTAGCAAGTATAATAAAGATATTATCCCTAATTTAATTGAAAATTTATTAAATATTTTAAATATATACATATTCCAACTCCCTTCTTCCTCAATTATAAATAAATTTTAAAAAAGCCTATAATTTGAGAGGGAGGGGAGTATGTCCTTTGAATAGTAGAGATTCATTATTAATATTACCAAACATTTTCATTTTAAGTAAGAATTCTTCTCTAATAATTTCTAGTATTCTAAAAGATTATGATATCCTCAAGAAAAATAAAAAGTAAGTAGATTGCAAACCAAATATTTGTACCCTAAGACAAAGCACACTGATCAGATCAATAAAGAATTAGAATTTGAGATAATTTTAAAATATTTAAATGTGTTGCTCTATAAAAGAACCCTATTCCGAAGATTTAGTGTTACACTTAATTAATATATCGATTCCAAAAATTAACGGGCAAATATATTCAATGTAGTACTCAAAGATGATTTATCTTTCTAAATTAAAAGAATATTCGAAAGGCAGATAGAGAAAAAGTATAGAGGATGCGATGAATATGACAGCCTCCCATAGAATATAAAGCGAAGAAAGATTATGGAATAACGGAAAGTTTTTTAATATTTGTATTACCACACTTTTCAAAATAACTTGAATTCTTTGAAAAGCAGTTATTAAGCAACCAAAGTATTTAATTATTGATTTAACTATCTTCCTATAATTTTTAAATGAAATCAGTCCTTAGAATCTTCTGTAAGAAAATGTTCGGCCAAGATAAAATTTGGTAAAAGATGAGTTTCTTTGAGAGCTTACTTAATTGCTAGAAATATCATTAAGAAGTCTCACTTAAATTTCTCTCAGTTATTGAGGCCTAAAAAACAAAGCAGATTGATTGACAATTCTTTTCATCTTCGAAATTAAAGTTATAATTGTCATCCACTTCTTTTTCCATATGTCTTTTTCAGCTTATTACCTCACTGTAAAAATATTATTTCTTTTTTTCTAGATTTTTTAAAGTAATCCTTTTACCTTTTCATTATCCAAATTTATATTATTTGTCTAAAATTCTGAGGCAGTGATTTTATATAAGCTTTTTGGAGTATTTTCATTTTTCATTTTACTAATCCTCTTTTGACTATTCTTAGTAAATGAATAATTGCTAAGCCTCTCAGAGCAAATCGATTATGCCTTTCTTCTACCTACATTCTAGAGTTCCTATAATTTTTTAAGTTATTCTAAATCTATGACTGCTAACTTGCTATCTTCTTATATAGGTTAATTAAAGTCTACGTTTATTTCTTCATTGACAGAGTTTTTACATAATTTGTAGGTTATGTTAATTTATTCTATTAAATTTGGATAGATAAATAAATTAATTACATACTGATTAATAATTAATTGAGTATATTAAACTAAATTTTATATCAAACAATAAATTCTAAAGTGACATAATTTCATGAAAATTAAAAATAAAATGTCAATTTGCTTGATAAAATGTTTAAAATAGTACCATAGAATCAATTAAACACTTCTTACGGATTTAAATATTTGATGCTTAATACTTAAATAGATTGCATTTAAAGTAAAGGATATGATATTTCTACTTTTATTGATAAACTAAATAATAATTACCTTCTTAATGTGAACCATTACATCGTTAAAAATCAGTAAAATATCTATCGTTGATAGAATAAGTATTATTTAATTACTCTCCCATTCTCTACGACACCACAGAATATGAAGGAAATTTTTAAAGAGAGAAGCAAGAATCGCCTAAATTTTAACTCTATTAATTTTAATGTATCTTAAGTTGTATTGGAGTAGTAGAAGTGTTATTATTGACTAAAACTCCTTCAGTATTATTGTTTTCAGTAATGAATATGGATTCGTTAGTTAGATTTTATTAAAGGAATAATTTTTTAATCGCTTATTATATTTATGGGTAATTTTCATAAATAATATTTGAATTTTTGTTTTTCTATTAGCCTTCCATTTCCTTTCTCTTTTAATTGAATAATCAAGTGTATTAGTCCTTAAATTAATTTCAATCAATCAATCAATTTATTTTTGTAGCTACCAATAAATTTAAATAAATAAACATTCTTATTTATTACTCCTCTAAATTAATAGTAAACCTAAGAGTTTATTACTTAAAGATTCAAAGGTTCCTCTCTAACTCAAGTTATTTCTTTACTTAACTCACTAAAAGATTTTTTATTTTGATACTATATTTCTTTAAGTGTATCTTCAATTATAATCAATTAATTAATTAATTAACCTCCTAAAATTAATTTACTTACATTATAAATCTGGTATTAAATTGAGAGAACACTCCATATTTCATTTAATAAGTTTTTAAAAAAATTTATTTGGAAAATTTAAATTAATTCTCAAGAAGATTGATAGATACTTATTAAGATTTAAAGTTCATCTATAAATATTCATGTTTCCTACTTTATTTAAAGGTTTTTGAAAACTTAAATTCTAAATTTTGTTAGTAATTTTCAATTATTTAAGATTATAACCAATAAATTAGATAAAATAATATTTTCTTTAGACAAATCTCTCCATTTATAAATACTAAAATTATATTAGTTTCTAAAATTTATAAAATTTTGAAATAATTCAATATTTTTTATATTTTTTGAATAGAATTTATCTTAAAGGATTATAATTATATATTGAAGTGAAAGGAAATATAATTTACCTTCTATTAATTGATTGATGGAAGAGATTTAATTCATAATTTTCTTTATTTTGTTCAATATTTAATAACTAAAGGTTTATGGTTAGTTTTTACTTAAAGAATAATTAATATCACCAATAAAAATATATTCAAAATTAATTGATTGATTGATTTCATTTAATTTTATGTAATAAATTTTAGATTTTGGTAATCTTTAAAGCCTTATTAATCGTTCTTTAATCTTTAATATAAAAGTATCTATACTTAGTGCATTTACAATATTAATAATAGCAACACTTCAACATAATTTGTTAAAATTCTGTTTATATTAACTTCTCTAGATGTAAATAATTTAGCTTATTTTGGATTCATTTAAAAGCTAACTTAAAAATTATTTATATTTCATTTAGGCATTAACTTAGAGGTAAATCAGCAAATCATGATATCTAAAAACAATCTAATAGTGTTGATTTCTCTTTCAAAATAATAAATGGCTAAGAAGGAGTGGATAGTAAAGCATAAATTAACCCATAAAAGATCTATTAAAACTAATTTCCATAGCAGATAAAGAAGAGTCCTAGTAAAATTTCGTAAAAGAAACTATTTTAGAATAGACCATAATATTCATCAAACAACAATATTACAATTAATTAGCTTTAAAATCCTCAAAAATAACAAGAATATAATGCATTGAATAAAAGAATTCTAGATGGATTCGTATAGTTAAGATAAAAGTATTTATATGGAAAATAGGATTGTGCGGTAGAATCTAGTAAAAATGAAAGCCCACCAAGGAATGCTAAAAGGTAAGATAACTTCTACATTTATTAATTTATTTATAAGTAAAGTTTACTTATTTGATAGGATTATTATCTTACAAAACTAATTAACATATACAAACCCTAATAAAATAGAGAGGACAAAGATAATCTAGTGTATTCTCCTTTAAGCTAATATGAACCATTGGCGAATATCAAACTGAAGTTATTTAAATAAAATATTAAAAAGAGCTCTACGGGAAATAAGAATATAAATAATGAAATAGAATAAAACTAAGAATAATTTGAGAAATATTCACTTTTTGATGGATCTGTTTCTAAATGCAACTATAAAGTAGTAGATCTATCAACTTAGAGCAATAGAAATAATAATTATTATGACGAATAACTATCCACAGCAGTTAATTCGATTAGGTTTAAATAGAATTCAAAATCTAATATCAGTTCAAATAACTCTAAAATACTATCTAACGATAAAAAGAGTATTGATAATAAAATTTCTTCTTAAATTAAAGAGCCAAGTTCAATTGCTTATAACTCTCCTTAAAGAGAACCCCCTTTTTATCACCTCTAGCCAAATGAATTATCTACTAAAATGAGTTTTTACAATATTTAACATAGTGATTCTAAAAGAGAGGTGGGATCAAAATATAATTAGTATAGCTTCTTCTAAGATAATTTATTTAATTAAGAACTTAATTCTAGTAGAAGCCTTTCTTCAAATTCTTAGACCTCTTTCATATTTTCTCCTGTAAAAGATGTTGATCTTGCTAATATAATTAATAATGGGAGCAGCAAAAAGTTATAAAATAAAATAAAGTTAAATTTACCTAGACCTAAAAGTTAAGAAACTAATCTAAAAAATAAACATATTGTTTAGAATAGTAGATAATCAACTCCAGATTAAAGTATTTTTAAGTATTCTTCCAATTAAACTAAAATAAATAGATTCATTTATCCTGAAACCTCATAATCTTTATAGAAGTATTAAGATTAAAAAGAAAATATTGCTTCAATAAAGATAGAAAATTAAATATAGTAAGTTGATTAGAATTTACCAAACAAACATGTTCTGAATTTATAAAAAGAGATTGCAGAATAAGGTAATAAAGAATAATAATAAGAATGGAAAAGGAATGGATTTCGACAACAGTAAAATAAGAGTTAAGATACATTTAGAGGAATTAAATATGCAAGATAATATGATCTATGTAAAGAATTAAGTAAGGAGTTAATTAAAAAAGATTAATTTGTGAATGGAAATAATATTCTATAATTTGATCCTATTAATGAAAATCAAATAAATGGGAATGAATTATTCAATAAATATTTAGCATCATATACTACAACATTTATAGGTAGTAAATTATAAAAATCTTCATCATCAGAGAAAAGGCATGACTTGATTTCCAGATCTTCGAATAGAAATATTCCTTCCCAAAAATAAAAAATTTAATTTGAAAATCTACAAAAAATTTAATTATTGGATTGTAATAACTAGAAAGAAATAAACGAAAAGATAGTTGAATAAAGTAATCAACCTGTAAAATCTTTAACTTAGAGATAATACTTTCCTTAAAGAAAGTTTTCACAAAATAAATCAATAGAGGAAAAGAATAAATAAAGCAACTTGGATAATTCTTAATAAGAATAAAAGTAGTAAAAAAGTATTTTTAAAAGAAAATACTCATATGATAACTCATAAAAGGATAATAATAAATCATTTGATATTCATTGTGTAAATTATAAACCTATCCTGCTTAATTTAAATAAATAAATTTACCATAATACTTAAAACTATTTCACAAGTTAAATAAATAAGACTAATTCCTTCAACAAAACTGTTGATTTATTAATTACTGAAAAAGCTCAAAGAAATCTAGATAAATTATGTGAACAGCGATTTTAATACTAAAATATTGAAGATAATGATTTTAAATTTACATCTTGATAGTCATCATATTCTATTTTAACTAAAAAGCTTACAATAAAATACTATCGAATTAAATTAAGATTTAAAAAATTCCACTAATTGAAAAACACAAAATTGTAATATTTATCCTTTTTGGTAAAAAAGTAAATTTATTTTAATTTTTTTAAGTAAATTATTTGTTTTATTAATATTTTGTTGTAAAAAAATTAAGTAAGAATAAATAGTTAGTAATAAAGTATGCTTATCAATAATATATATTGTAGTTTAAAAAGTTAAATTAAAGTTAATAAATAATGTAAAGTATTCAAGTTATTAATTAATTTCAAGAGTGAATCTCATTAACTGTATCAAGGCAGAATTAGCCATACAAATCTTTACATGATAATTCACTTACTCTTTGCATGAGCAAGGCTAGATTCCATCCTGGACTAACTGAGTTTATTTTTTCCGGGACAAATATTGATCTGTCTATTTCGATGTTGTATCCAAATTGTAATAAATGCTCTACATATGTCACCAGAAATAGCATGTTTTCTAAATCTTCTTCATCAGGATGCAATTCTTTAATTTCTTACCAGCTTTGAGAGTATAATAAGTGAGCTTTATAAGAGTAATTCCTCAAGGTAAAACGATTCAGTAATCCTAAAAAGTTTGCTGCTTTTTAAACTCCACTTGATGCATAGATTACCATATGAGCTGGGATGATAGATTAATATTAATTCTGCATGGCACATTACTTGACATCTTCAAATAGACAATTATTTTTATTAACATCAAGATACTTTATTATGGAATTGGAACATTCATTATGAATTCCTAAACCCTTGACAAGATAATCAATATTATTGATTTTCTCAGTTCCTTCATAACCTGAAAAGAAACATGGAGAATAAATAACTTGTTTATTCTTAGGATTTTAAGAAAGAAGGACCTTTTCCCTCGCTCTTCTTTTCCCATATCCTAAATAAGAATATGTATAAATATGCCAGTCATTAAATCTTTTAATGATCATATCAAAATCATAGGATTAATTACAATCTACATATTATTTGATTATTTAAAAAAGAGATTATATTTCTCATTAGTATCTATCAACAATTTTAATAAGAATGCTAAATAAATAAACAAAATCAATGATAATTTAAAAAAAGTAGAACTAAAAAAAAGAAGGATAGGCTATTACTTAAGCGTTTCACTTTAGGTAGGAATGCAATTTGAGTAGAGGCACCTCCAAGATCTACAGTAGCAACAGTAAGGTCTACTTCACTTCTATGATATGAAAGAACATTAAGCAAGTAGTTAACAGATACCCACATGTATGCTCCCTCTTATTACCCAGAAATAATAGAACACCATTCATCTTCTTTGGAATGAGGAAAGTAGTATCCCCTAGATCTAATTTGTCTCTTAGATTCATTAATTATTTCTGTTTGGTTGAATTTACTTATTAGCCTCATCCCTGCAGTTGCTCCTAAAATAATTGGAGTCTTTTATCTCATCATTATTGGTACTTTATCATCAACATATTCAAATATATCATCAAAGTACTTCTGTAAATCTTATATCTATCCTCCAAAATGAGATAAGGGCTTTTTAAATTTTTTTGATTGAGTATCCTGTAAATTGAAATGGGGTATCTAAGATGAGCGTAGGCAAGGCCATTAGTAAATTTATGCTTTTGTTCCTGAAGAACCAGCATCTAAAACAACGCCATAACAAACATCAGTTACGTTCATAAGATAGACTACATAAGATAATATCAGAATAAAGATGCTAGATAAAAATATGATCTCTTTTGTGTACATATAATGCTATATGCCTTATTAAAAAGTCATTCTCCTTACTAATCTATTTGAGTACCTTCTTGAAATCATTTCTTTTAACACACCAATCAATCTATGAATCAATAATGTATTTGTTTCTATAAATAAATATATTCTTTCTTTATTTTTAATATGAATTTTAATTATTAAAGTTATTATTTTATAATTTATTTTCATCATTCATTCATTTTCTTTCTATTTTCACCTTTTTAATCATCAGCCAGCCAGTATTTTTTTTCTAGGGTAGATAGAAGATATTATTATATCCTTCATTAAGCTCATAGAACTTACTCTTTTCTCTCCAACCAAACAAATCTGATCCATTTTTTGTTTAGGAATCAAAAATATGTAAAATTATTAACCAGAATTAGATTCACAATTTCTAATTCTACGTATAATAAATTCTAAATAAAGCTTAATGTCTATATTTTAATTTAAAAATATAATTTTGTGTTAATAAAACGAACAAACCAAACATACACTTTAATTATCTATCATATGAAAATTTATTTGATAATAGAAAATAAGACAAAAACTAAAAATGGCATACTAAAATATCTATAATAGATATATTATAAAGATTTATAAATTTTAAAGAGTTTTATTATGTAAAATCTATCATTAAATAACTTTATTTGGATTTTCATTATTATAACCTTTGTAGAAACTATTATGGAATGAACAGTCGAAATCATGAATGAATTACCAAATAAAGAATCCTGGAATCCTAATACCAGCCTCATCTTTAGCTTATCTAACAATATTTCCTAAAATATAAGGATCAACATATCCAGAGTTATCAGCATCCTTAAGAATAGCTGGTTTTCCAAGGACTAATTTAGAGATAGGAACTTTATTGTTTTCAATAATTTCCTTATAAGCAGTTTTGTAGAACCATTTTCCACTTTAGATAATAAGAGATTAGTAGGTATCATACTTGTTATCATTTTAATTATAAAATTGAATATTGTACCAATTGATCATATGCCCAACTTCCTAATCAAGTTTATAGTAGGCACCATCATTATAATATTCTCTAGAGAAATATGGAGCTTGAGGAGCATGAGTTAAGATAATATCCTTATTATCTAATTTTTCTCTCAAAGTCTTAGTGAGTTAGATTAACCATGTGACACCAGTTCCATTTGTAATAGCTTCATTATCTTCATAATCTATATCAACACCATCAATAAAAGGATGGTTATTTACCCAATCAGCTAATCTAGTACCAACTTCAATGGGATTACTCTTGGTAGGATAATCAGTATCACCGAATGCACTGATGAAAAGTTGTTTGTTATTTCTCTTGAATTATTAATGAACATATTGTTGGACAGCTTCTGTGCTGTTACCAAAGCTATCATTACCAACATAGCTGTAGATATTCTCGTAGAAGTAAACAACATCGGCAGGACCACTAGTAGATAGCCAGAAAGTCATTATCATGATATCATAGCAAGAGTTAATTCCTAGGTTATCCAAAACAGAAGAGCCATACCAATTCTTAATAGAGCTTATGTAAGCCATACTCTTGATTTATCCATCACTTTTGTAGAGGTTATTATGATCTAAGGATCTCAAGTTGAAACCTAAGCTAAGACTGAAAATTAAACAGAAAACTATAAATATCTTAAGCATTTTAGTTAGGATTATTTAAGATGTAGCTATCTATTATAATTTCTTAAATTATTTATTTATTATCATTAGATAGAATTTTGTTTCCGTTTTAAATCAATAGATTTCATTTAAAGTTGAAATATATTTCTTTTGATTGCAAATCATACTTTAGTGTAACCCTGGCCAAATGATATGGTATGGATAATTAAATAGGTAGTAAATGATTTAATTTTCTTCACAAACTTAATTGATTTTACTCTAACTTTATATATGATCTACCTAAGCCCTCTATTTAAAATTTAGAATTTAAAAAACAATAAATCTATTTGAAATCTTAAATAAACTATTCTATTACAATTTTGAATTAAATTTTTATAAAAATGAAAATAAAATTTTGAAATATTAAAATGATTTACTATTTTCAACTACAGAATAGGAAAAACGTTTTTTAATAGTTTAGAAATACAAAACTAAATCTAAAGTGATTGTTTATTGATTATATAAATAAATATTTTTTAATTAATTTGATTAGAGATTTAAAAAGTGGTGTTAAATATTACAATTATCTATCTATTCATCATTTATATTAATTATTAAAATTTCAGTATGCCACAAATGTAATTAAAACTACACTACCGATCTTTTCACTGAATTTATTTATCAAAAAAAATTAACTAATTTAAATTTACAAAATGTAACTATTAGTATTTTTTTCCTTCACTTGAATGTATTGCCAGGGCTATCTTAAGATATAAGAAAAGAATGCTCTAAATAAAGATTAGATATTTTATAGATTACAATTTGTGATAAATTAAATAAATCACCAATTATTTATTCTTTTTTTCATAAAGAACTTATTTATTATTATTACAAGTAAAATATTTAGTTTAATCGAAAATAATTAAAGTAGAATTTTTAAATATTTTTATAAATGCTAAGTGTAAATAAATTAAGATATTAGAAAGAAAGCATAGTACTATAAAATCTGAAACAAGAAATTAAAATATAAGTTTTTAAAAAAGTAAAAATTAATGCATTGTCCAACAAAATTTATCAGGCTGGGTAAAAGTGATTATTTTAATAATTTTGAAAGGGGTTACATCTAAAACCAAAGATTAATTTTTTTAAAAATTATTGAAGACAAATGTAAAATACAACATAGAGAACAGTAGTAAGATTAAAAATAATTACTTTTGATTAAATTTCTTACTTACTTATTTATTATTTAAACTCTTTCATCTTTGCATCTTTTGTTTACTATCTTTCAATAACTATTATTAAAATATCTAAACTACTATACTTCTCATTCCCATTTGGAGATTTTTTGCTCAACGGTCTTGAAAGGACCCCAAGTACATATTCTCAGTCTTCTCTTAATGAATTCCTTCTTTTCTTCAAATGTTAAGTCCTAATTTAAAACCATCTTAGAGGCTAAGACATTATAATTTGCACTAGCAATTAAAACGAACATCTCAAAGACTTGAGTATCCTTAAACATAGCTGCTTATTTACCCTTTTTGTATTCTTCCTTGTGCTTTAAGTAAAGATCGTAATTCTTTGTCCAATGGACACCAGGATATTAGTGGTGTACAACATGATAATCTTCATTGAGTACATTGAAAACACCATCAACTATTGTAACACTATTAATGTATTCATTTTCAGGCTCTTCATCATCAATGAAAGCATGCCATGCCCAATTGATAGCTGAAAGAACGAAGAAATTCTCAAAGAAGGGATAAATAACGTACCAGAAGGTGAAGGAGGAGTTAGTTAACTTCCAGATCAAAAAAACAAAACTAAACCAGTAAAGAGAACCTAAGAACATTTTAATGCAAATGTTGTACTTTTTTTCCTTATAAAACTAAATAATGGTAGAAACATTCAAAGAGTATAAAGCAAATCTAGGAATGTATCTTATCCAGTTTAACCAAGAATCTCTAGGTCTATCTGAGGTACTGACAACATCTTCTTCTCTGTTGTCATATTTATGGTGGTTGATAGAGTGACCATAGATGAAGCTAGCAGGAAGAACACCAAAGAACAAGCCAATCCACCAGTTGAATATCTTACTCAAAAATGTATAAGGTTCCTTGTATAGGGCAGCACCCATATGTCCTTCCTTGTGAGATAAAGCATAGCACCAAGTAAAGTTAATCAAATATGGACCTAGTCTAAAGAGGTTGTAAAGGATACACAGAGTCCAGCTGAATCCATTATTCATGTGGTCTCTTAAGCAATAGAAAAAGCTTAGTGGAAGAACAACAGCCAATAGGATAATAACATTGATTGTGTAGGCATCTTCCTTGTAGGCTACAAACTTTTAATTGAATTTTTCTGTTTTGGAATTGATTGCTCTAGAAATCTTGAAGATGATACCAGTGCCATTAGTACCTCTAAATCCTCTATCTAAAAGATCCCATAGAGTACTGAGAATAACTAAGAAGATAACAGGAGAAGAGATAATAACACAAAAAATACCAGCTACTAACCATATGCCTTCACGAATAGGTGCATTCTTCGAGTCATATTCAACAGGTAATTTAGATGTTACTCTCAAGGGCTTGCTTTCAGTTTCATTTTTGGTAGTAGCAGTAGCAGCAGCAGCTTTACCAGCTTGAGTCTTTTGGGTCATGTCTATATGTGTGCTTGTTTCTTTTTATCTTGTTTCTCTAAATAATAATAAAACACAAATAAGAATTTTTTCAAATATTTTTTGGATATTACAAAATTAGAGTCGTTTTTAAATTGACAAGAAAGTTTTATTGATTACAATCTCGCAATTAATAAAATTTAATAAAGACTCCTTTCAACTTTAAGTAATATTTTTAAGAAAGGTTTTTCTAAATTAAAATTTCTGGCAAATTTGCCAATTTCTTTCTTACAATTATTCCTTATAGTTTCCTAATCTCATTTCTTTTTTTAAATTTTCTCATCAAATAATCAATCAAAAACTGATAAACTTATCTGATTAGTCATGAGTAAACTAAAAATTGAAATGAAGTAGATTCAATAAATTTTTTCTTTTTCTTAAAAAAGTTAATAGACAAAAACTACTCTTTCTCCTAAGAGTTTATTTTTAAAATCAGTTACACGAACGTAAGCAGTCTCTTTGATACAGCTTGATTTTAAAATACCTTTAAAAGCTATCTAAATGCTTTTACTTAGTAACTAAAAAGTAAATACTTTGAATGTAAATAAATAAATTTTTAGAATTTAAGGATATGATCTAAGTAATAGTCGTTCCTAGAGTTTTTAAATAACTAATAGGTTGATTTAAATTTTTTACTGAAGATGAGTAATGAATTTTATTTAAAAATCTATAATGAGAGATTTTGCAAGATTTATAGTCTATTAAGATTATTGATTATTTTGAGTTACAGTACTATATTTCTATGAAGGAAAAGTTTAATTAAATTATATCCTCTCAATTAGGTGTAAATTGAAACTCTAGCTCAATATAATATTCAGAAGCTCTCCCAAAATCTGAGAAAATCTAATTTACACTAATTTATTCAAATTGGAAATACTTTTAAATATTCTGTAATGCTATGTAATAAACAGATAATATAAGGCATGAAGTCTAAATACTAATTTATTTTATCATTATTGAATTTTTAAATCGTTTATTAAAACAAATCTTCTATTCCTTTTGCCATTTTTAAAATTCTCCTACCTATTTCTCAGAAAAGGTATTACTACTTCCTCTCTTATCTTCTTTAGCTAAAATTTTTACTCAAAATTAATATCTAGTGATGTCATTTCTTTTAAAAATGAATTTCTTATTTATACTGATTAACTTAATAAGGATTATATTTGTAAACTATATTTAATTTAAAAACCTAAAAAATTAACACAAATTAGAAAGTAAACTCTAAATGAACCTCAGTAATCTTTGAAGATAAACACACACGAAGGGAAAAGTTACATTACATTTATTAATTTAGAATTTAAAAATATCATAATTTATTATTCATCATCCTTACAATTCTTGATTTTTACTAAATTGATTTTCATTTTCTTTAAAATAAATAACCACAATCTCATTAACTAGATTTATTTAACTTTAACAGATCTACAAAAAATTTAAAAAATCTTTAATTTTTGCATTTTATTGTTACGCCGCCCGCCTAGCTCAGTCGGTAGAGCGCAAGACTCTTAATCTTGTGGTCGAGGGTTCGAGCCCCTCGGCGGGCTAATATTTTTGTTTATTTTAATTTATTTGAATGAAAGTTATTAATTAATCTATTGTGTGAAAAATTAAATTAATAGCTAATAATATTAATAAATAATTGTCAATGATTTTGCTTTAACTTAAAAATAGAATTAAACTTAATATGAATATAAAAATTTTGAGAAAGTTTGGATATAAATTGCTTAAATCAGTAAATTTATACTAAGCATTACATTTAAATTACATATAATTTGATAATTCTAAGCCACAAAATAAATTGCATAAATAATTAGTATATTTATTCTTATTGCCATACCAAAAACATTAAGCATCTGAATAAATAATATTGAATAAAATAAGAGCTTAGATATGGATTTAATAAAGAAGATTCAATTTAAGTTTGATGAAAGGGGATTGATGATGATTAATCAAGCTGGCATTTTCATCGTTTCTTTTATCAGTTTAGTCTATGGGTTGCTTGTTTATTTTAATTTTCTTGCTTGCAATTGTATTAATATCTAAATATTCAATTTAGAATAGAAAATTGAGCAATATGGTCTAGCTGTTGTGGGTGAGTTGATTTTTGACTTAATAACTATCCCTTTGGTTTTATATAATCTCTCTCGTCTATACAATTACAAGGAATTCAATCCCTTTTTTGAATTTGCCTTTGAAGCTTCACTATTTATGAGAGTCATGTCTGGTGCATTAGTGTATTATTTTAATCTCTAAGAAGATGAGCTTGCTTATTTTTCATACTTTACCTTTAAGGACTATTGTTAAAGTTTCTTAAACATTACTTAAGATTAATGCACAGTTTTAGAATATATTAACTCATATTCCAACTCAAATCTCACATTAGTGTGTGTTACTTCTATTAATCTACTATTTTTTATGCTTTTCTATCATATTAATTACAAAAAACCTCAAGAACCATCTGATTAGGTTTTCTTAGAACTTTCAGAAGATAAAAGATAATGAATGATCTTATTAAATTTAATTACTTTTCTTCAATGAATGAATAAATAAATGAATGGATAGATGCACCTATCTATCAAAAATAAGCAAAAACATTACATTTTTAAAGATTCTTTAAATTGTGCTAATTCTTTATCAAATTTTGAAAAAATAATAAGAAAATATGAATTAATTTATTTAAAAGAGTAACAAATTATTTTAAATAATGTTGAGTTACTTATACCTATGAATTAAGCATTAAATATTCTTAATTAATTAATAAATATGATCTGTATAGATCTATATCTCTAATAATATCTTGAAAGGAAGTATGAAATATAAATATTTCAAGAGAGATAATGAATGTATTAAATAAAATATAATAGAATTAAATAAATTATAAAATATACATATTAATTTAAAGTATTTACTTACTATTTCATTAACAGATATATAATAAATAAATTGATTACTTCTAATCATTAAAATTAATTAATATATAATTTTATTTAATATCTTATTCTAAAGTAATAAAAGAGATAGGGAGATGATGATAAATTTTTTATTGAATCTTTTTAGTAATTAATTGATAGATAATTCATAATTTAATATATTCTCACAAGTATTTCAAATAAATTTAGATATGAAATAGATTTAATTTATATTAAAGATATGTAACTAGATTTATAATAGAGTTTAGATCAAATAATTAATATTAATCAAAAAACAATTTGTATGATTGATGTTTAGAAGAAATAGGCTTCTTTATTTATTATATTAATCATATTTTATTTAGACATACAGTATATGGCTAGTTTCAAAGTATCAAAAAAATATCTAAATGGATATCTAAGATTACAATGTCATAATTAAAAATCTATGATGCATCATTGATCTAATAATTTCAATTTATCTCTGTATTTCAATTATTTGTTTAATTATATTTTTGTATGTATTAGCTAAATAAAACACGTATTTTTCATCTTATCTAAAAGATTTTTCAGCGTAAAAAGATTTCATATAAATTCAACAAAATATTTAATAAATAAAAACGAAAAACTTATTTTAGGTTCAAATTAATAGGAGATCACTATTTATAGGAAAGAAGGTGCCAAGTTAAAAAAAATGAATTTCTTTAGATTTTACAATGAAATGCTTACAAAATACCCCTTACCAACCAAAGTTATTACTTCAGGTTGCATATTTAGTTTAGGTGATTGCATAGCATAAAATTTAATAGAAAAAAACGAAAAACATAATTATAACAGAACAATGAATCTATTCTTATTTGGTTCTATATTTGCTGGACCTGTATTACATAAATGGTATAATATAATGCCTTACTATTGCGAGAAGTTCATTTTCACTAAATATCCCAAAATGAGCACCTTTAGCAAAGTAGCTACTTAAACATTCTTTGATTAAACTATCTTTGCTGTATTTTTCAATAGCTATTTCTTTATTGGAATTAACTATTTAGAGTATGGATCTCTAGAAAAGGGAGTTAATGCAGTTAGAGAAAAGATTAAGGACACAGTATTTGCTAATTGGAAACTCTGGCCAGCTGCTTAAATGATAAACTTTTACTTTGTTCCTGTTCCCTACAGAGTCCTCTTTGTTAATTTCATAGGTCTTATTTGGAATGTCTATCTCTCTTATGTTTAACATAGACACTGAATATATGTCTAGAATTTAATTAAATAAGCAATAGAAAATAATTTATGGAAGTAGCATGCATTTATGTAAATATATTGATAGTAGAAATTTTTTATTTTTTATATAAATTGGATTAAATAATAAACTGTTTAATTCTACTGTAATTACTCTAAATATCGATATATTTTATATTCATTTATTTTACCTTCAACAAATAAACATTGATTTAAACTGAAAAAATAAAAAGTAATTTAAATTTATGAGAATAAAAATAAATTTCACGTTATTTATAAAAATAAATTTCCACTTAGAACAAATAAATCTAAATAATTTATTTTTAAACAAATATTTTTTTACTTTTTTCTAATAATAAATATAATTCATAAGAAAATTAATCAATATTCTTCTATCAAACATAATTTTTATTTTAAATAGGATTTATTGATCAGAAAAAGATTATTTATTTTTGATTAAAAAAATCATTACAAAAAAAAAATAAAGAAAACTAGAATAAAAATGGGAAATTGCACAAAAAAAGCAGATAGCTAGTAAGATTAAGAAATACAATAAGAAAAAAATGAACCACAATCTTTTGTTCTTAAAATTTAAGATACTCCGCTTTAAGATAAAGACTTAAGAAAAAAAATCATGAGAGATTATTAATAAAACACAAATAAATCTACTTATCACACTAATAGTAACTTAGTAAATAAAAAAGCAACTTTATACTAATTAACTGGAAATAGCTTCTTTGATGCTTTTTATGCTGCTTATTGTCTTCATGGAGATGTCATGATATCTGCTAATGATATCTGGCTAACTGTTTGCCATTAATTCAGCAAAGAAATTAATATAAACCCTGAAAAGTATAGAGATCTCTTTGTTTCTCACTAAGGCAAGGAAACTATTACAATATATGTAGATGGCTCATAGCCAGAATGGAAAGATTTTCCTAGTTAAAAGAATAGATGGGATATTGCAATGGATCTGTTTAGTAAAAGTATATCTGAGAAAACTAATGGTGAAGTTGCTCTTCTCATGGGAAATGATTTTTCATCATCTACAGCAGTTGAATAGGCTGCAGCTAATATCTGCCTAATGGCTTAAATGTAGAAATATTTTAATTATGAAATGGAAGTTTGTGGATGTGGTATCCAGAATGTACATTTTGTTGGTGGTATTAACGACTTTGAATACTTGGTTTCTAAGCTTGAAAATATGAAAAAGAATTATAGCTTAAATCAGCAATTTTTATAATATTTGAGTGAAATTTTGAAAATAGTAAATATATTTGTTGATAATATGAAGAATCCTGCAAATGTTGATGTTAATTTCTGGAATAGTATTTTTGATGAAAAAACAGTAATCGGTTATGGTATTTCTGGAATGTAGATAGATGTTCTAGGATATACAGGTTGGATTAAGCATTTCTTTGGTATGGACAAAATTGAAAAGGATAAGGTTCCACAATTTAAATCTTAAGCCCCTGTGTTAGCTAAAGATAATATTAAAAATAAAAATTATAATCTAGATTTCATTACTATCTTAGGAGGAATTGAAGAAGTAAAACCTAATGTCTTTCGTCCAATTACATAAATAATAGTTTAAGAATAAAAAAAAGAAAAATAATGAGTTGAAGTAGCTAGAATATTCTTTATTTTTTGTAAAAGATTAAAATATATTACTTAAAAATTGACTTTATAATTTTAAATTAATTTATTGTAACTATATATTAAATATATATTTAATATTTATCATGCTTATTTACTCTAATTCCTATTAATTGAGTATTGTTAAATCAAAATAGTATTTTAAAAGTATCTATATTAAGAGGGGGTATTTCACCGTTAATGAACATTTTTTGTATGGAGGGACGTTTCAAAGGTAAATATGGTATTTATTTTTCTGTATTTTGTTGTGTCTATCTAACATCATTATTTTTAAAAATAAAAATATTTTTCTATATTTATTATTAAGATTAATC